>JASPKZ010007850.1:0-600000 GCA_030220185.1 Diploptera punctata
ATCCATTCCATCCATCCATCCACCCACCAATCCAGCCATCCATCGCCACTCCCATCGACCCTCCACCCATCCACCCATCCACCCATCCACCATCCACCATCCACCCATCCACCCATCCGTCCATCCGTCCATCCGTCCATTCGTCCATCCGTCCGTCCGTCCGTCCGTCCGTCCGTCCGTCCGTCCGTCCGTCCGTCGTCCATCCGTCCATCCGTCCATCCGTCCATCCGTCCATCCGTCCATCCGTCCATCCGTCCGTCCGTCCGTCCATCCGTCCATCCGTCCATCCGTCCATCTTCCATCGTCCATCCGTCCATCCGTCCATCCGTCCATCCGTCCATCCGTCCATCCGTCCATCCGTCCATCCGTCCATCCGTCCATCCGTCCGTCCGTCCGTCCGTCCGTCCGTCCGTCCATCCGTCCATCCGTCCGTCCGTCCATCCGTCCGTCCGTCCGTCCGTCCGTCCGTCCATCCGTCCGTCCGTCCGTCCGTCCGTCCGTCCGTCCGTCGGTCCGTCGGTCCGTCCGTCCGTCGGTCCGTCCGTCCGTCAATCCGTCCGTCCATCCGTCCGTCCGTCCATCCTTCCATCTGTTCATCCGTCCATCTATCCATCCGTCCATCTATCCATCTGTCCATCTATCCGTCTATAACTATCATCGATGGTCTATCTATGCTATCTATCTATCTATCTATCTATCTATCATCGATCTATCTATCTATCTATCTATCTATGCTATCTATCTATCTATCTATCTATCTATCTATCTATCTATCTAGTCTATATCTATCTATCTATCTATCTATCTATTCTATCTATCTATCTATCTATCTATCTATCTATCTATCTATCTATCTATCTATCTATCTATCTATCTATCTATCTATCTATCTATCTATCTATCTATCTATCTATCTATCTATCTCTCTATCTATCTATCTATAATTGTGTAACAGTCCAATTTTGGACCATAGGCTCTCCTCTTTGTTAGGAGTTATTAGATCAATTTATTTGCACTTATTTCCCTGGAGATGTCATGAGTGGTATGCTGTCAACATACCGACCTAATGGGATATCTAGTAGACAATTAAGGTATTACTAGGATGATGAAGGTCGGTAAATTTTCCTTAGAGGCCTCTTTATTCAGGCTTGCGGTTCTTTTGCGAGCCTGAAAATCAGACTCGGAACCCATGGAGAATATGCTTCACAGTTCTGGAATAATTTAGTAAGGTAATATAGCGAAATGCATTAATTTTATGAATTAGAAGATCACATATTTAAAGGTAGTTAAGTATTATTTAACACTTGGTCATAAGCGAATCATTTCAAATCTGGATGGAAAAGGTTCATAACATTTTTCTAAGAGCTATTTATTTTCAGACTTGAGATTCTCTTACCTGTCACAAATGTGTGGTATGACACCCGGTTTTACTTTTATTTCGAAATATTCCGTACTCAAGATGATTAAGAGGTTAAAAATCCATTGGTCCCGGTTGGGTTTGAATTCGTGAACCTTGTAATAACAAGAGAGCATAGTATTCATTAGTCCATCAGGATCGACAGTTTATTTCAACATTATTCATATGCTCATGGAATATATGTTAATTTTTATTGTATACAAGAGTTAAGAAGATTGACGCAACATTAAACGTGTCCACCCAAAGTGCTTTTTTGTAGAACAAACACTAATGTACATTTCAGGTAATGAATTACCGGTAACATCAGGCATATTAATGCTACATTACATTTTGGTGACTATCCAAAATCATTTAATAATCAACTTGTAAATAACCAGAATTCAAAATAACAGGCAAGTAATTACTGTACAATAATTAATTCAAGAAAACATTAAGTGGATCTACATATTTAAAAAAATAAACATTTTTTTCATTAATATTAACAAGTAGCCTACGTCTATGAGGTAAATATGGAATCTTGCTAAAATAACATCAAATTTAAAACCAATTTTACTGTAAGATCTAATTTCTTTGAACGTGTTTAAACCATTTAATGAATGTGAGCTAATAAAAATGTCTATCAGTGGAATGCAGGTTTTCACGGCCGGTAATCATAATATTAAAACATTCCGCGCTATGTGGTCGCGGTCGGTGTTTCTTCCAGACGTACTTACTCCTTCAACTGCGGAGGGCATCTTCTATGGCGAGTGCTTCTAGGAGGTGTTACCTTCTCGTAGACTCAACTGTGAGGAACACCACCCAGAAGCACTCGCCACTGAAGATGCCCTCCGCAGTTGAGGGAGAAAAGCCTGGAAGAAACCCCGGTTGTAGACCACGGCCACATAGTCCGGAATCTATTAATATTAGAAATGTCTATAGATGAAATTTTATATTAACGCAGTTAATACCTGAAAATAATACGATGGATACTACTTTTTTTGGAAAAATAATACTTCTACATGATAGATTCACGTTTCTATCATCTGCCAGTATACAAAGGCAAGGATAGGATAGAAGGATTTCATTAGTATAGCGAGCGGAAGACATAAGTCCAGCTTATAGCATGCAGTCGGGTAATCATGAAAAGTTGAACAAGATAGGCCTACGCGAAATGAATTTAACTCTTTTATTTATAGTATGTAAACGTGCCAAACTACAAGCTTGCTTTTATAATAATGACAGTTTTAAAATCGTTAAACATATTTTATTTCATCATGTTATTGTTTGTTGAACCAAACGTCACCAATTGTAGTACCTAACTTGGTGTTTTGCAACAAGAAAGTTCTTGTGATGTAGATTTGGTGTCCCATGCCGTGGTTCCGAAGCAGCAAGCCGATCCTATTCCGTCCTTTGTACACTCTCTTATTCTCTATACCTCTCAATGACTTAAATAAATAAACCTCCTGTTCGTGCCCAGCGTAATTCCTGGTCAAGTGACGAGAAGTTCTGTATAATTATGCAGGAATGCCGGCTGATCAGGCCTTGTTGTAACATCACAGAATCAGTTGAAATTAAATGGAACTAAATGGATGAGACGAGTATGGAGAAAATTGTGGAATTAAGTTTTAGACAGGGGAAAGCGGGAGAAAACCCGATTAAATCTTTCCTGACTGGATTTATCTACCACGAACCCCACATGGAGTGACTGAGATGCGACCTCGGAACACATAATTAAACGACAAGTGTCTAACCACTTGCGTCACGAAGGTATCTCAATGCCTTAAGATATGGTTTAATAGAGCTTATCCTAACAACATTTATAAGATAACGTGTATTGGTTTGTAGTTCCTTTGGGGTGCGTAAGTCTTACAAACGGAGATACCCACTGCACCTTTCGTACTTCGAGTCTCGAGCTATGACGTTAGCGATCTATATTTACATTACGAACAACTTCGGTAGACCACTTTGCACGGATGATATATTCATTTTTTCTCTATTGGGTTGAGTGTAGGGTGACTGCACGTTTATGTATTTCTTAGTGGTGAATTGTGTTGTTTGAGGGATGGTGGTGAATAGAAGAGAGGAGATGAAACCTGGTGTCGGCACGTAGCCTACTCTCGTCGAGAATAACCAAGGGGTTGCCATGCTTAACATCCCCATCAGAAGGACGAATCGCTACCAATAGTATCACATGATATCGCAACAAATGTACTGCGGAAGAATTTGCAATTTAATCCAGGCATCTGGTGTACATTTAATCATTAAAAATGACCCGAGATTTGCAAATTTTACAATTAAAATGTCCAAATCCACCGGATATTGAACGCGGGTCCACTAGTTAGGAAGGAGGAGTGCTACCAACTGAGCTGGCATGGCGGACCAAAAGCAAAATAAATAAAATTATAGATTCATTTTAAATGACTCTAACTTCGATAGCCCTTGATTTCCTGTGATAGGGAATTCCAGATCCAGGAAATTTAATAGTAATAATAATAATAATAATAATAATAATAATAATAATAATAGTAATAATAATATGGTAATGTCATTTACCTTCACTTCTGCTTACATCTTAAGATGATAACATAGTATAAATAATTATAAGTAAATGTTTATACAAATTAAACTGAAATTAAAATAAATCGAATTAATATTTAGATAAATGAAAGATCAGAAAACATCAGTTGATGTACTTGATGACCAATTACAGGCCTAAAAGAAGGAGATTTACATTTCGCTTAAAATAAGCTAATGTCCGGCAGTCATTATATTGCATATATAATCTTATAGTAGGGGTTCCACTGTCCATCAGTGGATACGGTATGCAAATTAGAATAGTGAGAGGTTCTGTGAAGTGGGATCGCAAGTAGCAGGTTCTTGGTGTGAACAAACACTCAAACTAAATAGGAGAAGATTCAAGTTTGATCTATAGAATATTTTAAACATTTGCACCAATTTTTTCTCTTTGACAAAGTATAATGTTGGGGAAAAAAAAACATATTTTATGCCAATACTTTTTAAGTCTCGGACCATAGATATAATTAATTTTATAATGCTGTAGCAAATAAAAAAAACCCGTTTTTAATAGTGATGATACGATAATTAAAGTAACTGCGTTACAGTAGTTCACAATAGTAGAACTACGTGTTCACAGTGAAGGTTTATATTATAAATAGCATTTTGGTAAAATTTCGGTATATTTAGGATATAAGATGAATACTTAGAAGGCACAAAATACTGTGTTCTTCATTTATAACCTAACGGGCATACGGAGTTTCGCCTCTCCTGAGCTCTTGCTAGATTCCCCTACTACCGGCTGCCTTTGGGCGCTAACATCTGCTAGCAGAGGCACTCGGCAGTACTGTATAGTCCTGCAATATGAACAGGCGATTGAATCTAGAGCAACGCATTTTTGTGTCTAACATTTATTTTCATTGTGATTGACCAAGCCGTGTTCACTCAGAGTATATTTAAAAGTTCCTTGGTCAAGTGCGTCCTTCCAGATTTAAATTCACGAGATTGTGAAGAAATTCTAAAGCACTGGTTCTGTTTCATGTTTTTTATGTCTTTCGGGCTAAATGGCCGTGGTCTGGTTTTATTAACACTCACCGTTTCGTCTACTACTGCGGCAGACATCCCTAGGAGATTCTGCGTGCTCTTTGACCTCTTAGCTCTTTAAATGTCGGCTGCAGACTGGGTGTGTGTTGGAAATCGTGTCCTTATATATATATATATATATATATATATATATACAACCAGTCTGCAGCCGACATTGGAAGAGTTAAGAGGTCAAAGAGCACGCAGAATCTCCTGAGGATGTCTACCGCAGTAGTAGACGAAACGTCGAGTGTTAATAAAATCAGACCACGGCCATTTAGCCCGAAAGACATAAAATATTTGAATCAAAATACCTGCCGTGAAAGTCTACAATTTTACACTGGTTCTGTGTTAAACAAAAAACGAAAGCGTAAACGTACATTTTTACAGAGGAAAAGTTAGACGAAATAGGCGCAAGTTTGAACGTAGACCAACAAAATCCATACCAAAATTAGCACAACAGGGGGGGGGGGGGAATTTCAAAGTCTTCCGAACATAGAGCAACTAAATTATTAAACAATTAAAAAGACCATAAAATACTTCTAAATTATTATTATTAAAACTAAAACCTCGTAAGTGCACGTCTGTTCATTGTTTAAAACAAGGTCACCAGTATCACGAATGCATTATTGTGAATGGTTTCTTTCATCATATTGAATGACCGTTTAATTGATCCACAAATTCTGTTCTTTTTCGACGAGGCGTGGTTCCACATAAATGGTCGACATTTCCATCATCTTGTATAAGGTACGATTTTTATACATGCTTTACGAGAGGAGTTTATGTAGGAGCAAAGCCGGCTGTGGCATACCCAACCGCGGACAGGAAAAACACCGTGTGCCCGTTAGGTTATAAATGAAGAACCTTGTACTAACAATAGAACTCACGACTATCAACGGCCTAGAAGTTCTTTGCCTACCAGCCGAATATTGACGTTATGTGTCAATAACAAAGGTGACGATTATCCTATCAATAATGAGTTTATATCTAGTCTGCATGTCGTGTACCCTGCTGATAAAGCTAGTTTTCTTAATCTGGTACCGCTACTTATCATTGCCATATAAATTCCTCTTGATACAGGGTGATAACCGACTACATGAGGGATTAAATAACATAACACAATTTCCTTTATGCAGACACGATGTATCAGTTCCCCAACAAGGTATGATATCTTAGACAAGGCTCGACCATTTTTTTCGCGGGCCAAGTGGAAAAGAAACAACATGAAGGCAAAGCCGTTGTTTCTACCATTTCTGTTTGGAATAATAATAATAATAATAATAGTAATAATAATAATAATAATAATAATAATAATAATAATAATAATATCGAGCTCTCGAGGTTAATGCCGAAACTGTTCCAAAACATCATATGATCATCATAATCATCATCATTCATATTCGCCTTGGATTAAGCTTAAGATTAAGGACTCTCCTGGCGCACCACTATCATCATCCATCATATCATCGGGGCAGCCGTAACCCCGACTTCCAGGTGCCCCAACCTCAGAAGTGGGTTATAATTACCAATGCAGGAGAGAACGCCAGGTATGTCGAAATGACAATCTGGGGCATTGAATAGAAAATATTTACTTTATTACTAGGCCTATTATTAATATTATTAATAATATTTGTATTCTTCTTCTTCTTCTCATTATTATTATTATTATTATTATTATTATTATTATTATTATTATTATTATTACCAACACCAACTATGGACCACGGCCACATAACCCGGAATCACTCAACATTATGATTACCGGCCGTGAAAGCCTGCATTCAACTATTATTATTATTGTTATCATTATTATTATTATTATAACTACTGTATGTCCACCACTGTGGTCTCGGGATAACGTTGCTGCCTCATACACAACGGGTCCGGGTTGGATCCCCGGTTGGGACAAGTTTCCTGGGTGATGTTATTTATAGGGGTTTCCCTCACCTGTAAGACAAATGTCAGGAAACTTTAAGGACCAAACTGTCCCCGAACAGCATCTGGTCATGACAATCACCATTATCATATTCGCCATGCTTAGTATGAATGTGTATGTGAACGGTGTGTTTCATCTTAATGCTGTGTTGTCCCGGAGCAGGCCCTGGTATTGAGCTGACCACTCATCCCGACAGGCCCTCCATGTCTTTGTGAGGTCAAAAAAGTATTATATGATCCATAGTTAAATCCCTCTTCGGGCAGGTCGTGCCACTGAAAGACCCGCCCGACGTGTGACACGTAAAATACCTATAAGGTGAGAGGTTAAGCTGTGTTAATGGAATGGATATATTATTATCATAAGCGTGTGTTGATTTACTAATAACGGAATGACCTGACGATTCTCTTATAACAGGAAATATTCTGATTACGTCGTTACATATCAACATACTTCACAATATCTGTATCAAGCTTACAGAGAGAAATATTGTTTTACATTTAGTATATTTTTGTTTAGAATGCGGTACAGGAGCTTTATAGAACATAATGGAAGGCTGTACTTTGGAGATCCCTGCCTTATACCGTTCTAAGAATTGAATGTACCGATCCGTCTCTTATTCGTGAGTCTGTTAATATCGATGTCATTCATCTGACCTTCAGGCCTACCGTAATGCTTGATGGTAGAGAACTGTATCAAATAGTCTGCATTATTAATATGTCGAAATATAAACATTAGCACATCATATACGATCAATATTATTGAAATTACGTTAACAGTGTAAGGTGGAAATTTTGGTGGTTTGACGTACTGATGGATTGAACTGACAGAGATTCGAATTTCTGAAAATCCGGGTATCAATACTAAAACGTGAAGTGGATACGGACGGTTATATTGACCGTTTGGTGTATGTTAGGTCAGTGTTCAGAACCATGCGAATATCAATATGGAAGAAGCCACACACATCCCGCGTATAGTTCCCGTTAATGATAATGAGTGCTTGACTAACGCCCAATATTTCTTCCAGTGGTTAAATACCTCAAGGTAACTGACAATTTTCCTTCCAAGCGGTGTCTCTATCCAGGACAACCATAATGTTACGAGTATCTAATTATAAATACTTTCACTTATTCTGGTTACTGAAATACGTAGGTACGTACAGAAACACCAGCACAATATAGGCATTGCCAGCACCTCAAACTGCCTACTATGTGATGAAACAGAGATGGCCGCCGCCTACCTAAGTAAATGTTAATATTTCATTAAGATGTCCGTCACAACTAATCATGAAGGCAAATTTATATTGTGAAGCCCGCAGGGGAATGGTTAGCTATCAAATTCTTATTGGCGTTGGAAATAGAATTAAAAAAAAACTTTTACGAAAGTAGTTTTTATAGACGTCACTTTCCGTTAAACTCTTATTTCTCAGCAAAACCATTTGAGAACATATTTTTGTCTCTAGTCCTTCGTCCAGCGCTTACGCAACTCTCTATCGTATCCCTAAACCCATAGCGATGGATTTTTTCTGGGAATACGCACTCTACAAGACAAGATGAGTACTGAAGTAATTGTTCTCAATAATATTTATCGTGGAAGGTTCGACACAAAATTTAAAGTAACTCTATCAATAATATTGACATGAGAATTATTGGACCTGTAATGTGTCTGTTAGAAATCGTTATGAACGCCCTAGTCCAGTGGGAGGATGCGAGTAGAAAACAAAATGTTACAGTTCAGTTATCGAGAACTTGCTCTATAAGAAGCAACATTGATATTTTCCGAAGAAGAAAGTTGAAGGTGAGAAATTGACTTTTATAAGATTCATGATGTGTTCCGTTGAGGTATTATTCAAAATTAATATAAAATTATGGAATATTCACCTGAAAGGTCCGTCTCCTCAACTTAATTAATTATTTAACTGTAGCGCTTTCGGGACTTGTCCCATCATCGGCAGGATTCAAAACTGATGTTTCACTGAAGATCTGGTAGAGGGGGTTGCATGTATTGGGTTCGTTTTCGTTTATCAGTTTGTCGTTGTTATCTTCGCAGATAAACGTACTCGAAGAGATGGAAATCATGAAAGCAGCTCACAACAACGACAACCTGATAAACGAAAACGAATCCAATACATGCAACCCCCTCTACCAGATCTTCAGTGAAACACCAGTTTTGAATCCTGCCGATGATGGGACAAGTCCCGAAAGCGCTACAGTTAAATAATTAATTAAGTTGAGGAGACGGACCTTTCAGGTGAATATTCCATAATTTTATATTAATAAGTGAGAAATCGGTTAAGAATTACATAGTCAATGGAAAATTTTCCCCAAATTCAATGAAACAAATTGCCTGATTTATTTGTGAAATCTTGTAAATTTCTAACCACTTAGGTTGCTTTACTTGAAATATTCGGCCATATTCCGTAACTCTGATTACCACATGTTGCAGTTAGTTTAATTAGTTTGGTAATGAATGCTCCTGTCTGCGATATTTTGTAGTAAATTAACCAGAGATCTGTTCCACTTATTCAGACCTTCTAATGTTAGTAGTATTACAGAGACTCTTGTCATCCTAAACTTCTCTCAAAAATATTAAATTGAACATATTATAATCGGCATTTTTCCAGTTATGTTATATTAATGTGAAATGCGGTCTTTCACTTTAAAAGAGTGAAAAAAATTACGGGAATAAAGTGTGATTAGGACATTTTTGGACCAAACAGAGGCGTTCAGTCAAATGAATGAAGGAAACTACGTATTAGTCATTCAAAATATCTCTGCAGGCGGAAGCATTACGAAGCTCTGTTTGATGCTACACGTGACGTCATATAAGGCAGTGTACAGTGGGCAAAGAATCACAGTTGCCTTTTAATAGCACTTGTAACCACATTGTTCGCTGATGAACTGCGATTTTGTGTCGATACAACAATTTGTATTATATACCTACGGTTGTATTGTGTAAGTATGGAGACGCCTAAAAGTCTCCAAGAAAAGTGATTAATTCACAACGAAAACATATAATTTACATATTGCAATATGCACCGCTAACAAACTTTCTACTAGACCTGCACTGTCAGCGTCCCACGTCCCATTCCCCTCTGCACTTCATAGATAGCAGTGTCACGTGTTCTATTCCTGCATAAACACGACTGCAGCGCCCTCCGTCAACAACTGCGTTTACTCCTTAAACGGGTAATAATAATGAGCTCGGTGATCTTTATAGGAAACCAGATAGAGCTAATAAGACTGCGATGGAGAGGACATAGGCTATGTTAGAAACGGAGAGTGAAGGACAGGCACGTAAACCACTTGTAAAACAGCATAGTGACCGCTTCACTAGGTAGACTAAAAATGAGGCGAGAGAATAATGTAAATCATGATTTTTAGAAAAGTCTTAAAATATTAATATTTATTATTATTTTTGACTACAGAATACTTTTTTTACACTACCTTAAACATTTTTGTTTAACACTCTTTATTTCATTACGAGAACTCGGTATTTCCACTTGCTAGCGGCATCTACTTCTGATTTAACAACAAAATTCACTGTTTTGTTACTAACTTCATATTTTAGTACTTACATTAAGACAGGCGTGTTTTATTTCAATCCTAAATTGAATCTGTAGCAATATACTTTCACAGAGTTAGAACTGTTAGAAGAAAAAGTAGAGTTTTACTTGCTTTGCGTTATGCAACTAATCAACGATAGTTCAAATTTTGCTACTTTTAATTTCAAATAGTAACTGATTTGTCCTCTCAAAGCTGTTTGTTTCATTACAGAGCCTTTACCGAATTAAATAATATATGGTATAACCGGGAATCAAATCCGGACTCCTGAGATGCTAGTCGAACATACCTACCATTACACCTTAGAGGCAGCCTCTTTTTTATTTAAAATTCTGAAACAAGCAGCGTAAATCGAAACAAAGTTCTGACAATTAATACAGTAAAGACACGAGGTAATTTATTTTTGATTGCTTTACAATGAAGAATAAAATAACATACTCTGTTTCCATAATGAATGAATTATAAATGTATTTCAAATTAGATGGTAGCCTCCAGGTCTGCTGTTCCCATTATTGGGAGCAATGACTATACGAATTTAGGGGTAGCATGGTAGCGAAATACACACGCATACATACACGCATCCACACGCACTATAGGCACGCCCTTTCCTCAAAGCTTCTCCGACTGCCAGATATAATATTATAATACGTCGGAGAGCAAACTAAACACCCTCAGGCTGAACAACTTGTAGCAGCTCTTTATAATGCAAGCAGAGTCACTTCTTCCTCACAAGTAGCCCAATCAAGTACTTAACGGCAATGCATCCGTTCTCATGTCCCCTTCTTTATTTATATACTATAATTTATTGTAAATATGTGGTTTTATTTCTTCCTTTAGATTGAAGTTCTTGTACTTCCTTATTTAATGTGCTGGTATTCAATCAAGGGAGAATTTTTCTTAAAACACATAGGAATATCCCTGAAACATATAGAAACTCCAGTTATTCACACGGCCATTCAAGTAATTTTAGAGCAAACCAGATTGAACGGAATATAATATAAAGAATTGAACTGAGTACGACCAAGATCATTTACACCTTTACATATTCCACAATTGTATTTTTATCGCATTATGATTGTCAAATACAGCAATAAAAATAAACAAATGTTTTACATTTTTTAAGACCGCTTGTTGTTTAGTTAGATTTATTTTTACAATACTGCTAATGGAACTAATGAATGGCCAAATAAACTCTGCGCGCCGAGAGGAGAAATTAGATTTAGTATTCTAGTGAAGTCCACCGCTGTGGTCTCGAGGTAGCGTGCTGCCTTGTCACGCAGCGGGCCCGGGTTCGATCCCCGGTCGCGGCAGTTTTTCTGGACGAGGTTTTTATCGGGGTATTTCCTCACCTGTAAGACAAATGTCAGGAAAACTTTAAGGCCCACACAGTTCCCGAAATCATATGGCTATCGTCATCATTATCATCATCATCATCATCCTTCACTGGTGTGGAAAGCAACGTGTAACTACCACAACTACAATTCCCTAGTAAAGCTGCAAGCATAGCATGAAAATGCTATGATTGCAGTGAAGGACCTGCCTTCAGGCAGACTTACTATGGATGGATTGATTCTATTGAATGGAGTCACGAGATCATACAGTTCGCAAACAGCAAACAATACTATGAAGTAAAATATTGAATTTTCAAAAAGACTGTACTACGCAAAAAGGTCGACTATGGTGTTTCACTTTCCATTTGATTCGTGTTGACTTAGGAAAAGATATTAGAGAGTGGGGGAGAGAGTACAGCTACAGTTAACATAGTTGTTTTCGTTGAAAACAAGGGCAGAATATGCTTGTCCCGTAATATATATTTAAAACTATGTCCAGTCTTTGAAATTGGACCAGCAAATAACTCGTATGCCTACTGTGTTCGCTCCATATTCCACTCGCAAACTTGTTTTGGTCTTACAGTATTCAGATTAGCTTAAAGTGAGATTCTTAAGGCAGAGCTTAGTGAAGGGAATCGTGATGTATTGGGGGGGGGAGCCGCATGTCATTTTAGTTGTTGAAACCTCAGAGTATTATACAGAGGGAAAACTGCGTATAGTGACACCTAAAAATTTACGTGGAACTACAATGAGCAAACTACAATGGTAGCGCCGGTAGCGCTGTTTCGTTGCAACAGAATATGTAATTAAATAAAACAAATGCAAGGCACACGGCGTATTCACTCGGGATTATGGGAAATTTGAAATTTTTATCTGCCATATTTTCGTTCTATGTAGACGGTACTGTAAAATTATATATTATCAAAAGTTAAAAAATCATTACTTGGATTTTATTTTACCCTAATTCGTAAGTAAAATCAAAGTTGTTTACGTTTTTAATGTGAATCTATTTTCAATAAAGTGATACAATTTTAAGATTTGTTAGATTAGAAAGAGTAATGTTAGTGTACAGCCATTTCTAATAAACATTTAAAAAATGTGAGTGACTTTATAATAGATTCAAGATGTACGACATGGCTAAGAATAAAGAAATATACAACATAATATATATTGTATAAATTATGTATGTGAGGATATAGGGGTAGGTCAATAGTACATATTTAAAAAAAAAACTCATAATGCACGTTTTTAAATTTTAATTAACCAAAATAAATTAACATGTTTTATTTATTTCCATTCTTCCCTTCTGTTGAAGTTTAAAAAAAATTAGGTCTGAAAGGCTGGGTACAAATAATTCCATAATATAAGATAAATTAAAATGTTACTTATTCCTATAATTATTTTTTTTTGCAAATGCCCCAGGTTGTCTTTCGACATCCCTGGTCTTCTCTCCTGGCATGGCGTACTTGTGACCCACTTCTGAGGTTGGGGCGCCTGGAAGGCGGGGTTACGTTGCCCCGATGATATGACGGGTGATGACGATGATAGTGGTGCGCCAGGAGAGTCCCTAATCGTAAGCATAATATAAGATGAATATGAATTATGATGATAGCGATGACCATAGGATTTCGGGGACCGTTTGAGTCTTAAAGGTTTCCTGACATTATTTTGTCTTACGGGTGAGGAAGAACTCCGATAAAAACCTCACCCAGAAAAATTGTCCCGACCGGGGATCGAACCTGGGCTCGCTGCGTGACAAGGCAGCACGCTACCTCGAGACCACAGCGGTGGACATTCCTATAAAAATTTAATTCCATAATTATTCACCATATGGTGTTGTATAATTGTAATTCATAATTTTACCACCAGACGGTGCTGAATTTCATATTAGTACCACAAAAAATCGAAAAAATGTAGTTGTCGTTAGTTCTACACTATCGCCGCTTGTGGTATGTACGCGAAACTTGTCCACTTTCTCCTCTGGATCCTCTGTGGTTCAAACTTCTACACTGCGCGGCCTTAGTCTAAGAAAGTTCATTCTTACTTGCTTAGCTGGGCCACGTCACTAATTATGGTCTTCCTCAGAAATAAAATATATCAGATAAGTACAAACTGTGAAAAAAGGAAACATTCTCAATGGAATATTTACATTCCACTCCGGGAGTACGGGTTCGTTTCAAGGGGCAGAGAATTTTAAACATCCTTCTTGGATCTGATTGAGTGCATTTAAAAAAAGTACGCAAAGACAAAATAAAAACAGTGAAAAAAATGGTTATTAACAAAACGAATATCGATCAAAACGATAACAAAACGTCTAACGTGTGTTTTTTATCTTGTCTCTGGCCGCAGCAACGATCTCAGACTCTAGATTTATGTTCCGCTTAGCAACTGTTGTGACAGAACCAAAGATTGATCAGTATTGGTAGCATCTATAGGCCTAATGACGAACTAGACATCAGTGGATATCGAAATAAAAGAGAAACACATTGTGGAGTTTTATTGTTGAGGGGAATCCTTCTGGACAGATGTTCAGACGCTATGAGAGGGCGTTTCAGTGAGTGCACTAGGAAGATAAGGCGACGACACATTTTAACCCGCAAACTTCGGAATAAAAGGCGTTCATGATATTTACTAATCCGCCTCGAATCGACTCCCTGACTTTAAGAGTTCTAGAGGCTTTAGAATCATTAATGCTTTCATTAGGATATTATTTTCTTTATTTGTCCACTGTCTAATTTGGATTGAAGTCAAAAGGGCGACTGATGGAATGGAATGCCTGTCAGTAGCGCGTACCTAGCCACTGTGATTTTGATGGTAATCTGTAGGTCTGTATTGTGCCAATATTAAAAAAAAGTAATTCCAACCCGCCGTTGAGGTTACTTTGAAAATGTTAAAATATTAAGTTCTCAGTCGTCCTCAATTGAGGTAAAATACTAGTTAATAAACTGGATGAATCTTTATCGTCATCCCATTCTTTATAATTATAATTTGATTTCATATTGCATTTAATAAGTACATATGTTATACAGTTCGCTCTTGCACTCAATTCAAGGCGTCGAGTTGTCGCTCAAGATGTGATTAACATTCATTCTAGAAACGATACGATATGCAGTTATAAATACCTGCAATGGTAAATAAAGGTTTTCCCCCGGCATACGTAATCTATGCTGACTTTAGCATTTTACTCAAGTTGGTATTATATGTTGTCTCTCTCATATGGGAGGCGGTTATCAAATATAAAGTTTTCTAATTGGACGTATTAGCATTAGCGCGAGACTGAAAGTCTCTATGGAACTTTCCAGAAAGTACACCACAATAAGCTTATATACGCAGTAATGTTCTTTGTGTCTTCAGATGCGGGAAAACCTACAACGAGCAACATCATGTCGGCCCTTCTCCGTGTATATCACGTTAAAATAAAAACAATCTTTCAGTGCAAGTGACACAGTTTAATAGAGCCTACATGAAATATTATTGTGATATAGCGAAGTGCGATTTACATTTGTTTTTAAAGTAATACATATGTTTAGTTCTATTATTCGCCTATGGATATTTAACTTATGAATTTATACGGTCCTCCGCTCTCCTGCCATTCAAAGGGATCCTTGAACTGGGATCTGGAGTTCCATAAACTTTAAAGGTATTTCGGAACATGTTCCGTCATCAACAGTTAAAAAGGTACCGCTATTAATTGCTGTTTATGAAACATGTGTCGAAAGGACTTAATTAAACACATTTCAACTGTAAATTTAGTCTACTGAGGACTAAAGACATCTGAAGTACACATTTTTTTATTTTAACCTTTCATCTGTGTGTCTTTTTGCTGTTCCCAATGATTTTGTGATAAAGTAGCGGAAATGCAAATATCGAGTGAGGGTATTTTAATGAATTTAGTTCAAACAATATTAAGCTTGCGTTAAGATTAAGGAACATATGCTGTACTAAATCACCAACCAACTCACACTTTCTGTATTCGTGGAATCCGTAGATTCAATATCGCATTCACTGAGGCCCTTCATTGGCTCTTATCTCCAGCCAATTGAATCCATCCGAATATTATCTCCCCACGTATGCCTAGCATTCATACAAGATGTACGAATTAAACGAAATTATTCGATGATTAAAAAAATCAAGATCTCAGCCAAAAAATCGGAGTTATCAGTTGTTAAATTTGTTTATATTGGCGAATAATGTTCTAGTATTAACATTTAGTAGGATTATAAGGTCTCTAAACTTAAATGGTATTAGATGAAACGAAACTATAAATTATATAATATAATAAACGACAGAATATATATTAATAAACATCATCATCATCATCATCATCATCCGGTATCATGGCAGCTGCCGCCGTCTTCCGGAAACCAAACGCCCATTCCTCTCTATCCATCCAATTGATCTTCCTCCATTCCTCTGATATTCATAGCTGCTTGTACCCCTTCTATCCAAGTTTTTCTTCTGTCTTCCTCTCTTTCTCCTTTCCATTGGGATCCATTCCATAACAATTTTTGGCAATCTTTGCTCTGGCATTCGTTTGACATGACCATACCACTGCAATCTTTTCTTTTCTATAATGTCTATGATGTCCGGCTCCTCTTGTACACCCATAATTTTCCTTATTTCTTTATTTCGTATTCTATCCATTCTAGATTTTCCAGCTGATCTTCTTAAAACATCCATTTCTGTACTTAAAATTATTTTCATTTCCCTGGTAGGAATTTGCCAGACTTCAGCACCATATGTTAAAATGCTCTGAATTATGGTTTGATATATTTGTAATTTTCTATTTTTTGTAATATTTTTGCTCCACCAAACAGAGTTTACAGCATTTATTGCTTGTTTTGTTTGTGCGATTCTATTTTTAATTTCCACTGTGTTATCGCCTGAATGGTCTAATTTTGTTCCTAAATAAGTGCATTCAGTACTAGGTTTTAGTTCTTCTCCATTGTTGAAATTTATATTTTCCATTTCTTCTCCTATACACAGTATTTAGTTTTCTCAAAGTTCCCATTTTTCACATTCTTATTTTAGTTTTTTAGCCATATATTCTATGTCATCGTGGTTTTGTGCTATTAAAACCTGGTCATCTGCAAAATTTAGTGAATATACATGTGTATTTGGGATGGGTATGCCCATTTTTGACATTTTTTCCTCCAGTCTCTTAGTACTCTTTCGAGGTAAATTTTAAATAGAGTTGGAGATAAACCTTTTGTAATAGTAAATCCCTTTGTTATATGATTTCCGACTTTTATTTTCGAAATAGATCCTTTGTATAATGCTTTTATAGCTTCTAATTTTTGGTAATGTTAGAATTGTCTAAATTTTCCCATAACATTTTTTTGGGGAATACTATCATATGCCTTGGTTAAATCGACAAAAATCAAATGTAAATCTCTGTTATTAGCTCTTGTTTGTTCTATCATTTGTGTTATGCAAAATATATTATCTGTGCATGACGTACCACTTCGAAAACCAGATTGTTCTTCCATTTCTTTATCCTGGTATTCTATATCAATATATATATTACTTAGTATACGTCCATATATTCTACTTAATGTACTCGTTACTGATATGCCTCTATAATTTTCCCACTTTCATTAATAAACAAAGGAGTAATTAACATGTTAATATTGTAATACATTCTACTTAGGGAACATAAGTTTTAACGCAGGATTCAAAGGACTTTTGAAAGATTTCATGTACGCAGAAGGAATATTTTAATTATGCCAAACACGTCATCAACACCAGTTATCCTATGGAAACAATAGAAAATACCCTCACTCTAATTCACAAAAAAAAAATCTGGTAACAATGAATATACCAAGGAACTGGAAATTTTAAAGGAAATAAACAATGATTTGATTTTAAATGAGAACACACCTAGTATACATGCAACCTTTTATACGGAATTATATAAAACAGTAGTCAGTAGTTCATAGTCTTGTCCTGAAGATAGAAGCCGATTTCTGAAAATAAAAACTATATTTAAAAAATAATCTAGTTGAGGACGACAGCACCTGCCAGACATTTATTTTATATTTTACTTTATAGCTATTAAAATCTAATTAACAATAATCAAAATTCATCTTTCAAAGAATTTGTCGATAATTTAAAAAAATTCTGTAAAAGCAAAATTTAATACGATTTTTAGTGATTTATGGCTGTGTGTGTCCTAAGATTCTAAGACATTTTATATTATTTCGTTCTTTCTTTGTTCTCTTTAACCTCTTCCTTTGTAGTTACTATTACATGCCAGGGCATACCATTAACAAAATATAATTTTTATTTTAATCATGATAATGAGTATACTATGTGACCTACTAAAACAACTGACAACTTACATATTTTTCTCAGATCTTGTTAGTCTACAACCTTCTATAAGATGGTAAACATCTTACTTTTGTTTCATTTATAGCCGCACTATCACACACTGTACACGATAGAGAATATTGGTAGAGAACGTGTCCTTCATTCTATATATCTGTTTTGCAGTTTTTATCTTAAAAATATTTTACAGTTCTTAACATGGATTGACTTTGTTGCCTCGTCTTCAACATTTGGTAAAACGTTTTATGATGTTGACTTCTTTAATCTCAGTTTTAACTTTTCTCTTTGTATCACTAAGCAATTTGCTAGTATCTACAACAGTTTTTTTCATGTCTTGTTATTATTTTATTTAACGACGGAATTTAATAACTTAGTTGTGAAAGGACGTCGTTATAAATAAAACAAATAATGTAGGCATTTTCTTACTACTCATCAACTGAGAGGACTGAACAGTAAATTCGCATATATATTGATGTGCTGTAAACATTTATAGTAACGTTGGTGCTTCAGACAGAGAAGGCTCCATCTCCGATCGGGACAAATTTCTTTGGTGAAACTTATTTCGGGATTTTCCTGGAATTATAACACATGTTAGGTAACTTTGTAGTTTCCGAACACAATGTGTCTATCATAATCATTAATATCATATTCGCTTTGTGTATTATGAATGCACCAGTATTGTGTTAAACGTTGTGTGTTGTCAAAAAGGTACCATAAGTGGGTGATGCAAAGTTTCAAATTCTCTCCAGAAAACTCGTGTCCCGTAAGGGCTGGCCGACGTGAGGAACGTAAGAAGTAGGCCTATCTCTAATGGGATAAATTAAACGAGGGCAGAGAGAGTGGGAGGGAGGGAGAGAGGGAGGGGAGAGAGAGAGAGAGAGAGAGAGAGAGAGAGACAGAGAGAGAGAGAGAGAGAGAGAGAGAGAGAGACAGACAGACAGACAGACAGAGAGAGAGGATTTATTGTGATCTTTATTTTTCTCTTACTATTCGTTCTTACTTATGCAACTTGGATAATTATTATTCCGTATTATGTTAGAGTGCTTGCCATGTTAAAGAAATTGTTTTGCCTTTGCTATATAGGTGCAACTACATTTCCAATACAGACGTTGAGGATGTGTATTGGGACCAAGACGGTTATGTTTAGCATAGGAATCCATGCCCGGAAACTTACCGTTTTTCAGGTAAATACAAAAAACCACAACACACGTTGCTCTCTTTGACGCCTGCTGCTTATCGTCTGGATCCACTTACAGGAAGGGCTGGATGTGACGACCACCGACCTCAACACATATATGGTACCGCCGCAGCCATAACTCGCTCCAGTAGGTGTTCCTCAGATGTCTTGTTAATCATGAATTTCATGTGAACCCTCAGGTAGTAGTCTAGCAGGATCAAGTCGGGAGAACGTGTAGGACAAGCACTCGGGCACCACGAACTATACACTGTTGCCCAAATCGTTGGTCCAGATGATCTCGGACAAGGAGCCCTTCCATTGCACCGAGCTTCGCCATACAATAACAACATGTCGGCATATTCCATGGTCAACATCAATACACTGCAAATGAAACATACAACTTAGGACAATAGGAACAAAGACCACAAGCACAACAGCAAGTACAAACATCTCGGCGGATCATAAGCTCAACTGAATGACATGTAAATAAACCTGTAGTTGCCTTGGGATGTCGGGTGATCAGTGAATGACGTACGTAATACCCTAGTCTTTGGCGCCGAAAATATGGAATAATTGAACATGGGTTGTGATATTTTGCATGTAGCAGGAAAACGGTAAGTTTCCGGACATAAATTACTATGCTCAACTTAATTGTCTTGGTCTCCACTACACGTCCTCAAAGCCTGTAATGGGAATTGGGTTACACGTGTATGTGCAAGGCTATTTTTCTCTTGCAACTTCTTACATATTAACTAATTCGTTCACCAGTAACATACATTGGTTATGATTTCAACATTATTAATACCGTAGATTATTAGTCACAAAATAAACTACGCCATTACAAAATAACAAAAAAACACTTTATATCTTGTTTGAAGATACCAAGAGATAAAATCTATATGTACATATATACTTTTAGTTAATTTCAATATCTAGCGTGTGGACAGATTTAAAACACTGACTCACAAAAAGCGGAGACTGCTGATTTTTCTTTTCTAGATGATTCACAAGAATTATCTAGAGGAAACTCATCTTGTTACTCAGTCCAGCTGATTTCACTCGGGACTAAAGTTCACACAGTTCACACTATATCAATTCTATGGAATTAGGATCAGTTAAGCTCTAAAAGAACATACAAAATATACAGCCAAGAGACCTATATCTGTAAAAAACCTTAAATTAATTTAAAAAATCCACTACAAATTCTTTGTTATATATATATATATATATATATATATATATATATATATATATATAATGTGAGACCAGATTTAGGATCCCAACCGTTACTAATTTAATATTATAAAATATTGAAAATGTCCTAAATCAGATTTATAACAATAACCATAGATATTTGGTGACGTATACAAAACTACTCAGGAATCAAATAATATATCCATCCATAGCAATTCTGCATGAGAGCAGGTCCTTCATTGCAATCATCGCATTTGCATGCTATGGTTTGCAGCTTTACTAGGGAATTGTAGGTGTGGTAGCTGGCCGTTATTATCCATACCGGTGAAGGATGATGATGATAATGATGACCGGATGATTTTCGGGGACCGTTAGGTCCTGACATTTATCTTACAGGTGAGGAAAAACCGCGAAAAAAACATCACGCAGGAGTCTGTCCCGACCGACAATCGAACCCGGGCATGCTGCGTGACAAGGCAGTATGTTACCTCGAGACCACAGCGGTGGACAAATGATTTATATATATATATATATAAACCAAATCTCATAATCAGAATATTAATATTCACCGATAGATTGCTGGTTAATAAAATAATAAGATGACTACGAGTGCTCTTGTGAGTGTAACAAGGAGCGACAAGTTGAGAGTAAAGCATTATCCGAGAGGTAGCATATTGTTGTCTAGGTAAAGTAGCGAGTAAATATTCATGATTCAATCCCCATTTATTTCCTCCGTTATCTAATTTTCAAAAGTTACTCTTGGTCTTCCTTTCCCTAGTCTTACCCAAGGTTGTCACTGGTTAATTAATTTAGCCCACCTGTAATCTCCAATTTTTATCAGATGCTCAAACCATTTGGATCTCTTGTTTTCAATCCTTGTCAGTTTCATTTTTTTTTCTGCATCCTTTATTCCTAATTACAGCAACCCGTTGCTAGCATTCTTTTTGTGCAAATTTTAATGCTCATTCTTATACCAGGCCTCATGGAGCGATTCTGAATTACATATAAAGTATTAAATGCTGCTATTAAGAATTGGTATTGTATGATTGATAGAAAATACTATCCATAAAATATAGTAATTATATACTATTTTTGGTAAGATGATGTACTATAATTAAAAAAATAAATCAATTCTTAACTATGGATGAGATTGTGTGATAACATTACGTAAGCGTACATTCAATATTTAAACGTAAACATATCTTGACGACTGCTCAAAATTTAACCGAAAGGCAATTCATTGTTATTTTTTAATTTAACTTTTTATTTATCTGTACTTAATCTCGCAGAATGAGTCCTTTCCCTTCCACTCAACCAGAATATAGCACAGGTTACATTAAAGTAAAATAATCACAAAACAATTTCAAATAATGTGAAAAATAAAATTTGGTCAAACTAACATAATAATAATAATAATAATAATAATAATAATAATAATAATAATAATAATAATAATAATAATAATAATAGTAAGTCCACCGCTGTGGTCTCAAGGTAGCGTTCTGCCTTCTCACGCAGCGGGCCGGGTACGATTCCCGGTCGGGACAGGCTCCTGGATGAGGTTTTTTTGGGGTTTTTCTTCACCTGTAAGACAAATGTCAGGAGGCTTAGGGCCCAACAGTCCCTGAAAATCATCTGGCCATCATCATCATCCTTAACGTTATCATAATAATCCTTCACCGGTGTAGAAAACAACGGGAAGCTACCACACCTATAATTCCCTAGTAAAGCTGCAAGCTTAGCATGAAAATGCTATGATTGCAGTAAAAGACCTACCCTCGGGCAGAATTACTATGGATGGATGGAATAATAGTAATATATTGCAATCAAGTGCTAGTTCGTTAGACCTGTTACAAACTCAAATCATCTTTATTTGGTCGTTATAATTGAATTTTTCCCTTGTGGCCTGTATCAGTAGCAAGCTATTGAATCCAACGAAAATCACAAGAAATGGATAACTCTCAACATACACTGGTAAATAACCATTAAAATTAGCCAACACACTAAAAAAGCTTAATAGGAATATAAATATAGCATACAGAGCTGGTAATGAATCAAACAATCTAATAAATAACAATATTGAAGAAGAAAATGAATTCAACAATAAAGGCATCTACAAATTAATATTTACAAACTGCAATAAGTTCTACATTGGGAAAGCTAACAGAAACTTCAACATTAGATTCAATGAACATTTCAGAGATTTTATTTATAATGGAGGAAAATGAAGTCACGCAATACATGTAATTCAGGCTGGACACCATATGCATAACATCGATAACACCCTCACAATATTACAGAGAGAGAAAACATTCCAACGAGGATAAATATACTGGAGGAAATCGCAATCCTAAGAAAAATTGACAACAATCTGATTCTTAATGAGAACACACCCAGTCCACACAATCCTCTGTACAAAATACTCACAACCAAGTCAGTGCTTCAACAAAAGTCAACAAGTACGGACCTAATGCATTCTGCTGATGATGGGACTAGTCCCAAAAGCCTACAGAGTTTTAAAACAACTTAAGTTGAGTAGACGGACCTACAAGGTAACTATTTTATAGTTTTTAATCGTACATTATATTATTAAGATAAGTAGGGTAAAACAATAGTATATTGCGATATAAGTGTGGGAAGTTCCAGCTTCTCTTCGATTTTGTTAAGACAATTAATACACATGTATTGCATATTTTTTTTGGAGAATGGAAATTAATATCATGTAATAAGAAGAGATTTTCTATCTGATAATATTGGAAATTACTTTTAGTAATTTATGATGGGAGAATTTGTATAAATAGAAGAAACGTAGAAAATAGGATGCTCTGCATTAATCCATGAAAAATAATATTTAATAATAATTGTAAGAATTGTGTTTGCACGTTGTGATTTTCTAATTAGATATTTGGTTGTAACAGTTTCGCTTGCCGCATATTAATTTTTCACATCTGTGTTACGTTTTTTATAACTTGGTGTACATGTATACATAGGGCCTAATTTTGAATGGGAGAGTGAGAGAATGCAATTTTCAACTATCATGTAGAAATTGGAAGTTCGAGGAAGTATGAGTAAATATGGACATATTTACGAAAATTGGCTATATTTACTTGATACTGACAATATCGAAGTGCTAAATAAATTACCGGTATAGGGCTTGTAGTGAAATTTAATTTGTCTTCCATATGAGATTTGACTGGCAATACGTTATCTTCAGCCTCTTTGTATGATACAAGAGATTTTGCATTTGTCTCTCTCTATAAACAATGTGAATGGTTTTAACATCATGTTACATAAATGTATATAAAATGTCTTATTTTTAATGGAACCATATGCATTTTTGAAGTCTATGTACACTTGATTTATAGTGCCTTTATATTCCCATTTTTTCTCAGCTTCTCTCAAAAAAACGTTAAACCAAAAATACATAAAACGGTTATTCTTCCAGTTTCTTTATACGAATGAGATACACAGAATCTCACTTCAAGGGAGGAGAAATCTTTACGAATATTTGAGAGTAAAGTTCTTAGGACAATTTTTTGACCAAAGATAAACGAACAGACAGACGAATGGAGGAGCAATGAGGTACATGATATTTATAATAAACCAGATGTAATGAGAACAGTTAGGCCTAAGCCTCGTAGATTGCGATGGCCAGGGGATGTAACAGGAACGGGGAATGAAAGAGGGGAATAGAAACACCTTGTGGGAAAATCAAAGGGAAAGCGGCGAGTGGGTAGAACTAGAACGAGGTGAGAGAATAACTTTAACCATATTTGAAGAAAATTATGCAGGGGATGATTGGAAAACATTATTTAACATAGGGTTAATGAAGTGATGTCCGCGCAGCCATTAGATCTAATTATGGGTTCGATAGTGGCAGTATAAATCGTAAGAGCTTAATGCAAACTTACTGCATCTCGTCTGAAGATTTTAAGGCTCGTAAAAGATCCCTAAGCCTGTATAAAAAGGCCTCTAAGTAAACTTTACCGATCTCAACGTCCCCAGTTGCCTGTTAGACGTCTCATTAAGTCGGTGAGTTGATCGCATGCTATTCATGACATCTATGGGTAAATAAGATAACTAAGGATTAACTTGGTCTAGTAACTGCTAACAAACGAGAGGCTATGGCTCAGAAATGGGCTACGCTGCTATAGATTATAGAAGCAGCAGCTTTCTATAATTTTCTTACCCGTGTTAGTTGTTAATTTTTTACGGTATTATTAATTTGTTACAAATGTAAATGCGTTGATATCCGGAGGAAGAGTTTAAAAACAAATGAAACACCAAATTAAGCAACCATCAATTTTTGAGTTTACTGACAAATTGAAAGATTTTTCAATCAGTAGTTTACATTTGAAGGGCACAGAAAAATAAATCATAAGTCACATATTATTGGAACCTAGAAAACGTATTTCTACAATATTGATACTTCCTTACTTGTATTCCAAATTTTGGAGTTAAATTTTCCATGACTAAAATTGTCTTTCCATGGTGAATCTAATGAAATAATGACACTCCAAACTCCATTTAGAGAAAAGAGTGGCTTGCCTGGATCTTCCCCTGTATCCTTCATTTATATCGAATTTTAGTAAAGCAGGCTAAAATAAAAAGGAATAGGAACAGTTTATTATTGAAATGGATGGCTTTATTGACAGCTGGACAAGTTAGTACAGTGGACTCAGTATTTTAGTTTACAGGCGCTTTGCTTTGTGGTTAGGTAGGTCTATTTTGCACGGAAAAGTATTTAGCATATCAAGCGGCGTTGTCACGTTTTATTCACTGGCACTGACATATTGTATTAATATGATACTGCAAAAGACAAAAGTTACAGAGCTGTTAAGATAATAATTATCCATGTGGATATAATCATTATATCCATGTGGAGTTGACACGGAAACGTCATTTACTCGTAAAAATGCGAAGAATTATTGTTTACAGTTTTTGGTGATTGGGGCAGCGTCTTAAAAGTCTCTAACAACTCCCCGGCGGTGCCTTGCAGTAACAATGTATTGAAAATGGTTTAAAAACAGAGGGAAACAGTTGCTTTTGTTGCCGCCTGGAAACTAAATCACTGAGTCCACTATACATTCTGTTTTGTAAAATGATGGGTTTTAAATGTTTACCATCAGGCTAAAAATAAATTTTCTAATATCATACATTTTTGGAGTTCGATTCAGTCAACCACCACGCTCTACTTCCTGAGCAATACTAATAAGCTGGGATCCAGTTTACCTATTACAGTACTACCCTATTTTAACCCGGGACCCAATTTATCTCTTTAGAATTGGGGCCGAGTTTACCGGCGCCGAACCTTTTGCTACTTGATAATTCACGTAACAAGAATACAATAATTGTAACTCTACAAATCAGTTTTTCGCTCACATAAAAATCCCTAAATTTGGGGCTCAAGAATAACTTTTGTTTTTAAAGTTAATATTACTTTGCGTTAAACACAAAAATAAAGTTTTATTTGTCACAATTGCACTTCAGTGCCGAAGAAGATATAAGCGTGCAACTGTTGGTAAATTTCTGCAGCAGAAGATTCTGCAGCTGAGAAGAAGGTTGGAGCAGCGGTTAGGCGATCGAGTGTAGCATATATAAAATATCATAATAGCTACCGTGGTGGAAAAGAGAGGGTAGCACAAGGTCCACCCTCCCACTCCACCTACAGAGCATCAATATAACCGGTTCTCTCATCTTCCAGCCTGTCTGCGTAATGATCTCCAAGCAAAATCCAAATTCTCAGCAGCTGCGGTCACAAGAACAAAACAAAGAAAACACGCTGTGCTGTAATAATAATCTGTGTCACAACAATCACGACTTGTACTTGCTCTAACGTGACTGGGTATGGGAGGATGCGTCAACTAGACTGACTCATTGGTCATGAATCCACCAGCAGTCTAGTATTTATTTTAAATAAGGTGTTGAAAGCAGCAACATAAGCAACATAATGTATACATTTATAATATATATATATATATATATATATATATATATATATATATGACTTGAAAAGAAAAAAAAACACCCGAACCGGGATTTGAACCCAGGACTCTTACTAAGTACATCTTCTTCTTCTTTTTCTTCTTCTTCACTTCTGGTTTAGGCAAGAGTTGCCTGTTCCGTCTTCACTAATAGATCTAAGACCATCTCTTCCGAGGACGTCCGACATCTCTTCTTCCTCTTGGAAAATAATGTAAGATTTTATTAGGTAATCTTCTTTCTTAAATTCTTTCTACATGTTCTTTCCACTGTATCTTGTTGTTAAATATCTTTTCTTTTATGGAGTAGATCTGCAGTTCTTCACGGATATCCTCGTTTCTTATCTGGTCCATTCTAGTGCAGCCATTTACTCTTCTTAAAAATTTCATCTCGGCTGCTTGGATTTTACT
The DNA here is from genome assembly GCA_030220185.1 of Diploptera punctata. Lineage (NCBI taxonomy): Eukaryota > Metazoa > Arthropoda > Insecta > Blattodea > Blaberidae > Diploptera > Diploptera punctata. The sequence continues at coordinate 26,911 of JASPKZ010007850.1, forward strand.
TTCTTGTTTGGTAGTGCTAATCCAAGATTCACTCCCATACAAAAGGACAGGGTCAGCCATTGTTTTATAAAATTTTAATTTTGTTTGTTTATGGGCTTTATTATTCAATGTTCTATTTATTGTACCACAAGTAGCTTGAAACTGATGTGTTTTGTGTTCAATATCTTTATCATACCCATAGCTGATGTCACATCCTAAATATTTAAAGTGGGATACTTGTTCAATAATTTCGTCTCTAATTACTATTTTTACACGCAGAGTATTTCTTCAACAAAATGCCATTACTTTTGTTTTACTTATTGAAATTTTAAAATTATAATCGCTACATATTGCATTTAATTTGGAAGCAGCCAATTGTAACAGATCTTCATCATGGTGTAGTAAGACCAAATCATCGGCGAAAAGTAAGTTATTAATACTTGAGTTATTGTTCAATCTAAGGCCATTGTCCATTATAATTTTGCATTGTTTCATAATGTCGTCGATATATATATTAAAAAGAGTGGGTGATAGACTACGCCCTTGTCTAACTCCATGATTTATTAAAATTTCTTCTGACCTTTTTCCATCAGTTTTTATCAAAACTTTAGTTTCTTCATATAAGCCTTGGACTGATTTTATTAGATGGTGTGGATATCCTCGTTCCTTCATTATTTCGCATAGTATAGATCTATTTACTCTGTCAAAGGCCTTTTCAAAATCAATGAACAAGTATGTTGGCAGGTTAAATTCTCTTCCCTTTTCAATTAGTCTCTTTATAATAAACACATGATCACTAGAGGATCTTCCTTTTCTGAACCCTGCTTGTTCTTCTTCTAAGAGTGTGTCAGATATCTCCTTCAATCTATTATTTATTATTTTTGCATATAATTTATAAGTGGAGTTCAATAAGCTGATACCTCTATAATTTTTACTATCTAATCTATTTCCTTTTTTGAAGAGGGATATGACTTCACCTAACTTCCAATTTTCAGGTATTTTACATGTCTTCCAACATTCGTTTATTAAGTTTAATAATCTTATTTCTGCAAATAAACCTGCATACTTTATCAGTTCATTGTTTATACCATCTATACCTGGTGCTTTTCTATTTTTCATTTCTTTCAATGCCTTTCTCATTTCGCTTAGAGTAATTCTGTCTATTTCTGATATATTTTCACTTTCAGAAGGGCGTTCTATAACTAATTCTTCTTCATTACACCATAATTCTCTGTAGTGATTGTCCCATGTCTTGAGATCAATGGTATTTAGTTTTGCATTATCTTTTTCTGTTGTATTTAATTGTTTCATTACTTTAAATGCTAACGATTGTCTGCCATGTACATCGTGCTCTATTTTGGAAATAAATCTTTCCCAGGAATCTTTATGAGCTGTTCGAGTTATTTGTTTTGCTCGATTTCTTTTTTGTTTATATATAGTTCTAGATTCTTCAGTTTTCTTTTGTAAGTACTCTAAATAAGTTATTTTTTTGTCTCGCACAGCTTCCTCTATTTCGTCATTCCATATCTTTAATCCTCTTTTGTTGGGAATCTTTTTCTTCTTTCCTATAGCTTTATTTGCAGCATTTATAATACATGTTTTCATATTTTCCCACTCTTCATTTAGATTATCATTAATTGCTTTTCTTTCTAAGTGTTCTTGTAGCATTTTTTGGTATAATTGACTTATACTTTCTTCTTCTGGAAGATATACTTTAAAAACCTCTTCTTTTATTCTTTCTTGAGTTTTCGGTTTTTTCCATTTGACTATTATAAGTATCGTGGCTACCAATAAATATACCCTAAGTGATTAAAACTTCAATTTATAATTATATTCACAGGAGTAAATTTAACTTTTTTTCCTCAATATTTTTTAGGCCTAGCGGGGATACCTCGGCGATATTCAGATTATAATCATTAACCAACTATAAATTCATAATATTTCAACAATTCCCATTTATAAAACATAATGGTCTGTATATATGTCACATCCTCTGTATACTCTTCCATCTTGTAGGCCTATTTGATTCCTGAGTCTATCATTAATCATTATGTAATCTATTAAAGATCTTTGGTTTCTAGCGCACCATGTATACTTGCATATGTCCTTTTTCCTATAGAAAGTATTCGTATAGGTAGCAAATTGTCGAAGTTCTTCCCCGTTTCTATGTATTACATTTTCTCCAAACATACCTACTATTCCTGGGATTGGGAGATTACCAACTCTGGCGTTTAAGTCATCTCCTAAGATGATACTTTCTGTGTTTTTAATACCATTTATTTCTTGTTGTAATTTATCATAGAAAATAAGTGTCTTCAATTTTCCCTTCTTCTGGTGCATACACTCCTACAATGTTTAAGTAATTCCGATCTATTTTCAACCTTACTGTTATTATTCTCTCATCCACATATTTGTAGCTTATCATTTTTTATCTCCATTTGCTATTAAATAGTATAGCTACACCACTGCAAGCTCTTCTATCTTGAGGTACTCCACTGTATATTAGTATATAATTACCAATATCTTTTGTTCCTTTCAACTTCTTTTTTGTTTCAATAAGTATTGCTATATCAATATTTTGATTATTTAGTTCTCTGATTAGTTCTTCTTCTTTTGTGTTTAGTCCTCTGACATTCCAAGTTCCCACTTTAATCCGATCCTTTATACCAAATCGTTTGTCCTTAATTCTACGTTGAGGTCGTCTTTGGTTAAGTCCGTCTGAGTTTCCATTGGGAAGAATACGAGTAATATGTTTTCCTCTGATCGCGGTACCAACGCTATGCAGAGTAGACCATTGGTGGGGCTGCCACCTCGAAGCTTTAGGTCCAGCTTCTGGCTGTACTAACCCCATCTAGAGAGTTGCCACTTCCGCCAGATCCGCCGTGATGAAGGACTCCTTCTGCGCCGAATCTGCCGTTGAGGTCTTCACCGTAACCCTGGCTAGGGGCCCTTACAGAGTACTATCAGTCAGAGCCAACTGAACCCTGGTTTTTTTACGAGGTTGTTACTCCTCCCCCTCCTCCTTTCTCATCCGGGCTTGGGACCGGCCATGGCGGAGTTTACTAAGTACATTAGAGCGCATATAAAAGAAAAATAAATATTTGTTCTAGGATGCCTGGATAGCCTAACACTCTCTCTCTCTCTCTCTCTCTCTCTCTCTCTCTCTATATATATATATGAGCGATTCCATGAAAATGTCATCCCGAGGTGAACATTTTGAAACTGACGCAGGAATAATTCTGTTGATGTAATATATATCTGTAAATATCAAATTTTATAATTCTATAAGAAAATGTTTCAAATGTGCATTATTTTAATCTAATAATAGCGGTAGAACTTGTCATATTCCAAACCTGAAAAAATACGCAAAATTTTACCAATTTCTTGTTTAATGATTTGGTCGTATGAATTCGTTTTATTTCACAAAATATTTTGTTAAACCATACTTTGGTCCTCCTTGGTCGTAAATTAAACAATATTAATTGGATTCTAATATTCTATATACCTTAAATGTGTCCTATAGTTGTTAACTGTAAGTTATGGTCAGTCAGTCACAGAAAACGGATAAAAATTACCGTACACAACATAATAATTGATGGATTAAAATTTCCTCTTGGATTCTACGTTATCGGTACACAACTAACAAAAAAGTATAGATGACATTTTCTTGTAAAGTCATTATTTTTCCCGCTGGAGTCCCGTGACTGACTGACTTTTTGTCCCCTCACTTATATTGCTAATACGCATAACGCAGTCAGTTGCTTGCTGGACTCCGCTGTCTATTAACATAAACATGGTTTAGGAAATCTGGTAGACTGTTCAGCTCGGCTGTTTCATAAAATAATTACTGGCCCTTCTTCTGTGACAATTTGAGCTAAAAGGCAGTCAGCGGAAGGATTTAAATGTAGAGTAATTACATGAAAATGTCATACCGATGTGAAAATTTTGAAATTGGCGCAGGAGTAATTTTTTCGATGAGATATTTTTTTGCAGATGAAATTTTCCGATTATAGAAGTTAATGTTTGAAATACGGATTATTTTGATCTAAATTAATAGTAGAACATGATATATTCCGAAACCTGAAAACACATGCAAAATTAAACGAAATTTTGTTTTACGATTTCACTGTATAAATTTGTTTTGTTTCACCGACTCTTTTGTTATACCATATTTCGGTCCTTCCTGATCATAAATGTAATACTAATAATTGTATTATAATATTCTAGATAATTAAAATGCGCCCTATAATTATTAAGGGTAAGCTACAGTCAGTCACATAAAACATACAAAAATTATTGTACACAAAACGATAATTGATGGATCCAAATTTCCTCTGGGATTCTACGTTATCGGTACATAACTAACAAAAAAGTATTAACGACATTGTCTTGTAAAGTAATTACGTTAACTATATTAATTACATTTTTATATTTGTATTAATGGCATTTAAATAATTCCTCATTATGCGATTCTTCAATATGTATGTTATTAACTGAGTGGAATTAAAAACAGGAGCGCGGTTCTTATGTGTTAGAAAATGTGTGTGTGGGAGTCCTTGAACGTGAAAAGTTCACGCATTAGTTTGACCTTTGACATGACATGTGTGTCGCATTATCGGGGATTCATTGTGCGATGTTGCCACATTGTACTAGCATTCACTTTATGAAACAGAGTCATGCTTGTTAATTGCAAAAACAGTTTTAAATCATATGAAGTTTCTTGTATAAAAAATACAATTGGCGTGGAGTATATGTGATTAAGTATGTATAACCTGTAGTGTAAAATAAAATTATTATTGGGTGTAGCGTTATTGGAAACCAACAGAGTGAAAATACGTATGACAACGCTGTACTATGTGCGCCACGTGCAAACAATCAGTCATAAAGTAAGATTTCGCGCATTGTAAGAGATTTCTTTCGATTGTTTAGTTTAAAAATAGAACTCATGTCAGCAATATAATTTGTAATCAGTTGCTTTGAAAGAATTATAACAGAATTTTCCACATTTAAATAAAAAAATTAATAATTTGTACACTGTACTTTTTCGTTAATTTTTTTTTTGTCTTTATAGTTGAGACGCGTGAAAGTTAATTTTAGTGTTCTGGAACGAACAATGCAAATTCCATATCGGCATTTTTATTTATTTTAATGGTTCAATCTATTAACAGCATCAGATAAATTTTAATCAGTTAATATGGTTGTAATACAATTATACTCATATTAGGCATATTTAACTATAGAGAAGGCCCTTTCTTGTTAAAAAGTTAATATTTTCTTTATTTTGTGAAATTTAAAATGATACTTGGTAACCAAGTTAAATAAATTACACTATTTATTTAATATTTTTACAGCATATCAAATTGTACATTTCCTATACATGATAAAAGGAGTGAAGTTCTTTATTCATCTCCATATTATCGCTTTTTATATATTATCCATCCATAGTAATTCTGCCCGAGGGCAGGTCTTTCACTGCAATCATAGCATTTTCACGCTATGCTTGCAGCTTTACTAGGGAACTGTAGATGTGGTAGCTTCCCGTTGCTTTCTACACCGGTGAAGGATGATGATGATGATGATGATGATAAGGATGATGATGGCCATATGGTTTCGGGGACCGTTTGGGCCTTAAAGTTTTCTTGACATTTGTCTTACAGGTGAGGAAAAAACCCGATAAAAACCTCACCCAGAAAAACTGTCCCGACCGGGGATCGAACCCGGGCCCGCTGCGTGACAAGGCAGCACGCTACCTCGAGATCACAGCGGTGGACTTATCTATTATAATTTCATATTATTTTGTAATATTTGTATAATATTTGCAGCTCCAGAATATTGAAGTCTAAATAAAATTCAGATATGTCAGTCAGTCACAGAATGTAGTCAGTCAGTCACACACCATATATTAGGTTATAACTCTGGTCTTAATTGTGATTTTTGTTTCGTTTTTTATTGAGAATGTAACTTGAAATGTGTCCTCCAAACGGTGTTTTGGAAAATTGAATTAGGAATCACACTTCAGAGAATGATGCAAATGAACATGTTAAGCAGTATGATGAGTTGAAATTTATGTCAGTCAGTCACACATACTTTGATAGATAATAAATAGCACTGTTTTTCTTCAAAAGTTGTATATTTAAGTACAGTCTTAACCACACACTATTCCTCTCTCATATCACGTAGATAACACCCCTAATTTCAATCAATTGTAATATTTACGCAAGCATTTTGCTGCAAAAGTGTATAGTAAATGTCAGTCAGTCACATATGGAATTGCTCATATATATTATCTTATATTTAAAAATTAATGTTTGTTTGTATGTTTGTTTGTTTGATTGTTCGTACTTTATGCGCGGCCATACCGTTGATCCGATTGTGATGGAATTTTTTGCAAAATGCTCAGGAAATTCCCGGGATGAACATAGGCTATAAGCGAGTTGTGATACTCAACTCCTACACCCTTAAAAATCGCCCTTTGTAGTGGAAAACGTGCAAAAACAGCTCCTTGGACGTTTAAATGGCTTACGCTGCCTAAACCATACGAAATACACAAAATTAATGTAGAGAGAATTGAATATCTCAAAAAGCTCTACAAAAAAGTCCGGGGCAGCATATGTTTATCTCTTACGGATAACTCACAATAACCATTTTTGTCTTTCATCGATACCGACAGTCCCACGCCGTAGCCGAGTGGTTAAGGCAAGAAGTCTTGTCGTAGAACTACGAAACTTATGCTGGTTCGAGTCTGCATGGGGAAGAAACATTCTCATGGAATTTCGGCCAGTACGGGACTGGTGCATAGTGGGCCAGAAATGAACTCTAGCTGAAAAAATAACTGTTTTCACTCTCCCTCATCAATTTATCTTTTTTTTTTCACTCTAATATAATTGTTATATGACGGTTCTTAATTTATCTGCAAAACAGGGTACAATTCGAATGTTTATGAATACAATATAAACATCGGAAGTTGACGATTGTTAAGAACTCATCTGGTCTATATCCCAGTTGTGTTATTTGCGTTGTGTGTTCAAGTTCAGTGAGCTTTTCTTCTTATTCTATATGCATACTTCACCTTAAGTAGTTTTGTAATTTTATTGACATATTTAATGTTTTTCTATATAACCAGATATTATGTTAAATACATGTAGAATCATACCTTCCAAGCACTAAAATATTTACACAATAATAGTATTTTAAATTGAACAACAAAGAAAACAATTCTGAGCAGTAGTGCAAATTTTTGTTATAATATAGAGTGATTTATGGACTTTCATTTCCGCACAATAATATTTGTGCAAATTATTGCGATTTTAAATTAGCTTTCTCATTATAGGAGGCAGCCAGCAACTGAGCCCTACCGTTGCGCGCAGAGAATAATTGTTTGATTTAATATGGGTAAACATGTTAGATAGAGACTATAAGTTATCATTTAGTAAAGAAATTAGGGGTAAGGCGATGTTAGCAGAATGTTTTAAATTGTATTAAAAATCAATATTTTTTAAAAGGTATTTTCTCAAACGTACGAAGTTGTGCACGAAAAAAAAAATCTAATGAAATATTGTGATTGGCAAGGAGTGGATGTTAACTTTCCCATTATTAAGAATTAATTTAGAACAATGACAGTCGTGGAAAATTCTGTTCCATCTGCTTATGGAATTGGAAGACCCAAAATAACTTTCGAAGAGGCTGGAATATAAGAAATGTTCACTTAAGCAGGAATTCTCTCGCGATGAACTTGCTCTTGCAACAGAAATATCACTTTGGTCATATGGTAAACTGGATACTGCTGATGTTTTAAAGACATTACTCAAAAAACCACAAAAATAGCTTCATAATAATAATAAACATTACAAATCACCCCGCTCAACTCCCACATCTTCTATGTTGGACGAAGCATTATCTTTTTTGACAATGAAATACGAGGGCGGATCGGAAAGTAACGCACAATAATTTTTTTCTGCCTTGGTATTGCAGCTAGAATGTTGAAATTTCACAGAGATATAGTTTGAAGTTTTCACTACAGACGGTATTTTTTTCTCAGGTGCATCTCGTGCGAGAGAAGCTTGAACTATGCAACAAAGATGGCGCGCATGCTACAGTCGTCCACCTGTGAGGAACAGAGAAGTGTTGTTCGATTTTTGTGGGCCAAAGGGCATAAACCCAGTGAAATTCACAGGGACATGCGTGGCGTGTATGGGGATGATTGTATGGACCGTTGCAATGTCTCCAGGTGGTGCACATTCTTCCAAGAGGGACGCGTGAACCTTAGTGATTCGCCACGCTCCGGCCGGCCGACAACAGCAGCAATCCCGCAGAATGTCAGAGGCATTGAGGCGGTAATTCTGAACGACCGGCGTGTGCAACTGCGAGCCTTATGGCAGAAGTTCAACATTTCCTATGGTGCGGTGTACGATATTGTTCATGAAAATTTGAAATTCCGTAAAGTTAGTGCTCGCTGGGTGCCTAAGAACCTGACAGACGACCACAAGGGCCAGCGAATGATGGCAAGCTTGGACCATTTAACGCGGTACACCGCACAAGGACATGACTTTCTGGAAGGAATCGTCACAGGTGATGAGTCGTGGGCGTACCACTACACGCCCGAAACAAAGCAGGCATCAATGGAGTGGAAACATGCTGGTTCCCCAGTAAAGAAAAAAATCAAAGTGACTCAATCTGCCAGGAAAGTGCTTGTGACAGTGTTCTGGGATATGCATGGTGTTTTATTGGTTGACTTCGCTGAACACGGGACCACTGTGAATGCTGCGGCCTACATTAAAACTTTGGTGAAGTTGCGTAGTGCCATTCGTGACAAACGTCACAACATTAACGTTAAACTTCTTCATGACAATGCTCGCCCCCATGTTGCTGCTGTCGTTCGTCAGAAAATCGCCGAATTTGGTTGGGAGGTGCTCCAGCATCCACCATACAGTCCGGATCTTGCACCATCGGACTTTCATCTGTTTGGTCCCATGAAGAAATTCCTGGCCGGCAAACGCTTTGAGACAGATGTGGAAGCGAAATCAGCAGTGCGCAGATGGCTACACTCCAACCAAACGGACTTCTACGAACAGGGCATATTGAAACTGGTAACACGATGGGAAAAATGTGTTGAGAAAGTTGGTGACTATGTCGAAAAGTAGGTAAAAGTTGTAAGTTCATTTGTGATTTTTTTCCTTTTTTTACTATTAAACTTTTTAAAAAAAAATTATTGTGCGTTACTTTCCGATCCGCCCTCGTATCAATAGGTCGATATATTAACATGAGACTAGGTGTCAAAAAGAGAGGTTGTGTTATTGTATCTACCCTATAATGCTTCTAGGGAAGCAAATTTGTTATGCTACCATTCCCAAGACAAATATTTCAGCAGAAATGAGATTTTTTTTGTTTTATTCCATGCTCTTCGAAATACTCGTATATTTTGGCTCTTACAAATCCATAAGCAGAGGGAATAGGATTTTCCAACGACTATCAGTGTTCTAAATTTTTAATAATGGGAAAGTTTACGTTTATTTTTAGCCAATCAGAATATTTCAGTAGAAATCTAGCTTCTTTTTCTCTCGCACAACTTCCTATATTTTAGAAAATCGCTTTTAAAAAACTGTTTTTAAAAATACTTTTTTAAAACATTCTCCGAACATCCCCTAACTCTTATTTATTAATGGAGGATCACTTATTGCCTATATTGTAACCCAAATTTCCTTCCATATGATTTCATGTTCAAATACAGACTAAATATTTCCTTAAGTCTAAATTACGTATTTAAATATAGACCCATAATTCGAGCCAAGTTTGGACTTAAATTATTCAGAAATTTATTTGCAATCCAATGATCATATTAATGAATCAATGTTATTAATTATATAAAAGTTGATTTCCATTTTTGTTAAATTTCGGTTATTCCAATTTAGACGGCGCCATAAAATCTAGAAGACGTATGGTATAACAAAGGTATACTTGAATTACAGGTACCTGAATACAATAGGAGCGTATAGATACCAAACTCTTTGTTAATATTGTTAATAGAAATGGATCAGAATGTCCATTTGAAAACAAATAGAATGTCAAGTCAAAATAATGTTTATGAATGACAAGTATGATAAAATGTTGACAACTGAAGTTTCAAATTCAAATTTTGACACATATATTAGTTACAAGATCAATACGAATAACATTAAAATTACAAGAAACTTACTTTTTTAATAAGTTGTTAGGCCCTTAATAGAAAACCCAAATGCCTAACTATAAACAAACTTGGCAACATTGTCAGTAAATAGCGCGAGATGCACACTCCTATTATTAGCTACATCACAAACAGAAACAAAGAAAATTCACACCCTTTATATATATGTAATTTATGTCCACATATGTATAAACCAATAGGAATAGATTGTAACCCCTTCTCCTGTAGCGATCTGGACGATTGAAGAAATACTGAAGTTTTCAATATGTAAAACGGAGATGCCTAGAAAACACAAGCCTCCCAGCTAGCGAAGGGAGAACATCGATCAAGTTTTATTTTAAACTGCGGGAAAATAACGACCGCTACTAGTTCAAATATAAGTTTATATCTCCTAATTGAGGAGGACGAACTTAGGGCAAGTTCAAATAGCTCTACAAATTACGTTAAGTTCTGTAATAAGTAAAATATTTCAACAGAATATCGTAATAAATCGATACTTGAGGATACTAATCCGTAATTTTTATATTACTACATTAATGGTAATAATTCTTCATTATTCCGTCGAGAAGTCAGATCACAATCAACAAGCGATTTCAGTATATTGAATGTATGTATAGTATGTCCTATACAAAATAAATCGAGTGACTTGTGAACTTGAATTATTGATAAAACTGTCGCTGCCCGTTCAAATTTCCTCGTTGTTCCCTGTGATAAAGTGATCCTCATCGCTCATCGAACCCATCCTGACTAGACCGCTAACTTAAATTTCTCAAATCAAGAGGAAAATCCTATGTTAAATCCATCACCATCACCATTTATTACTCACCCCCTAATTAATACCTTCTTCAATATCGATCATTTTTCTTCATATATTAAATCAAACAATTCTCTGCGCGCGACGACAGGCCTCAGTTCCAGTCGCCTCCTCTAATAAAAAAGCTAATTACAAAATCCGCATGTTATTGTGCGGAAATTGAAGTCCATAAATCACTCTATATTCTAACTAAAATTTCTACTACTGTTCAGAACTGTTTTCTTCGTAGCTTAATTTAAAGTAAAACGATTGTGTACATTTTTTTAGTGTTTCGAAGGTATGATTCCACGTGTACATAACACAATATCTGGTTGTATAGAAACATGTTAAATATATCAATGAAAAGTACAAACCTTCAGGTAAAGTATCCATATAGAATAAGAAGAATAACTCACTGAACTTTAATGCAAAACTTATTTATTTCTACAGCTCGGTACATAACTGGGATGCGGACCAGATGAGTTCTTAACTATCGGCAACTTCCGATGTTTATATTGTCTACATAAGTTTTAGAATTCTACCCTCCTTTGCAGACAAGTGAAGAACAGTCATCTGGCAATAATTTTAGAGAGAAGAAATATGAATTGGCGAGAGTTAGTAAAATACTTTTTTCCAGCTAGATTTCGTATCTGACCCACTGTGTGGTGTCCACCCAACATCGTGTGACTTTTGGATAGCTACAAAAAGTAGCGACTCCAGGTTGAGAATACAGCTATAACGGTTGGAGGATCCGACATGCTGACCACATGTCACCCTACACTGACTAGATGATCGTCTACCTCTGTGATTAACACATGTGGATGTGAGGCCAACAGCTGGCTGGTCAGCCAAAAGAATTCTAGGCCTGTCGCGCTTAGAGTTTTTTTATACCAAGAAGATCGGGATAAGTAGATTCCCGGGCAAGCATCCTCTGCCATACCGCTCATCCGATTGTGATGGAGCTTTTTGAAAAATGTTCAGGAGATTCCGGGAATGAATATAGGCTATAAGAGAGTTGTAATACTCAACCACTTCACCCCTAAAAATCACCTTTTGTAGTGAATAAAATCCCTATTTTGAAGCATTATTGGCTTACGCTGGCTAAACCATAACAAATACACAAATTGATTTACACAGAATTAAACATCTAAAAAACTCTAAAAAAAAAAGTAAAGTGTAACAGCGCACGGCTGGTGGTAAAAACGCATTAACACGTATTTAGGAGTAGCAGCGGACGCCGGGTATTAGCTACTATATATATATATATATATATATATATATATATAAGATAAATAAATGTTTGTGCTAGGTTGCCTGGATAGCTTAAATTTCTCTCTCTCTCTCCCTCTCTCTCTCTTTGTATATATATATATATATATATATAGGGTAAAGGGAGGTATATTCGTGGTATGTATTGTAATCCCATGATAGTCAACTTTGAAATACTGTTCCGAATTTAACATGCGAGATAAATAGGCTTATACATTGAGGTACTTAGACTAAGTCATATCTTTAGATGAGATACATTTTTAATTTCAGAAATCTACCTAGAATGATAATACTGTACCGCTATTACCAACATTATGAAAATACCTCCCTTTACCTCATATATGTCCACTGCTGTGGTCTCGAGGTAGCGTGCTGCCTTGTCACGCAGCGGGCTAGAGTTCGATCCCCGTTCGGGCAGTTTTTCTGGGTGTGGTTTTTATCGGGGTTTTTCCTCACCTGTAAGACAAATTTCAGGAAAACTTTAAGGCCCAAATGGTCCCCGAAATCTTATGGCCATCATCAACATCATCCTTATCATTATCATCATCATGACCATCATCCTTCACCGGTGTGGAAAGCAACGGGAAGCTACCACACCTACACAAGCTGTAAGCATAGCATGAAAATGCGACGAATGCAGTGAAGGACCAGCCTTCGGGCAGAATTACTATGGATTGAACTTTATATATATATATATATATATATATATTACTAAGTCTCGCGCCGTAACCGTGTGATCTAATGCATCTTATATTGGCGTTCGATACAGGCACGGGTTCAAGTTCCCAAGGGGATATAAATTTTATCATAGAATTTCGAACAGTGTGAGATCAGTGCTTATTCATCGCCGTTAGTAATTGAGTAGTTGTAATGTGTAGTAGTTCCGGTTTGAAAAAACTTCTATAGATTGAATGACCGCCCACCTCTGTAAATGAAACATATGAATGTGAGACTATCAGTCGGCAGAGCGGGGTATTTTGTCGATATAGGCGGCCAAACTTATTTTTGCAATTCAGTTGAGTATAGATGTGCCCTCATACTAAGAGAAATGTAGTACATTTTAGAGGAAAAAATATTTTACGTTTTTAAACTATATAATCATCATCATCATCATCATAGTACATTCACGAATTTAGGCCATTTGTTGACCTGTTTCGGCCTCAAGAGAAACACTATCCAGAAGTCTTTTGAGTGGACGTCCTGGTCTTCTTCTTCCTGCAGGTTGATATCTTAACATTTGTTTGGGTATTCTGTGATCTTCCATTCGATGAACATGTTGCATCCATCTTGACTTATAATCAGAAATTTTGTTTTCTAAAGATTCCATGTGTAATTCTTCTAAGATGTCTTCATTTTGTTTGTGATCTAGTAGTGTGTATCCTGCAGTCCTCCGAAGATATCTCATTTCAGCAGATCTAAGTCTCTGTATATCCTTCTGTTTCAACGTCCATACTTCGCTACCATACAAAAGAGTTGGAAGAGCCAGTGTTTTATACACTTTCAGTCTTGAATGCTTTTGGACTAACTGTGGCTTGAAGATAGAATTTATTAACCCTAAAATTCTTAAAAATTTAGATATTTTTGCATTTACATCCTTTTCTTCTTCATATGAGATATTGCATCCTAGATATGTAAAATTATTCACCTGCTCCAAAATGTTATTGTCCAGTACAATTTTACTTCTGACAGGATCTACACCTTGAAATGCCATAATTTTTGTCTTTTCTGTAGATATCTTTAATCCATATTCTTCTGTAATTTTGTTAAGTTCATACAGACCTTTCTGTAGATTATCTTCGGAATTTGCTATTATTATTTGGTCATCTGCAAACAATAGGGTGTTTAAGTTTCTATTTTCTGATATTCTTATTCCAAATTTATATGTTTTGTTCCAGCAACATATTACTTCATTGATATAAATTGCAAAAAGTGTTGGGGATAGGGGGCAGCCTTGGTCTCACACCACGATTTATAATTCCTTCTTCAGAAAATCTGTTATTTAATTTAATCTTTATGGTGTTGTCTTTGTAAATATTTTGTATGTTCTGCCGAAGTAAATTTGGTATATTTCTGTCTTCCAATATATTTAAGAGTTTTGATCTCTTGACTGTGTCGAATGCTTTTTCAAAATCTATGAAAGCAAAATGTGTTTCTAAGTTGAATTCTCTTCTTTTTTCAAGCAATAGTTTAACAGAAAATGCTGAATCAATACAAAATCGGCCTTTCCTAAATCCATTTTGACATTCCATAAGGAATTTTTCACTGAAACTTTTCAATTTTCCATTTAAAATGTCTGCATAAATTTTGTAGCATGTGTTTAACAAACTGATTCCCCTATAGTTGTCCATTTTTCTCTTGTCTCCTTTCTTGAATAGGGGTATAACAATGCTTGTCTTCCATTCTTGTGGTATATCTGCATTTTTGAATATATTATTAAAGAAGGACAACAGTCTTTCATGGAACTGTTTGCCTGCATAATAATCCAATTATTAATTACTATGAACAGACATAAGAAACTACACCTAAAAAAGAACACTGTTACAATCAATTATACTTAAATAAGGCACTACTACAAGCATTGGACTTTCAGTCTATGTCCATAATCTGCAGTATTATGTCCACAATTTATCCTTCTGTAAGATATCCTTCAAATTTCTACTTTCCCATTTGCTGGCATTTAAGGCTAATCACAAACTTAACATAAATGTTTATGCACGTTATCACTTTGATCATAATTATGATTGTGATTACTAGAGTCACAGTTCTTCATCAGAAGATACTTCCACTTCATCTGATGATTTAGCTGTGTCTGGTTCCAGATTTGTAGGTTTTGTGCGTTTTCTAGGTTGTGGCCTCAAACCAATGAGAACTGGAGCTGAACTTAGCAGTAGCAGTTAAACACGTCTATAGGATGCACGATACCCTAGAAAATTTCCTTGAGTAGTTTTGACGGTACAGACGAAAATATTTATTTCTTGCTTCTTCTGCCCTTTCGGACAGCTGGCCTTCAGGTAGCAGGACGTTCTCTATTACATTGGGACCGTGAATTAGTATCGTGTGCATCGTAGGTGTCACCGGATACCATGGATATAACTGGTCATACAACTCAGCAGTTTCCATTGTATATTCTGATATTTTTTGGACGTTAATTATACGTCTACTTGATATGGTCTCTAGTATTACTTTGAAATGGTATATTGGATTTGAATCAATACCTGTTATTTCGGCAGCTAATTCCGGGTCTATGAAAAATCTTCTACTACTATTAGGCCTACTATCATTGATATTGCCAAATCCGTGTTTAGGTACATCCACAATCAACCCAATTTTATTTCTGAAGTCCCGTTGAATTTCTGACATTCTCTGCTTGACAATGTATTTGTCTCTATCTGATTGTAACTGCAATTTCTTAACAGGTAGTTTATAGGACAGATGCAATAAATTTTCAAATATAGGAATTCTGGCATGAAGAATAGATAAACCGAATTGAAGTGTGTCTGGTTTTACTTCTTTTGAATTTGTTAAATTATTAAAATCTTTACATGTTACACCACATATATAACATCTCATCATGGTTGTTTGAGTGGCAGCATTACATAAATCTTAGCGTCAACCATGGTGAGCATCATTGTGTGCTTGACAGAAAATAATATTTTCCTAATGTCACTTTAATGTTTTATAGAATATTTGTTGAGCTATTATTCTACTTGTTATTCTATTTCTTCATTAGTTATGTCAGTAGATTCTTTAACGAATCTTATTCTAATGGGGGCGACAATAATGTGGCGAAGGAGGAGTGGGATTCTGCCAGATCAATTTATCGTTATTTGTACTTCAAATTAGTTGAAGTGGTACAAAATAACTCTGAAAAATATTTACATCTGAATCAGCATCATTCTGAAATTTCTGCTTATATTGAGTTTGTTGCGATTCATCACAGCCGCACTTGAAAATTAACACCAATGAGCTAGTTTCTTCTTGACTTAAAGTCTGTACTACTTCTTCTAAATGTGTCAGCAATCGTATAACAGTAATATACCAATAATTGTTGTAAATTAATTGCAGCACACGTATCAGTAACATAATAAGATTCTTTATCCGGATAGCAATCCATTATTGCCTTATGTAGTACACTATAGCAAAGATATTATATGTATATATTTATTTATTGACGTTCCTTATTACTTCATAAATATTGTCTTCTAGAAAGACCAGCTTCGACAAACATGGTCAATGCTCTTAATGCCTATAACTGTGCTTTGTCTTCCTGAAGATTATGAGAGTATGCTTTCTTATATTTTCCTGCACGCTTTGGAGAACTGGTTATTTCCTTTAGTACTTTAGAAGCATCTCTTATTCCCGTAATTCCTAATTTCACTTGTGCAGCATAAGTCAGGACACCCGTGTCTGTACTGCTACGTAAATCCTCAGTTTTCCTTCTTTTACTTCTCTCGCTCAAATCTTGAAATATCTTCGTTGGCCGTCCTATTCCACTCACTACATTAGGAATTGTGAATATCCCTTCAAGCCAATCACTATTTTTCTTAAGAAATATATCCTCTTTCTCATGTGCTGCTGTCCATCTTCTTTTCATTTCAGAGTTAAAATGTGAATATTTTTGTTTTATTTCCTCTATTTGTTCGTCTGAGTAACTGTTATATTGTAAAAGGTAATTTTCCAAAAAATCCAATTTTTCATTAATATCCGGCAAATCTTGCTGTTACATAATGTTAAAGAGCTTTCTTCGAGTCATTATATTGACGTCCGATGGCGCTAAAACAAAAATCGAGAAATTTAAAATAGAAATAATCACTTAGTAAAAAAATACATTTTTACTAATGCTTTAATAAACCTATATATCATGGAAAATCAGCGCGAATCCGCGAGCAATTTTAAAAAAATCACTAAGCCGACACTTCAACCTTTCTATGATACAAAAGGAAAGTGTCGGGAAATACCCGGAAGTATAACTAAAATACTAAAATTTGTTAAAATTGGCTTCAGAAAATAACGAAAAACATACACTATTTGAAGAAGCTTTATCTGAATCAAAATAGATATCAAGAGGATAAAACAATTAAAATATGTTAATACTTGATCATAATCCAAAACTATTCACTTAAAAATATAATCCCTAATTAGCAATAATCCATGTGGAACATAAGCTTGTACAAAGAGCGCCGAGAAATAATATTTGCAGTATGAGATACAGTCAATTTTCGATTGATCGTACAGACTCAAGTAACACTGATTGATGAAAATAGGGTAACGCATTATCGCCTGATTTTTCAGCTCTGCTATGCGCTGTTTTTTTCCTGTCTAGAATAAATTTCACAAAATCGACTTTTGGTCGCCTAAATCGGTCAAATACCCCACTGTGAGTCGGCTGGTACATCAAGACGTTCTGACCCGTCGCGCAATACAGAAGAAATAAAATTACAAAAATGGATTCCGGGATGTCTTGATAGTGTGTCAATACTTGTATAGGCCTATGCACATGGGACAATGGTGCTCCTTTGCGCTAATTTAGTTACACTTATTTCCCTACAGATGTAAGTGTGTGACAGGTTAGATAAATATTAATACAATTCATATCCAATTCCGTTAAGGTGAATAGTCATAAGATAAAAATTAAATGATGTACCTGTTGGCAGGTGCCATTGTCCTCAACTGTATTGAAATATTATATTTAAAATGTTATCTGGAGGTCTTTCGGAAGTTAACTTCCATCATCAGCAGGATGAGTGTCTGTTACTAGATGATGTACTTTACGACTTTGTAGGCTTGACGTTAGTTGTTTTTGACGAACTTGTATAATGGTTGAACATCTGGGGTGTGTTCTCATTGAATAGTAAGATTTTTTTTTCATTTATAGTTTCAAGGTCTTCAAATATACCGTATTTATTTTTGTTGAAAGTGTTTCTTTGTGAACTATCGTAGGAGTGTTTTCTATTGTGTCCATTCGGTCACCAGAGTTAATGATATGTAAAGCATTGCTTGATTTACCACCCGCGTACATCAAATCTTCGAAGTGTTCCTTATCTCTTGTGTTAACGTTCCTACTTGCCCTGCCTATATAACACTTATTACAATCTTTACATGTTCGTTTATAAACTCCCTTGTTATTAAATTTGTTGTGTTCTTCTATGCCATTACATATTATGTTGTTTAATTTGTTTTCGGTTTTGTAAGCTATATTTATATTTTTATTTAATTTTATTTTTAAGTTACAGCTGTTTTTGTGGTTTCATTGCCTGTGTAGGTTAATGTTATCCATGTTTTATTGCTTTATATGGAGTGTAGTATTACGATGGTGCAGAGACGTGTACATTACGACGGAATGAGGAAAGCGACTGGAAGCTTTTGAGATGTGGATATGGAGAAGAATGGAACGTATAAAATGGACAGACAAAGTAAGAAATGAAGATGTGGGTGAAAGAAGAACAATGCTGGAACTCATAAAGAGGAGGAAGAGAAATTGGATTGGCCACTGGCTAAGAAGAGACTGCCTGCCGAAGGATGCTCTAGAAGGAATGGTCAACGGAAAAAAAAAAATAGAGGCAGAAAAAGACATCAGATGATAGACAATATTAAAACAAATGGTTTTTGTATGGAGATACAAAAAGGAAAGCTGAGTCAAGGAAAGAGTGCAGAATGCTGAGTTTGCAGTGAAAGACCTGCTCTTGAGCAGAACACTGTGAATGAATTACTAACATATTCTTTTTCAAGTCGTTATATTATTTATGTAATTTTTTTTGTTTTCTTTTTACAAGTTTATCTATGATTCGTTTTCTTTAAACCGTTTCTTTTTGCCATGTTTTTAATATATTGAAATTCTTTGTTATAATTTGCTTTGTTTAAATAATAATTTTAATATTCTGTAAATTAATCTATTGAATGTGCTGATTTTATGTTGGTATGGGTGTCTAGATTTGTTATCAATGGTGAGCATATTATTTGTAGATTTGCGGAAAGTACTTAATCCAAGTTTTTTAAATGTT
The DNA here is from genome assembly GCA_030220185.1 of Diploptera punctata. Lineage (NCBI taxonomy): Eukaryota > Metazoa > Arthropoda > Insecta > Blattodea > Blaberidae > Diploptera > Diploptera punctata. The sequence goes on from JASPKZ010007850.1 coordinate 46,133, forward strand.
TTTCGTTATGGTAAGGTCTAGATAGTTTATTTTGTTATCAAATTCTATCTCCTCCATAAATATTATTTTATTATGCATATTGTTTAGTTCTAGCAGGATTTCCTTTTCTTTTCTGTTTTCATTTTCAAAAATCAAAGCCATAAAGAGATACCTAGATAACTAGGGTACGCATGGGAAAGGCGAATTAAATTTTGTTCTGAGGCTATAATTTTGGTTTGAGGATCTCTTACGAATCCGAAAATCTTGGCTCGGGACCCACGGTTTTAGTCTTTTCCGGAGGGCTTGAGCTTGGAATTTTTCCTCCTAAAAAAATTAATTAAACGTGGAAACGTGGCTGTGTTTGAACTCTCCACCCTCGGGACTAGAGACAGAGAATTTATCCTCTAGACCACCGAGACCGTTTTTGATAATGCGGGATAATTAAAATGCGAAAATATCTTGATTAAATTTTATTAAATACCTCTAATTGCCATCTACTTTTTAAATATATAAATAAAGGACTTCTTTGTACGAATATAGTGGCTATAGAAAAATTATAAATTACACACGCTCAATAACATACGTCCGTCGCTGTGGCGTGGTAGGTAGACTCTCTACGTTCCACTCCGGCGACCCGGGTTCGATTCCTGGCGGGGTAAAGGATTTTTAAATCTCAACCTTTGGACTGGGTGTATGCGTGTGTGTGTTTGAGTGTCTCGTGTCCTAAGTTGTACCCATTGGGTAAAAAATTCTAGCATATAAATCAATTAAATAATATCTAAAATAAAATATCTAGAATATAAGCATATCAGTAAGCGATACTGTGCAGACTTTCGCTCCTCTTCAGCCGTACGACATATGCTACAGTGTCAGAAATTGATTAAATTTAATTGTTAACAATTCATTAAATCTTCTTGTAATCTTGTAAATCCTTGTTTCCCTCAACGAGATTTAGGCGCTCTCCCCCACAGAGAAGAAATTTTACCATACTCATTTAGTTACACGTGTAGATGTCATTAAAGTAGACCGTGGTCAGCGTTCCGCCTCATACTGATATCTAGGAAACCAAGGTAGTGTTACGGCCGTTGATTTGCCTTTTACATAAATTGTGTGGTATTGCACTAAGCAGGTAAACATTAATAACCACACGTGCTTACCTGTCTCTTCTATTTACTGTAGACCCTCCCATTCAATTCCTATAGTGTATCTATCACTAGACTCTGCAACTCCTTACCACATGACCTCGGGGACTTCCGGGTATTAGCTTCCTTTAAAAGAAATTTAAAACTCTTTCTAAATAACTTTCAGTAGATTAATTGATGGTTTGTGAATTTTTGCTTCTCTATTAATACCAACTTAATTCATCATAATTTTAGTTTAATTTGTATAAACATTTACTTTTAATTTTATATGTTCGTACCTTGTGCAAAATTTTCTGTATTTAATATTTTTCGCTGGTTGAGTAGAGGAGTAGGCTTTATGTCCTTAACTGTGCAAGGTTTAAATAAATAATTGTTTTTATTTAGGAATATTTCACAATACAGTGTTTATCCTTCAACCCAAAGTGATTTGTCGCCAGAGGTTCTTGTCTAAAGCATCTTCTTCTCTCAAATATCTAGCTGCCATACTTTTATTATTATTATTATTATGATTATTATGATTATTATAATTATCAGACTGACATCTTGTGAGATGAAATTTATGGGCCGAACAGCTTGCTACACCATATGGGATCGAAAGAAAAATGTAGAAATCCTTCAAGAACTTAATATGTCACCAATATTGGACTACATCTCCAGATATCAGCTAAACTGGAAGGAACATGTCTCAAGAATGGCTAGATCTAGGATCCCCAAGGCAATAATGAACTACTGTCCAAATGGGAAACGGTCACTTGGTCGACCTATGAAAAGATGGCACGAAAACCGCTTTCTCAGGCCGTAACAGTTCTTCTAGGACTAATACCTGGCAGGATGATGATGATGGTGATGATTATTATTATCATTATCATTATCATCAATATTATTATTATTATTATATTATATTATTATATTATATTATTATTATTATTTTATTATTATCATTATTATCATTATTATTATTATTATTATTATTATTATTATTATTATTATTATTATTATTATTATTATTATTATTATTATTATATACAGAACGATGAGTTCACTTTACTTTGCCAGATGATACAACATGAAGATAAGAACAAGGGAATGTTAACCAACACTTTGATGTTTTGTGGAACGAATCTGATCCCGTAATACGCAGTAACGTAGTCATTAACACAACACAAACTTGAATATGACGCGTTATTAAGCATTAGAATGACGAGGACGTGAGCAGAATATTCACCTGGCGTGTGGGAGGTTTAAGGACAGGTCTCCAGTTATTTGTTTAGCTGAGAAAACACAAGCATCAATATACCTATAGAAGCAAAATACTTCATTTACTTCAAACGGGAGTTATTACAATTACAGAATAAAAATATACTGTATACAAGGAGAAACAACAGTTTACTGTTTTGCAATCTTCGAAAAGGACTACAGAAAAAAATGAAGGTGGGGCATTACATAGAGTGATAAAGAGTTCATATTACACACATCTGGGCCCCTTAATATTTTGATAAGAAATCCGTGTTGGAACAGTATTTAAAGCTATAATTATAATGAAATCGAGTAAAATTTAAATATTCAAGCTTAATTGGGTCAACAGTATTTTACCTTAGTGCGCTACAAGAGCTGTTCAATGCGACGGACCTGAAATTCGTCATACAGAATCTATTAGCGATCCCACGCCGCGCCGTAGCAGAGAGTTTTAAGGCATCTGCTATGGAACTTGCACTACTTCGAGTCTCCATGGGGCAGACATTTTTTCATGGAATTTCGACCAGTATGGGACCGGTGCCTAACCAGCATCGGGAGGAATTTGGTGGCTCCAAGTCGAGAAAACCAGCTATAATTTCTGAGGGATTCGACCATGCCACGCCCATACTGCCTGGAGATCGTCCATCTGTATGATTAACACGCCCGGCTAGGTTCGTCGCGCCCAGGAATTTTTACACGCTTTATATTAGCTTGACCTGTATCTATCTATCTATCTATGTAACGGAATCTTTCAACGCGATTTTCACCCACTTAAAATCATCGGATCGACTTGAAACTTTTGTATACTTGTAGAGGACCCGTGACAATACAATAATTTCATATTTATTTTCTAAAATCCTGGCCATAATCATCAGAAAATCAAAAAAAGTGTTTTTGTATCAATGTAACGGAATCTTTCAACGCGATTTTCACCCGCTTAGAAACAGTGGATCAACTTGAAACTTTGTATACTTGTAGAGGACCCGTGACAATACAATAATTTCATATTTATTTTCTAAAATCCTGGCCATAATCATCAGAAAATCAAAAAAAGTGTTTTTGTATCAATGTAATGGAATCTTCCAACGCGATTTTCACCCACTTAGAAACATTGGATCCACTTAAAACTTTGAATACGTGTAGAGGACCCGTGACAATACAATAATTTAATATTTTGTTTCTAAAATCCTGGCCAGAATCATCCGGAAATAAAAAAAAATGAAAACTGGTATAATAGGTTGCGGACTTGTCGACTTTTTAGTTAATCGTTGTAAGAGCTCAGTTGGTAGAGCAATGAACTCTTAATGGTATATAATTTCAGTAATGCGTACGTCGCTGGTTCAAATCCGGCTGGGAGGGTTTTTTTTATAGAAGATTATTACTTTTAGCTCATACTACAATAGTATTGAATTTAAAGATATTTACATTTTTATCTTATTCTGTAAAATATTAAAACTAAAAAATAAAAAATAAATAATAGTTTTAAAAAACTAAAACAACACGCTTTATTAGAAAACCGAACTCAAAAATGAAAAATAATTTTAATTTCCAACACGCTTGGGATAAATTTAAAGTGGTCAACAAAAAAATCATCTCCAACACATATAGAATAAAACTACAATTATCAACAAAAAGAAAATAATTTTACCATCAAAAGCGTGGGGTGCTCTATATCAATTAATATATTTGATAATAAACAGATATTGGTAAAAGTAAATTCTTTAAGAAGAACATGTAAAAATCATAAAAAGCACCCCACGCTTTTGATGGTAAAATTATTTTCTTTTTGTTGATAATTGTAGCTTTATTCTATATGTGTTGGAGATGATTTTTTTGTTGACCACTTTAAATTTATCCCAAGCGTGTTGGAAATTAAAATTATTTTTCATTTTTGAGTTCGGTTTTCCAATAAAGCGTGTTGTTTTAGTTTTTTAAAACTATTATTTATTTGAGTGTGTTCAACGAAGCATGTTTACATGCGGACGCCCAATAATAGGTTACTAGGTGGCTGTTAGTTTATGCTGATGATGTAGTAATATTGGCCGATATCGAGGAGATACTGAAGCACAACACGCACACACTATTGAGTAACACTAAGAAATTAGGTCTGGAAGTAAATATCATTAAAAACTAAATATATGGTCACACGTAGAAATACATTATATAATGGAAATGGACGGCTAATGACAAATGAAGGAAATTTTGAGGAAGTAGCTGAATTCAAATACCTAGGAACAATAATCACAAATAGGAATGAGCTGCACAAAGAAATTAAACATAGGCTCAATTCTGGAAATGCGTGCTATTATGCATTGCAGAGACTCTTGATGTCTCAACTCCTTTCAAATAATGTTAAACTGAAAATATATAAACCTATTATTCTACCAGTTATATTATATGGGTGCGAAACATGGACTCTTACTTTAAGGAATGAAAGGAGATTACAGGTATTTGAGAATAAAGTACTTAGGAAAAAATTTGGACCCAAGAGAGATGAACAGAGAGGTGAATGGAGAAGGCTACATAACATTGAATTACATGATCTTTATAGAAAGCCAGATATAATAAGAACAGTTAAGTCTCGTAGACTGGGATGGGCAGGACATGTTGCACATATGGGGAATGAAAGACTTGCATGGAAGGTTCTTGTAGGAAAGCCAGAGGGAAAACGCCCAGTTGGTAGACCAAGAATGAGATGGGAGAATAACATTAAGTGATTTGAGGGAAGTAGATTATACAGGGAATGATTGGAGAGCATTATCTCAGGATAGGGATGTATGGATAGCTTATGACCGCGCGGCCATGAACCTATGGGTTCGATAGTGCCAGTGAGTATGTAAGTAAGTAAGGTTGCTGATATATTAATTATTGTTGCAGCAGCAGCAGTTCTTCCTCCTTTTAGAAGAAGTCTCAGACTTTACGTATAGCCCCGGAGAAAAAATGCATTGTGTTAAATGTGGCTGTGTTAGTTTCCGAATATTCGGTGAAGATGTTGTCGGATTTCATGTCAACTGCCAACTTTTAGACATATAAATTGACAGATTGCTAGATGGTTGAGTGGACGTACGGACAGATACGGTAGTTATTTTTGGTGGGATGTGATGAGATGAAACCTGAAAGCAGAAAAATCTGCTCTTTTCTTAGGAGGACTCAGGGAAAATGTTTCAGGCCGCTAGGTAAATAGTTTACACATATTTATAATATTTATAATAATTATAATATTTAAGAGAGACAAAACAAAGCCAATGCAATACCGATGGAAATAATGGACACAGAAACGATGAAAACCGATGTGTGGAAAGGACCGAACTTCCAACTTCGCCACCTATACACACGCTTCGCCGCGCATGGTTTCCACTGGAAAATATGTCAGAATCCGTCATACCACGACCCGAAGGAGGACTGCAGATGTAAGCTTTGCGACGAGCCATGCTCCAGGTACCACCTAATGAAATGCCAAAGCAGAACTCAGCCTCTCACCAAAATTACAAAAGACTGGTGAAAACTCTAAATGTACACATTGTGTTTAATAAAATCAATTAAATAATATTTAAGATAACTCGCAGAACTTTATTTATTCGCCAATATATTCAATAAATTGTCTCCTTCACTTTTAATATTAAACTCGATCACTAGCGGAATTTTTAATATTAGCTACTCGCGGGATCGTCAAGTTTCAAATTTATACAGGGTGATTCATAATTCCTATTGGAAACTTCTGGGGGTTGTAGAGGGAGCTTAGTAGATAAAATGTCGATAAGGAATTCATGTCTGGAAATGTACCAATTCCACATAAAATAAGTTAGACGATCGAAACACGTTGCGCTGATATCATGTGTCTTGCGTTTAAGAATAAGTATTACATACTTCTATGGGTTGTACTACACCTGTCGAATTGGATGAAGATCTTTCACGAATTCTGGCGGCAGCAGAAATTATTGAGCACATACTAGGTATTGTGGGGCGTGTGTATGAAAACATACGTCACAGATTCACTTTGTGCAACGAACAACAGGATCGCCACATGGACCTACAGTTGTAGTACAATCCCTAGAAGTCTGTAATACTTATTCAGAAACACGAGACACACGATATCAGCCACTGTGTTCGATCTTCAAACTTATTTTACATCGAAATGGTACATTTCCGGACATGGGTTCCTTATCAAAACATTATCTACTAAGCTCCCTCTACAACCCCTAGAGGTTGGTAATAGGAATTATGAACCGCTCTATATAATTGACTATGATTACTTAAGCACTCAATATTTATCATAAATAATGTCACGAGTGATTTCCAAATAATCGAATAATCGACAAATTCACGAGTCACGAAATGACTCCTGAATTCAGCTAGATGATTTGGAAATCAAGAATGACATGTGTTAGAACTATTAAACGAATAAAATTAAGCTGTTTGCTAAAAAAAATCACTATTTAGATACAATTATTTTAAAATATTTATATATTTAATGTAAGCGGCGATGATTGAAAACAAATCAGAAATATGAAGTTATGTTTCGTTTGTTTATCCACTCCAACTTGATCATATTTATTGCCAAATAGTATCGCAATACCGAAAGAATGCGCCATAGTGGTGAAAAACTGAAACACATGAAACTGTATATTATAACCAGGGAACGGAAGTTCATGCCCTAAAAACACGAAGAATATGTATGCATTTATGCCGTAAAAATAGCTAAATATGCCACAAAATATGCTGTAAAAATTAGTAAATATGACACAAAATATGCATAATCAATCTGAGATTATTTTAACAGAATAATACGTTATAAGTTTATAGATAACTTACGTTTAGTCTCTGGATTTTGAAGTGCTTGCCTCATTGCTGAATGCTCCATTACTACTGTTGCAGTTCACAACTAACCAGTGACGTATGTTTCTGTTGTAAATCTTCGCCTGTTGGCTCTCAGCATAGCTTTGTAGCGCGAAAAACTTCGTTCTACGTCGCAAGAAGTAAGAGGGGCTTGCAAAAAAACTGTGAGCTGTTCTATAGATAACTTTGTTGGTTTGTTTGGTGTTTTTCCTTCGAGAATATCTCGAATTTCTGCAAGTTTATAATAGCCAGGGTTTTTGGAAATAATATTTTCTGTTTTTTCTTTCACTATATCTCCTACATTTCCCGGAACTGATATTAAATTGGAGATCGTTCTATCGAAATCTGCTAAAGACTGCAGTAAAGGAATACCAACTGCTTCCAATGACCTAATTGCTTTAGGAATAAAATGAAAATGAGATGATATGAATACAAGGTTGACTTTTAATTCATTGTCTGATACAGTTTGCTGTGCTAATTCGATAGATGCTGCTTCACTTGAATAAAAAATATTTATAATTTCTTTAATTTTAGAAAAATTTCCTGAATAGTATAGAGCAGCTTCCAGCCATGTGCCCCAACGGGTTAAAATTGGCTGTGGTGGGAGGGTAACGTCAGGCGCTATTGTTGTGAACTTTTGAACTCTGGACGGAGCTTTCTTAAATAATTTCTTAACAGACGACACTAGCTTGTCCACTAAAGGATAACATGTTCGAATAGTCTCTGATATACGATGAAGGCCGTGTGCAAGACATGTTAAGTGAATCATATGAGCGAAAATACCTTTCAGTGTTGTACCTGATTTTATCATATAACTAGCAGAGTCCGTTATCAAGAGGAGCACATTATCGTACTTAATGCCATCAGGCCACAATAGTTTCAGCGAATCAATAACAAACTGAGTAATTGTTGCATTGTTAGTAACTTCTAACACTGCAACATTCAGAAGATACGGAGTTGTGGGATTTTCTTTACAAAGGGCTCCAACTATAAAATTCGCTATGTAACGACCTTCACAATCCGTCGTTTCATCAACACTAATCCATACAAATTGATTCCTAAGAGTATTCTGAATATTTGATATTACACTGTTGTAACACTGGCTTACATATGTTTTTCGTAAAGTACTTTCATCTGGTACATGTTCGTTGGTGTATTTCTGAAGAAAATTTCTTAGCGTTGGATTATTGAGTTTAAAGAGAGGAATATCGCATGCTATAAAAACCTCACACAAGTCTGAAGAAAACTGAGTTAACCTACTACCTAAACACTCCGCAAGTTGTTTTTGCTTTGGATTATTTTCCGTTTCACGTTTTTAATTACTAATTCCTTATGTTTGGATGTGTTTAAATGCTGCAACACTTGAAACCGTTTCTCACTGCCTACTTTTTTCTCACATGCTTTACAAAATAAAATTCTATTATCCGTGGAAATAAACTCGTTACGAAATTCATTTACAAATGATTGAAGTCTACCTGAATTACTTAATTTAACTTTGGGCATGATTTAATAGCGGTATAGAAAGCCCCCTTAACAGATTTACATCCACTTCACCACACAAAAACTAGACACTTGTTCAATGAACGAAGACACAACTGCTCGTGAGTCCGATACGTAAGCGCGTTACTGTTGACCTTCGCTGCACGTGGAATACATACGGGGATTCACCAACGGACCGTGTGAAAAATTGATGCCATCTCATGAAAACTTGAGGGGCTCCCAATGGGTGTGCCATTTATCGTTAAACAAAATTCATAAACATAAATTAATCATGTTTACTACGTTACATTTTTTAATTAACTATTTAATTTAAATTAATGAAATTTTAAAATTTAAAAACCTTTAAATATTTGAAAAATACAAATAAATATACCAAAAATATACCAAATATGCAGCTTCCCTGCATAAATGTTAATATATGATGCATTTATAAATAAAGGTAAAATATGCACTTTTATGCACAATAAAAACAATATTATTGCATTCAGAAATTTGCGATTCGTGTAGATAATCTTTCGGCATATTTGCACAACGAGAGAGAACAAATATGAAAATGCATGAACTTCCGTTCACTGATTATAACCAACATTATAGGTATTAATTATTTTTAGTAAACACCTCTGTAAAATCATTATTTAAAAACACAATTATCAAATGTTCAAAGGAATCAGTTCATGATTTGTTGTATTCAATGTATTTGTTGGAGAGTCAGTCACTGCAGAACTGACCTATTCAGAATATTAGAAAGGAGGGATTTTCTTTATTATGGTAAAGAGAATTCGATAAAGAGCTGTAATTGGTTGTAAAACAAAATTCATTGAAACGTGATAGGTCATTGACTCTCGTTTAGGGCATGAGTTAAATAGTCAATTTAAACATATTCATGGCCTCATCCTATCTTCTGTCACTCTGCTTCAACTTGAACTAAGAAAACTCTATTTTTTAATCAGTATGGGCGCACTTCTTGAACTAAGAAAACTCTATTTTTTAATCAGTATGGGCGCACTTCTTAGGGCTGTGCGTGCACGAGAAGGAATGTCTTCCATCTGGTAAGAATATATCCTTACTCCTTGTAATAATAATAATAATAATAATAATAATAATAATAATAATAATAATAATAATAATAATAATAATAATAATAATAATAATAATAATAATAATAATAATAATGTTTTATTTATTCTGGCAGAGTTAAGGCCATAACGCTTTCTCTTCCACTCAATCAGCACAAATACAAATAAATATTTGACAAATATAGACATACCCTATACTAACTATAAAGAGTTAAAAATACGTTAAGTGTTGCAATGTAAATTTCATGTACAAACAACATTTTATACGATAATAACAATAATAATACTTACGATGATGATGATAATAATAATACTAATAATAATAATAATAATAATAATAATAATAGTCTAAATATGATAAATTATACGAGGAACTCCAATTAATATATGTACCTTACACTGGGTAATGATGAAGTCGAGGTTAGAGCAAATATAAATTTAAAAGGTGCCAATATCCGACAGCCCCTTATTTCTTGTGGTAGGGAATTCCGGTTGCGAGAAGTGAAGATAGTATGGAGTGATGTGATGTCCTATGTTGCGTATATTAAGCAGGAAACTATATTGTGATCTGGTGTTTAAGTTATGGTTGGAGGATAGATACTGGAAACGAGATGATAAATAATTGGGAATCGAGGTATTTAGGACCTTAAATAAGAGAATTAGACAGTGCGATTTTCTTCTCTCTTTTAGATGTAGCCATGACAATTCATGGAAAAATGGGGAAATGTGATTATATGTTCAGACATTAATTATAAATCTGATACACATATTATGGACACGCTGCAGTTTGTCCGACAATCCGTCAATTATGTCATTTAGTAGAACGTCACAATAGTCAAAATGCGGCATCACTAAGGTATGAATTAAAATTCTTTTAAGAGCTGTAAAAAGAAAGTTTTTGAGAAGCTTTAGGTAATGCATTATGGAGAAGATCTTTTTAGATGTTTGTTTTATTTGGATATTCCAATTTAAATTAGAATCTAAGTAATGTCCCAAGTATAAGGAATGTGTTCGTTATCTAACATGATAGCCGGCATATTTCTATTGTTTGTAGAGGTAATAGTCTTGGATTTTGTTTACATTTAGTTTTAGCCCAAATTGTCTGGACCATGAAGATATATGTCTGAGATTAGTGTTTACTTTGTCAATGTATTCGTTAATTTCGTCAAAGTGTGTGTAAATCTGTAAGTCGTCGGCGTAAAGATGAAGCTTGCAGTTTTGTAGTTTTTTGGTCACGTCATTAATATAAATGGAGAAGAGAAGAGAGGCAAGGGCGCCGCCTTGAGGTACCGCTTTCCTCACCAAGCGCCAGGAAGAAATGCGATTATTAACAGAAACTGATTGCTGACGATTAGTGAGGTAAGATCTAAACCAATCAAGGCAGTTTTCCGACAGATGTAGTGTCTTCAGTTTCATTAGCATTAAGTCTATATCTACTGTGTAAAAGGCTTTGCTGTAGTCGAGTAGGACTCTTGCGGTGAGTTTGCTTTTGTCCATTGAGTCTCTTATGTCGTCTACAATGTCGAGTAGTGCAGTACTTGTATGATGTCCTGTTCTAAAATCAGACTGATGCTCATCAAGTAGGTCTTGCAATCACATGATTAGTGTCAATTCTGATTTGCTAATAATTTAATACAAAATATTATAAAATGTCAATAGATTGGGAGATTTAAAGTCTGAGAAGCCAATCGGTTCGAATAACTCTTCAAAAATATTCTATTAAATATTTAAAATATCTCAATTACTTTCTAGAAAATTCTAATGCTTGAAAAATTAACAACCTAGCAAGAATTATTAAAACACAAATTCATAGTCTTAATAAAATCACATCCAAAAATATACCCCAATCCTCAATACTATAAAAAAGTATATAATAGCAATTTTTTATGGGACATGTATTCAAATTAATTTACAATTTCTCAAACATATTTAGGAGATTTATGAAACCAACCTCAAATATTTCATATGAAATAAATACCCTGTGACTGACATTCAGACGGACAGAGGTACACTTACATTATTGGCACGATTCCTTGTTTGAACAGTTTCGAGTTTAAGTAATATCTGAAGTTTCCCTGAAATGAAATCAATGGTAATGCAAGCCACACAAAATATATTAACATCTAAGAACAATTTGTCTTTCTTAAATTAGACCATTGTAATGGACTACAGTTCATGAGGTACCAGGTTCATTCATGGTCATACCGCTTGGAATTTTCCTTGAAGAAAATTCTATCTGTGGTCGCCCATGGTTTTGAGTTTAGGTTACGTGCTTCACTATCATTTATAACCCGCAATATTACCATAGTCACTTTATGCGCATTTCAAACGCTCCAACCTCAGAAGGGAGTTATAATCCCGCCTGTGACAGGAGAGAAATCCATAAATATAAAGAGTGTCTGGTGGGTTTGGACAAAAATATATCCCAAATTATTATTTGTTGGTATTCAATGCCTCTTCGAAGCGATGTACTAACCACATGTCCCTCGCTGACACTGTAGGCAAATAAGCGTAACTAAATTGGTCTGATTAAGGAACTTCCCACTAGGTAAGCACCCATTCCGCAGTGGGATGAACGAGGTTCACTCAGTTTCATATACAGTATGTTAAAAAAATTGAAATTTCTATCAAAGTGCACTTTAACGTGCTTCGAAAAACCTGTGGTCAATAATCGAGACATCCAATGGTTTGTTTGTTTAAAAAACAAGTTTGGACATTATATTGGTTTTAAATTATGTGTAAAACCTAACAATAAATTAAAAGTTGTGGTAAAATCTAAGAATTCTCATATTACTGCATTTCTTAACGGGGGTGATGGGTGAAATTTCTATTTTCTACATTTTGTTTTAGCTAGAGACTTCATTTTTTGTACAAATATTCACTGCATGATACATAATGATGTGTTTAAGTTTCATTCTTGTGAGGCATTTATTTTATGAGTTATTAAATATTGTACTTAAAAAATTGCATACGGTATATTATAATTAATTGGGTTCCACAATTCTTTAGTAAAATGTCTGATTTTTTTACAAGACCCCTAAAATATTTAGAAAACATCATGCATTAGAATTCTTATAATGTGAATACAAAGGGAGAAAAAAATGTTGTACCTCATGCGTGGAATCACAAAAAAAAAAAAAAATTGCATATGATGTTTTTATTATTAATTTAACATTTCTCAATGAAAGATAAATTAAATTTGAAGAGAAAAATTTTCGCCTAGACCGGGACTCGAACCCGGGATCCTTGGCTTTCCGGGCCAAGTGCTCTACCAACTGAGCTACCGAGGCGAGTTACGATCTAGACGCAAATTTTTCTCTTATATACGTTGTAATTCCCTATCGCCAAATGCTTTTGAAACCATTGCTTCTATCTTTGCAAATGGCGGCTTCTTAGTTAAGAAGACATTTATTGGGAATTTAACATTACTTTATAAGCTAGTAAGGCTTCTAATGATGTTTTTATTATTAATTTAACATTTCTCAATGAAAGATAAATTAAATTTGAAGAGAAAAATTTTCGCCTAGACCGGGACTCGAACCCGGGACCCTTGGCTTTCCGGGCCAAGTGCTCTACCAACTGAGCTACCGAGGCGAGTTACGATCTAGACGCAAATTTTTCTCTTATATACGTTGTAATTCCCTATCGCCAAATGCTTTTGAAACCATTGCTTCTATCTTTGCAAATGGCGGCTTCTTAGTTAAGAAGACATTTATTGGGAATTTAACATTACTTTATAAGCTAGTAAGGCTTCTAATGATGTTTTTATTATTAATTTAACATTTCTCAATGAAAGATAAATTAAATTTGAAGAGAAAAATTTTCGCCTAGACCGGGACTCGAATCCGGGACCCTTGGCTTTGCGGGCCAAGTGCTCTACCAACTGAGCTACCGAGGCGAGTTACGATCTAGACGCAAATTTTTCTCTTATATACGTTGTAATTCAAAAGCATTTGGCGATAGGGAATTACAACGTATATAAGAGAAAAATTTGCGTCTAGATCGTAACTCGCCTCGGTAGCTCAGTTGGTAGAGCACTTGGCCCGGAAAGCCAAGGGTCCCGGATTCGAGTCCCGGTCTAGGCGAAAATTTTTCTCTTCAAATTTAATTTATCTTTCATTGAGAAATGTTAAATTAATAATAAAAACATCATTAGAAGCCTTACTAGCTTATAAAGTAATGTTAAATTCCCAATAAATGTCTTCTGAACTAAGAAGCCGCCATTTGCAAAGATAGAAGCAATGGTTTCAAAAGCATTTGGCGATAGGGAATTACAACGTATACAAGAGAAAAATTTGCATCTAGATCGTAACTCGCCTCGGTAGCTCAGTTGGTAGAGCACTTGGCCCGGAAAGCCAAGGGTCCCGGGTTCGAGTCCCGGTCTAGGCGAAAATTTTTCTCTTCAAATTTAATTTATCTTTCATGAGAAATGTTAAATTAATAATAAAAAAATCATTAGAAGCCTTACTAGCTTATAAAGTAATGTTAAATTCCCAATAAATGTCTTCTTAACTAAGAAGCCGCCATTTGCAAAGATAGAAGCAATGGTTTCAAAAGCATTTGGCGATAGGGAATTACAACGTATATAAGAGAAAAATTTGCATCTAGATCGTAACTCGCCTCGGTAGCTCAGTTGGTAGAGCACTTGGCCCGGAAAGCCAAGGGTCCCGGGTTCGAGTCCCGGTCTAGGCGAAAATTTTTCTCTTCAAATTTAATTTATCTTTCATTGAGAAATGTTAAATTAATAATAAAAACATCATTAGAAGCCTTACTAGCTTATAAAGTAATGTTAAATTCCCAATAAATGTCTTCTTAACTAAGAAGCCGCCATTTGCAAAGATAGAAGCAATGGTTTCAAAAGTATTTGGCGATAGGGAATTACAACGTATATAAGAGAAAAATTTGCGTCCAGATCGTAAGTCGCCTCAGTAGCTCAGTTGGTAGAGCACTTGGCCCGGAAAGCCAAGGGTCCCGGGTTCGAGTCCCGGTCTAGGCGAAAATTTTTCTATTCAAATTTAATAATTGCATACATTTTATTTTTTATTTCTGAAAATACTACTTCAATCATGAAACCCATGCACTACTTTAGTGCCCTTTGTTTTTAGGATAAGCAGTAAAAACTTGAATCTTTTAGGACAAAATTTCTGAATTCCATTCAATAAAAATGCAGTAGAAATAAAAGTTAGAAAAAAAGTTTAAAGATTTGCATGCAGTTAGTATTTAACAGGCCCAGCCTTTTAACTCTGATTTAATTTAGGGCACTTAGAAGAGCTATAGGCCTCTGAAACTTTGCCAACATATACATTAGAGTACAGGTCACTTTTTAGTACAAAAAACAAAGAATACCAACTTTGGCCTCAAAACAAAGAATGCCAACTTCGATCATCACCCCTGTTAATATTATTTTATGCATGGAAATGAGGAAGGTATTTGACTGAAGCTCTCCATCTTCAAGCCATGTATTAAACGAAATCACAAGATAGTTCTCCAGTGCCAATATTTTTACGATTGTTCTGATTAAGTTTAAATAGTTTTAAGACATATCTATCGATCTTCACTTTGTAAGAAATTTCATTTAAAAAAGAAGAGGACAACTTCCTGGTATGACTCTGTTTAATGTATACAAATCTAGGGTATTGGCTCTACATCATTTTTAGTTTTCGGCTACTGTATCATAATATGTATTGCTTGGTTTGAAACACAAAAGTAAATATTAACAATTAGAGGATATGTTACATGCCTCAACTATCCTATCATTACTTCACAAAGCTCCAAATTATTGACTTTTATTAATACGCTGGAACCAATGAGAGAGCTACAAAGAAACCAACTTGCTTTTATGAGTCTGCCAGCTATATACAACCATCAATTATAAAGTTCAAGAATTGAAGGCCAAGATAGAAAAATAACAGAAAAAAATACGCACACTCTTGATGTTTTACGAGCGGTTAAAAAAAAAACTGTTATACATACTGTGAGTGGCAACCCGTCACTGCAAGGGAACTACATCAAAAGACTTCTTTTATAATTCTCTTGATTTTCTAAACTGCCTAATCAACTCTATCCATACAATAGAAAATTTACAGAATAGGAATTGAATTCTGGATGGAGTTGTGTTAGATATTTGCCATACATGTAACGGCGATATTCACTAAATTAAATGTAAATTGCCACAATAAAGTAAAATAATTTTCCACTTTATATAGTGGAATATATTTAAAATTAAAACAATTTTAGTTTTCTTCTTCTTCTTCCCCATCTTCCTCCCCTTCTCTAGATTACCACTTTCACAGCATTCGACAAATTTTCTTCGATCTTCTTACAGATTTATGCTCTTTGACTTTGTATCTATATAGATTGGTGTAACTCTCCTCTTAACATATCCAAATCTGCAAAGATGCTTATAATAAATTTTCCTGCTGATATGCAACTGGTAATTAAATATTCTCACATTCTCTCACACATTACTCTATTTCTACGCGTCTTCCTTATAATCTTCTTAAAAACTCCATCAAAGCTGCGTTACAGATAATAAAATAATTTTTCATCATTGTCTAACTTTTACTTCCAGAATGTAACATTACTGGATTAAGAACCATGGCACATTCGTGTTTTCTACCTCTTCTTTCCCAAAGACACAAATATTTAAGGTATAATAACCTTTTCAGTTTGTTTTCTAACTTCATCCTGTATTTTACCTGTTAGATGCACTCTTTTAATTTTCAACGCATGTCAATTTGTGTTCATCACATTTAATCTTGAACTTTTCTACCAAGTGCTCTGTTCACAGATACCATCAACATTGTTTACATCATCTCTCTGTCTTTTCAAGTTTCTACCCATTCTATAACTATTTTTGTTATAACACATGTTCTGCAGCCTAAATAAATAAATAAATATATGTATATATATAAATATATAAATATATGTATATATATTTATTTATTTAGGCTGCAGAACATGGGTTATAACAATATATATATATATATATATATATATAAACTCCTCAATTCGTAACAGACGCAGGGCCGGGTCGAGGGATGAAAAGTGATGAAGGTCCTTAGATTATTGGTCTGTGAGAAACAAGGATGCCGGTCGAAAATGGGTTTGGAAAAGTGGTGGAATGAAATTTGTGTCGGGGAAAAACGCGTAAAACCCCGAGAACAATCTACCAAGAATCCGCACATAGAGTGACTCAGACGCGAACTCGAGACCCAACGGGAAAGGCGAGCATCTAACATATTGCGCAAAGGAATCGCTCTACATGCAGATAACAGAAAGTCAATCTATAATCCTGTATGTTTAGTTAATGTTGTAAATATATGAATATGTAAATATCATAGATTAAACTTTGTTAAATACATTTCATTATTTTAGTTTAACCTCTCATCTTTTGTAGGTACTTTTTACATGTCACAAGCCACTTGTATCTTAGAGTGGCACGACCTGCTGGGAGAGGGATTTTAAACTATGGATCACATTCATGCTTTTTTGACCGCGCAAGGACTTGCAAGGACTCTGCGAATGGGAGATCAGTTCAATGTCAGAGCCTCCTCCGAGACAACCCAACATTAAGACAAAACATACCATTTTCACACACACATTCAAACTAAAGGTGGAGAATATGAAAATTATATGATGACCTGATGACGTTCGGGGATTATTTGGGCCTTAAAGTTTAGTGACATTTATCGTACAGGCGAAAAAAACACCCTATATCCATTTTTCAAGTTACCTACACTATCTACTAGGATCAAGCTTAATATTTATAAAGATGTGATCCGAAGCATGTTGCTGCATGGCTGTGAAGCCTGGATATCCTCGCTGCTTCTCACAAACATTTAAAATAAATGTCTCAACATTATCTTTTCAGCCCCGTTGTACAGGAGGATCGCAGGACTGCACAACCAAATGCCGTTTATTGCGACTGAAATTGAACAACAAGTGATAAACATGTGTAATGTTATTATTAATCAGACCAAATTAATTTTTCACAATTTTGGACATATGCTTCAGCAACATGCTATTAATCGAGGCATATTTCTCCAGCTTCTCCTGATGGACCCATGAAATGAGTGCTGTGGTACCGTAATGTGGCTCATTCCACGCCGCCGGCTCTCGGATTGTCTGCTTGTCTGGCGAGTGTGGTTTATGGAGGGGTAACATCACATTTCTACCATATCTACGTTGTCTTTCGGCTGAACACCGATACCATTAAATACTCAAGAGTTCAGTGGCTGAACACCTAATAATTTAGATGCCATGGAGCCTCAATTGGTTCCAGTATGCAGCACAGTGGGCTATGCAGAGTATTCGTCGCCACTTAAGTACTAAGATCAGCTTAAACGAAATGAGCAAATGCTTGACATATATCGTCTTACTTTGGTACTGTGAATAGTTGACATCTTTAGGCGGTCTTGAACCAATAAGACAGTCTTTGTCAAGGTGACCTTAAGTCGATGCTTAAGAAGTGACTGACCATACGGTCCTGGTTTAGTCAGGAAGTACGTATGGTGAACCAGAGTTTAAAATGCTCTGCTGAATCGTGATATAAGGCCGGGAGGCGTAGACACATACATTTATCTACAAAGGGAAAGGTCAACTAAGGAAATAGGGAGTTTGTTATTATTATTATTATTTGAGATATAATTACTTCTTTTTCTTCTCTGTCGCTGGAATAATTATGTACAAAACAGCAAGTTACATTTATAATTTTCTTGTAATTTTGTGTTATATTAGTCCAGTATTGATATTAGATTAGCCTCTATTATATCTGTTTATTTCACTAAGGATGTCCACCGTATTAGTCAGGTGGTAACAGACCAATACGATAAAGGGTTCCGGATTGGAATGTTTTATTCTTAAATGTTTAACCTCGAGAATAGGAAATATGATGGTGTAACATTTGTCAATCGCTGGATTATGTATAACTGGATTAATTATCAAACCCGTCCAATGGTCATATATTGAGAATATATGTGGTACTATGATAGCGATCCGTCATTCTGGGTACAGAAAGCATGGTGGTCCCCTTGGTCCTGTTCGAAAGCACACTACTTGCTGGCGTCGGGTTTAAGAATCTTCTCTTCGCCATTATACTAAACACAACAAACTTACACTACACACAAAACAATTAAAATGCAGGCACACACTACTCTCTGGACATACTACAATTATGTATCCCACAGTGAAAGGATAATATTAAAAAAAAATCACTTTATTTTCATCTATCCGCCTAGTGCTGAACCCAAAGCTCATAAATACAATGGGTGGCATTAGAAAACATTCATACAAATTGAAAATCCAACACATACATTCCATTCATCTGCCTAGTGCGAACACAGGTAGAGGGTGGAATTGCAATGCAAACAGAAAACCCTAAAATATAATGATGAACCCAATATGCGAAATGTGCAGTGAGCAGAATTGGAACAAACAAGGACACATATCTATTAATATGGAGTAGACGAAGAGAGCTTACAGGTATCACATTATGGTTAATATTACGTGTATAATGTGTGGGAATTAATTCTAACAAAGCCCACTAGTACGAGCCTGACTTTAGAAGAAGCAAAATGACAGGGCAAGTCATTTCAATTAACACCACGGGACGTGCATAAAGTGAAGTTCCATAGCATTAGAGCTCAGTCATTTAGAATGAGACTTACGGTGGGGTCACAAGGGGACAATAGAATCTTTATACTTAGATTAATTGTTAGATTAAACATGACAAGTCGAATATGAATAAAAGAAGAATAACTGTATGATAATGGTGAGTGAAATGTATGATACCGCCTTAAATGAAATCCTACACATTGAAGATGTCAGTTATTAATTGTCCAGGATATTACCATGCACGTTATTACAACCTTATTTTCAGTCAATAAGGGCTTCAAAAAATCAAAATTAATTGGATTTTAAAATAAAATAGTCAACAATACGTCTATTGGATAACTAACCTATGAATTCACTACAAGTATCAAACCCGGAGATTCATGGCCGCATGGATATTACCTCTCCAATCTTCCCTATCCTGAACAAATGTATTCCAATAATCTCCTGTACAATCCTGGACACTATCCCTTTAGTTTTCCTACAAGAACATTTCATGTTCATCTTTCATTCCTAATTAATGCCATGTCTTGCCCATCACAGTCTCAGAGACTTAATTGTTCTCATTAAATCTGGTTTTCCATATGTAGCTCACTGTTATTAAGTCTTACCAATTCACTTATCTGTTCGTCTTCCTTTGGTCAAAAAGTTTCCCCAAGAAATTTATTCTCAAATAGGAAAACTCGTATCTTATATTTTATCCTCCCTTGATGTAAGATACCGTAACATGTTTCGCATCCATAATCGTTTTATGCATTTTAGTTTAACTATTTTTTTTAGAGGATTTCCCTGCAGTGCATAATAGCATGCGATTCCTAATTTGACGTATAATTTCTTTCTCCACTTCTATCCTGTTTGTAATTATTGTACATATGTATTTGAATTCGGCAGTTCTTCAAAATTTTCCTCATTTTTTATTAATTATCCATTTATTTTATATACTATAGCATATCTGTACATGTGGCTTCAAATTTAGTTTTAATCATATTTACTTCAGTCCCAATTTATTTGTGCTATTTAATAAAATGCGTGCTTTGGATTTTAGTACCACCTCGCTATCGCCTAATAATTCAACATCGTAAGCATATTAACAGCTTATTAATAACATTTAGTTTAAGCCTTCGTTATCCTCTAAATATTTGATGGGATACTGTAGTACAAAGTTGAATATAACAGGAGATTGTGCATCTCCTCGCATTAAACTATACTGAATTTTAAAAACATCGGTATCTGAAAAGAGTTCGCCTATTCGGATCCTACTCTTTAGGCCATTTTGACACATTCGAATATTCTAAAAATATTCTAAATAACTTTTTTAGGAATTTCAACTCTAACAAATATTGAAATATCAATGAAAAATAATTACAAAGATAAATTAAATGCAGAAAGATATTAAACATAGGCTCAACTCTGGTAACGTGTGCTATTGTGCTTACACAGACTCATTTCATCCCTCCTTCTTTAAATAAATCATCATCAACATGAACTTATTTATTTTTAGGTTGTTTGATCTATTTATATGAGATCTCAAGATGTGGATAGTCATTCCATCCGTCCAGTTTTGTTCTTGAAATCAGTTCTAATAATGCAAGTTTCTCTTGGATAGATTACCAGCCTAACGCAAGGTAGTCCAGCGGTGGGACTGTCACCTTTGCCGGCTGGACCGGGAAAATATCGCGTTTGCTGAGTATTGGTTGGACATCCTAGATGAGTCTCAAACGGACGCCCTGAAAAAAGAAAAGTTTTTCAGAGTCTACCCAGAAAACGAAAAAAGAAAATTGTCGATTTATTGGCGGTTAATTACGACAAATTAATTTATGCGGCACAACGTTCGCTTTACCATTCCGGTAAGCATGGTGCTGCAAAAGTTGTGAAAGAACCAAGCACCTCAGCTTCTGCTTCAGCATCTACCACAGCATCTACCTTAGCTTCTACTTCAGTATCCATAACGTCGGGCACGCCGTAGCGTAGTGGTTAAGGCACTGAGCTACAAGCCGGAGGGTCGAGGGTTCAAGTCCCGTTGGGGTCAGGATTTTTAAACTGGCCCAAACTCTCTGGCCGCACTATGGCCCTGGGGTCGACTCAGCCTCTAACGGAAATGAGTACCAGGCGCTTGTTCTGGGGTAAAGGCGGCCGTCACGCAGGGCTGACAACCCGGCTGACATAAAGTGCCGATTGTCTAGAAAAAGTGGGAGCCTTAACCTCCTACTACCCCTAGGGCCTCCGGGTCTGTTGTGGGATCACTTTACTTTACTTTACTTTACTACTTTTGCAAGAGAATCGACTTCCAAGAATTCCTGATGTTTCTCCCCCAATAATGCTTTTGCCTATTTGTTACTTGCAAACATACTATGGCTTCTTATTTTGTGTTGATACAAAGCGCAAAAGAAGTTGGTCACATTTTGTATTCGCCATGCTACAAGTTATAAGTTATAACAAACCAAAAAGCTTGTTGTATTGCAGAAGAAAGTGTTATAACTACCAAATCGAGAGCTGAATTATCATTGCAGGCAATATTAAATGTAACAGCTAAGATAATGTGAAGTACTACACTCTTTTCTGAAACAATTAATTGACACGGGAACATATGAATTCACCTTATTTCCTAACTGGGGCTGCGGCGGAAGTGAGGTACAGAATATGTATATAATTAAAAATTCACTAGTGGTTATTCTACTGATGAACACTTATTATGTTCTTGCTGGTACCCATGAATTTACAATTGATGAATAGTCGATGTTACGTGTGCAAAAACAATTTTCCTGGATGAATAAGGTACTGTCGCTCAAACACATTTTTGTTTAAAAAATAAACGCTTTCCTTGATTGTTTCTGAAACAGACCTCTTAAAAGACTAGATTCTAGGTTCATGTCCTACCAAAGTTAATGTCGAAGGGAAGAAAAACAATTTCGCATAACTTGGCTTTAACTATGCTAGGTGGTCCATCCATAGTAATTCTGCCCGAAGGCAGGTCCTTCACTGCAATCATAGCATTTTCATGCTATGCTTGCAGCTTTACTAGGGAATTGTGTAGGTGTGGTAGCTTCCCGTTGCTTTCCACACCGGTGAAGGATGATGATGATAATGATATTGGCAAGGGTGATAATGATAAGGATGATGGCCATATGCTTTCGGGGACCGTTTGGGCCTTAAAGTTTTCCTGACATTTGTCTTACAGGTGAGGAAAAACCCCGATAAAAACGTCACCCAGAAAAACTGCCCCGACCGGGGATCGAACCCGGGTCCGCTGCGTGACAAGGCAGCACGCTACCTCGAGACCACAGCGGTGGACATGCTAGGTGGTAATGTATACAATGCATTGACAGGTACCAAGTCAACCATGACATTCTACATTTACGAAGACACTTCGAAGGTATATAATAACCCGGACTGTATATTCATAAGATAACTCAGAAAAATACGGATTTGGTTTGGCTACGGTACATGGACGATTTCGGACTTTTGATTAAATGTAAAGGAAAAGAGAAGACTTTGAAAACTGATGGATATCTTCGGAGTTTTGCTTTGCAAATAACAGAAATTCAAAATAAATTAATTAGGCCTCAAGGTAGTCCAACCAAACAAGGCTTCGGAAATACCAGTGATGGATATGTGGCTAGACGATTTTTCGTAAATTCAGCTGTCAGTGCCTCAATTACTGGGTTAGGTGAAACTCTTATTTAAAAAAATCAGGGTTATTCTACAAATTCTTTCATCGATATCACAAATTTTGTGAATACAAATCAGAAACCAACCGGCTATATTTATGTCCCTGGTATGGAATGACTATGATAAAACACAAGATTTTAGATCATTTTGCTCAAAGAATATAAAATCAAATAATCCAAATTGGGCAATTAACTGAAGAGACTAGAAACAAGAAATGTTAACGATATAGAGACGGAGTACACGAAACAATTCATGCCGGGATCAGATTTTTAGGTTGTAAAAGTTAAGACTGCAACATAGTATAGTGATAAGATTACTGGAATAAGTCTTCATATCCAATCAACTGATTTTTTAATAATAGTAATAAGTTAATGATATAACTTACAAAATATTTCTCAATACTTTGTGTGGGACCTAGCAATATTACATTTACATTACACATTTTACGTTTAAATTAAAAATAAATAATGTAAATAGAACATTGTTTCTTTATAATTTAAAAGTAAGATATGTAATTTAAATGTAATATTGCTAGGTCCCACACAAAGTATAGAGAAACTTTTTGTTAGTTATATTATAAAGCAAGTTCAGTTGATTGGATATAAAGATTTACTAAATTAATTTTATTACTATACTATGTTGCAATCTTTACTTTTAGGACCTAAAAATCTGCTCCCTATTCAACTCGTCAATAAACAGTAATTTGTTGGCCATGATTTAGTTTCGTCTACCCTGTCATCGGCAGTTTTCGAAAACCCTTTCAAAAGAAATGCGATCTGTTGGATTCGAAAGTGCTGCGATTATTGAAATGCAGCATTCTGAACCAACAATTATCAAGCATATCTCGTTAAGAACAGGATTATATCCAATATGTTCAATCTGAGAAAATGTATAAACATTATGAAGAAGCAAGTGACTGATTCTAAAGTAGCGTTTGGAAATTTGTGGGAGAAACATAAAATTGAGATTTTCAATGTCATCATAATTTTCAATTCTTATTCACGTAATAAAAATTAAAATACGAGTATAACGAATAATTAAGAAATTAGGCACATAATAGAATGTTGATTTAATTTTAATGTACGATTGTCATCCAAGTAAGAAATTTCATACCTATTTTTTGTACATTTACAGTCTTTTTCATTTCATATAATCAAAATATAGAATTAAACATAATTAATATAAAATTATAGAATATTCACCTGAAAGGTCCGTCTCCTCAACTTAATTAATCATTTAACTGTAGCGCTTTCGGGACTTGTCCCATCATCGGCAGGATTCAAAACTGGTGTTTCACTGAAGATCTGGTAGAGGGGGTTGCATGTATTGGGTTCGTTTATCAGGCTGTCGTAGTTGTGAGCTGCTTTTATGATTTCCATCTCTTCGAGTACGTTTATCTTCGCTGGATTATTTTCTCTGTGCATTACTGTTAGGGTGTTTTCAATATTTAACATGCGATGTCCTTCATGGATAACGTGTTTTGCATAGCTTGATTTCCCTTCTGCGTGAATGAAGTCTCGAAAATGTTCTTTGAATCTGATGTTAAAACTCCTAATACCTCAACGGAACACATCATGAATCTTATAAAAGAATTAAACACAATAAATAACTAAATTTATGAACACTCAGTACACTGCTCTATATAGACTAAAACTAGTTCCAATAGTCTTCAAAATTCGGAAATAGGCATCAATTTTCTGTTTCACCCTATAGTTTATTCTCAAAAAGAAATTTTTACTTTTTTTCAAGAAAACTAATGATTTTGTTCACTGTGAAGTGGTAGCATTCCTTCTGAAAGGATTAGCCATGCCGGATAGATCGAAAGCGATAAGCGAAACAAAATAAGTAATTTGGTCGAAAGAGTGACGATCTTTCACCGTAAAAATACAATCATCAAGAAGTGTGAACATGGATTCCGCAGGGATAACATTTTTAAGAGGTAAAATTATTTCCCATTTGGTTTTCCGGGCGGGGACTACTTCAGGGAATCCACGCCAAAAGCTCAAACACAAGGACATGTTTCTACGAGGAACATGCAATGTTAGAACATATATAGTAGTGGGGAACTAGACATATTAACGAAGGAATTAGATAAATCACCCTTGGATATAGTCGCTTTACAGGAAGTTAGATGGCCAAGAGAAAGTTGTCAGGAATCATGAAGCTTTGCATTATTCTATGGGGGTGCAACAAGACATGAATTTTGAATGTTTTT
Source organism: Diploptera punctata (assembly GCA_030220185.1). Classification (NCBI taxonomy): domain Eukaryota; kingdom Metazoa; phylum Arthropoda; class Insecta; order Blattodea; family Blaberidae; genus Diploptera; species Diploptera punctata. Next base: position 71,398 of record JASPKZ010007850.1, read on the forward strand.
TTTCTTTTAGTCTGAGGGAGGATCCTCTCTGCTATCCGAGATATAGAGTTTTTCAACGATAGGATATAATATATAATTATTCTAAAGGGTAAACGACATGATTTTGTAATTGTAAATATACATGGCCCAACAGAAAATAAAAGATGAAAAGATCAAGAATGAGTTATATGAAGAATTAGAATGTATATTTAACTGTCTTTCACGATATCATATGAAAATTATCTTAGGAGATTTTAATGCAAAAGTGGTGCGGGACGATATATTCAGATCAACACTAGTGTCTACACGAAAATGGTAATGTCAATAGGGAGAGGTTAGTCAACTTTGCCACATCAAAAAACCGTATTATTAGGAACACAATATTCCAACATAAGGATATTCGTATATTTATGTCTCCGAATGGTGAAGCTCGGAGCCAGGTAGATAATATATTAATGGACAAGTGCGGATACAGTAGCAGCTTCGTTGTTTATCAGTTAAAGGAACAGACTGCTATTTAGATCATCATCTGTTCAAGGTTAAAATCAGACAACGGTTATCGCTTATGAGAGGAACAAACGATAAAGATGATTCTGAAAAAAAAATTAAAAAACGTAAGAAATAATGTACTGCGGCAAGAATACCAAATCAAAATTGCTAATAGAATTGAAATAGTGAAATCTTCAGATGATAATGCGGTAACCTCCCCAAAAAACTGATATAAGTAAAGAATGGGAGGATATAAGAGATAGCCTGCTATTAAATTGTCAGCATCAGAAAGCATAGGTTATTTATAAAAGAGGAAAAACAAGAAATGGTTTGATGAAAAATGTACGACATTGTAAAGAAAAGAAAGGAAGCAAAAATGAATTGGTTACACGAAGCTGATGTAGTAAATTTAGAACAATTGTTTAGCATTAGACGGGAAAGGAGTAGGTTATTGACTACTAAAAGAAGTGGTAACATTCGAGACAAAATATTAAAGATATTGGATTGAATGCAAAAATAGGAACACCAAAAAATTATATCAGGGAATAAAGATAGAGAGAAAAGACTTTCAGATTTCAAGAAATATAATTAGGAATTAAAATGGGAAATTATTGCAGACTCCAATAGTATATTAAATAGATGGAAAAATTACTTTAATCACCTATTAAATATGCATGTAGAATAGGATATTGAAGAGGATAATTTACAGATAACAGAAATGTTAATCACAGACACAACTGTATTAGAGATTGAAATGGCGATAGAAAAATTGAAGATATATAAAACATCAGGTTCAGAAGGGTTCCCAGCAGAACTGACAAAACCAGGGGGAGAAACATGTATAAACAAGATACGTCGGTTGATTACTATTATTTGGGAAAAAGAGGTTCATCTAAATGAATGGAAAGAATCGACCATCGTACCAATCTATAAAACATTAGGTAAAACTGATTGTAATAAGTACAGGGGCATGTCAATTCTGTCAATTCTTACAGAATTCTAAGAAATACATTAGTAAGCAGACTTACTCCCAATATTGATGACATAATAGGAGATCACGAATGTGGATTTAGAATAAGCAGGTCTTCAATAGATCAGATTTCCAGTAAAGATAGATTTTAGAAAAAAATGGGAAATTTAATGGCACTGTGTACCAACTATACGTTAACTTCAAAAAGACATAGGCCTATGATTCAATTAAGAGGGAGAAGCTATATAGTATTCTGATGGAGTTCGAAATTCCTAAAAATTTAGTTTGAAATTCACAATGGGTTTGAACAGAGGCGATGTACTATCTCCTCAAATATTGAATTTTGTACTAGAGCATGCCATCATAGCTTTAAAGGAAGAAGAAGGCATATCAATCTATGGTATTAATAAGCTGTTAATTTATGCAGATGATTTAGTTTTGTTAGGCGATACCGAATATCTATTAAGATCCAACCCGCAACTATTGAGTAACACTAACAAATTATGACTGGAAGTAAACATCAATAAAATAAACATAATACCATGGAAATGTGCAGTTAATGACACATGTGGGAAATTTTGAAGAAGTGGCTGAATTCAAATACCTAGGAACAATAATTACAATTTGTAATGAGATACACAATGAAATGAAACATAGGCTCTGCGAATGCTTGCTACCATGCATTATAGCGACTCTTGTCGTCCTAACGTCTCTAAAAAAACGTTAAATTAAAAATATATAAAACTGTCATTCTTCCAGTTATATTACATGGGTGTCAAACATGGATTGTTAATTTAAGGGAAGAAAAAATACAAGTGATTGGGAATAAAGTTTTTAGGACAATTTTTGGACTAAAGAGAGATGAACAGACAGGCGAATGGAGAAGACTATTTAACAGTGAGCGTCAGTATCTTTATAGGAAACCGGATATAATAAGAAAAGTTAAGTCTCGTAGACTGCAGTTGGCAGAACATGTGGCACGAATGAGGATTGAAAGACGGCATGGAAACTTCTTGTAGATAAAAAATAGAGGGAAAACGCCCAGATGGTAGGCCAAGAATGAGCTTGGAGAATAACGTCAACCGTGATTTGAGGGAAATAGATTATACAGGAGATGATTGGAAAACATTAGCGAAAGAAAGGGATGTGTGGAGAGCTTAAGTCCGCGCGGCCTACGGGTTCGATAGCGCCAGTGGATTAGGTTTATTACTTAAAGTAAAGTAATTGTAGTAATTATTACTAGTGCAATGGCTTAGCCTAATATTGAGTTTTAGCCTCTTCTTTGTTAGGCGTTACAAGACCAAGTTCATTTTTGTTACACACATTTGCCCGCAGACGTCATGAATGGTATACGATGCACATATTGATCCAATTAGACATGTAACAGGCAAAGATAAGATATTTAGGAACACACTTATACAAATACTATTATAAATATATAATACATATTTTCATTGAATATCAATATAACAATTAACAATTAACAAAACTAAAATTATGGCATTTCATGTGAAGGACCCCATACAAAGTAAAATCTGTCTCCAGAATAAAATTTTAGAGAGATTTAATCTATTTAAATATCTTGGATATTGTCTCTCTATCTGGGATGAAAAGGATATCCTTGGATAAGTTACTAGTTATAATAAAAGTTTAGGAATTATTAATCAAGTTATGAAACCATCCCTTGTACAAAAAAACACCAGATTACGTTTATATAACACTTTGGCTAGACCAGTGTTGACCTATGGTAGTGAAGCATGGACACTAAAAAAACAACATGAAAGCAGAATAACTGCTTGTGAAATGAGATTCATGCGCAGAACAGCGGGTTACACCAGATGGGATCGGAAAAGGAACATCGATATCTTAAAAGAATTGAAGACTACATCAATTTTGGAATATATTAAACAGTACCAACTAAATTGGAAACACCATCTTGAAAGAATGAGTTCAAATCGGATCCCCAAAGCTGTTTATAATTATATACCAAGAGGACGAAGATCACTGGGCCGTCCTATGAAACGCTGGAGGGAAAATTTTCTATAGGATCGTAACATGCCTTGGCCTAATACTTGGAAGGAAGAAGAAGAAGAAGAAGACATATTTTCATATTGTATATGACTATATTGTACATGAAGGAATTGGCTCAAATATAATCACTAGATTAGTAATTGTTCAAATTCAAGATCGTTCAGGTTACATACATTTCTAAAGGTTTACCCTCTTACAGATATTTAATTGCTCAAATATTGAATTAACATGAAAGAACATTTCTTTAAACGGTTCTCCTAAGAGAGTGTATTTGTTACTCATATTTTATTAGTACCATGGTTGATGATCGATCCAGGTGTCGAAGTTCGGATGGTTAGAGCTTATGTCTGCTGACGTATTGGTGTTATTAATTTACTTGTAAGAATGAGTTATAGAGAATTTTGTAGAGATTTTTTATATAGAATTTTAGAGGGCCTTGTTCACTGTTCGAAGTACATCATCTGACTCAGGGGAACTTTGGGCAAAATGAGTCAGTAACCTGATTATTAAATTTATTCAATATATTGGAACATGGTTGTAAATATTTTAAAGAAAGAAAATGTGATTATGAAACATAGAATATGGCACTTTCTAGCTATATTGCTCGTAGATTTTCTTTTAGTTTTATACATGAAAAATACAGGGCGCCCACTAATTAAAGTTGCACCCTCATTTTTTCCCAGTTAGGTTTTTAAGTTTAACGTGGTTCTAATGACACGCGATAACTTTTCCCATCTAAAAATCAACATTCGGGGGGGGGGGCGGAGAGAGAGGTTTATATTATTTTTATGGGCAACTATTCAGTTGTAAGTTCAAATATTTAATTTTCCACATACAGTTTTTGAAGAAAACAAACGATGTATGAAGAATAGGCTGAGTATCTATGGGCGTTATAGATAATTTAAAAAAAAATGACACCGCTTCGCGTTAAAACTTGCAACTCATGTCATCTAGCAAATAATACAACTGTTTTTTGATTACAGTGACAAACTTAAACAGAGTACAACAGTAATCATAATAAGGGATATTTTTATAAAAATAAAGGTATTTAGAACTTTTATAAAAACAAAGCAGGATAAAATAAGAAATGCATTCCTTTGGAGAGAAATGAATGTCACCACATCTGTTGTTAAGAGGATTGAAAATCAAACGCTTAAATGGTATGACCATGTACAAAGAATGAACAATGAAAGATGGCCAAAAAATATATACCAATGGCCACGCCCTGGAAGAAATAAACGTGGTAGACCAAGATGGAAATGGAAAACCTACGTCAGAACCATAATGGATGATAGGAATATGTAATAGGGAGATTGGAATGATAGAGATAAATGGAAACTGAAGACGGCAAACCTATAAGTGGGAGAAAGCCGAAGAAGAAGAAGAAAAACGTTTATATTAATACTTTTGACTATTACATCACATTGGTGAGTAAACGTATGTTTCTAAACTTCCCATTATAATGTAAAATAAAGTAAAGTGATCACACTACAGGCCTCAGGAGGTCCTTGAGGTAGTAGGTCACTTTTTCTGGACAATCGGCACTTAATGTCAGCCGGGTTGTCAGCCCTGCGTGATGACCGTCTTTACCCTCAGAACAAGTGTCTGGTACTCATTTCCGTTAGAGGCTCAGTTGATACCAGGGTCATAGTGCCGCCAGAAGGTTTGGATCGGTTTCTTCATAGTATTAGCAACGCGGTTGTAATGTGAATAGAAGTTCACTAATTGGCATAATAGGGATTTTTTAAAAGAGAAAGATCTGTGTCTACTCCTGGAATGCCTAAGTACACAATTGGTTACTGCAGTATGGCGTTAAGCTGGATAGCTAGGCTTCAAATCCCGGTTTAGGCAGAACATTTTCTCTTGTTATTATAATAACTATTGCTTTGAACAGAAAGCATGAGTACCTTGATTTCAATATTAGATTTCTAAATGTTATCACTTTATCAACAGAAGTGTAATATTGAAGTATCCATTAATTTTACAAAAATGCAGACTTTTCTTTGAACCAAGTTTTAGGACATTACTCTGCATTACTGAGGTAGCATTAATTTTATCTTTATTAAAAAAATTGCAAGTTTTGGCGAACGCCCAACACTAGTTGTAACTGCTTAGTTCTGTGAATGCAACTAGATTGTAAAATTCAAGAGGATATCGCAGGAAGTTTGTAGAAAGCTGTTTAACGATATGGTATGCATTAAAAGAAGCGACGAAGCTCCCATGACCCTGGAAAGAATCGATGCAGCATCCTGATGCTAAATAACTGTAATAATTGTAATGTAGGAGTGTGTTGGAATGTGGTGCTAATGATTAAGTAAGGTAGGAGAGGACACCTCGAGGCACCCAATCATTTTTACAAGTCATAATACCGCGAGCACTTTGTACAGTTATCATGCACGTAACTATCTCTAATATGCTAATTATCTCTCTTATGATCTTATTGTGTCCACCGCTGTGGTCTCGGAAGCAACAAGCCCGGATTCGATCCCCGGTCAGGACAAGTTTCCGGGCGAGGGTTTTTCCCACACCTTTAAGAAAAATGTCGGTTAGCTTTATGCCCAAATAGTTCCTGATTAACATTCGGGCATCATAATCACACTATATATACCATGTTTAGTATTAATGCATACATGAATGGTGTGTATTGTCTTAAATTTTTGTGTTGTCCCGGTGTATCCCAGCCTTGAAGAGATATCTCACCTGGGGAGACCCTCCATTTACTTGTGCGGTCTAAATACTACGTAAGTGATTCAAATTTTTAAATCCTCTCCTGACAGGTCGTGCCCCTGTTAGGTCAACGAGGCTGAGGCACGTTAGAGAGGATAAATTAAGGAAACAAAAATTAAATAATATTGTTTTTCAATCAATCTCGCTGACAAAACTATTTAAAAGTTGTTAAATGGAAAATATACTATAGAAATGAAGATAAAAATTATGATATGCATGGCAGCATATATGATCATCATCATCATCATCATCATCATCATCATGAACTAGGAAATCGCAAGATGTGGTTGTTCAGTCCAACTTAATTTTGATCTCCCTCTATCTCGAAGTCCTTTAGGTTGATACTGCAATTCTAATTTAGGAAAGCGAGATAGGTAATGAAAGATGCCTAAAGATTAAAATGAAGCTTATGGGAACAACAATGGTGTTCTTACCAAACAGATGATGGCACACAGAGTCAGAAAGAAGAGTACTATTCAATGATAGTGGGGAGGGAGACCAAAGTTATCATGAAGATAATAATGCAAGCAAGAGGGCTAAGCGTTGAAGATGCCCTAGATCTTACGCTTTGGAGGTTTGGCAAGTGAAGACGGCAGCAGCTGTAAAAACCCGAAAATAGATAGATAAAGATAGGTCCATTCTTTGGACATGTTGTAACCAATTGCTATGATAAATCTGAATTTCTGCAACAATATTACGAACTTCTAATTTATCGCGTATATCTGCGTTTCTTTGATTGTCCACTTTTGTCAAACTCAGAAGCATACGTAAAAGTCACATTTTGATTTTAGTTATTTGGATGTCTAAAATTGCATGTAAAGAAATAATACAAATTCAGTAACTCTATTCTCTGACTAGACCTACTTCGAAACATTTTATTTTTCTCTTTTGCAAAGTTCCTCCAACAACCATGTCGTTCCTTTTTTCCCGTGTGAGATCATGATACACGTAGCCTATCGAAACTAGTTTTTAACTCTCCAATGGTCTTTTACCTCGTGGATAATTCATCATAGCTATTGAACCAAGATTTAGATCCCCCAGCCGTAATGATTTGAATTTTATAAATGTAAACTATAATTGAGATAATATAAATTCTTATGAATGTATATCAATGTATGATATTTAAGGGAATCTAATATTAAATAGTAACTTCCTTTTTTATTTCTCAATCGACAGTCAGACATGGGCAGATGTTTTGCAAAGCTATTAAACATGTCGCCACTTTACTATGTTTATGGCAGCAAATCCCATATGCCGCAAGTAACTTTTATAAAGGGCCTTAAGATATATATTTTTCTCATATTTTCATAGTTCTCCTAAGTAGACTGTCCGTCAACTTGATATATTTATGAGCGAGCAGGTCTGCTCGTTTCTTTATTTTTATGAAGGACAAGCTACTATGTTACAATACAGATCCCTTTGGACAATAGAGTATGACTTCCTTTGGGTAACTTGTTTTTGTAGTACAGGCTACTGTTTAGCAAAAACACCCTTAATACGGGAAGACCCTTATAAAAGTGAAGTAAGGAAAAAACAAGTGTTATTTTCTCGTCCCAATAAATCAATTAGGACTGGGACATCTTTTTATTGCCGATATCCGGCCTTTTGAAATTTTGCTAATGTTAAGGAAAAAACATATTTTACCCAAAATCAAGTTGCGTGGGAAGCCCAGAAGAGAAAGGAAGGAGGAAGTAGGCCATCTATTGTTGTCCAGGAAAGACCTCCAGCCAATGGGCAAATAGAGCTAAGAAATCCCTTTAGGTATGAGCCAGTCAAATTTGGCAAACGCCTCTGCAATTAAAATCCTATTTATTGATAAGTTGTTACAGTAACGATGATACGCCTTACCAGGGTAATGCCCAATCAGAGGGCATATTAAAATAAATTGTAAGCCGGACAGAGAACTTTGCTGTATGTAGGCCAACAATTTTTGAGAAAAGATTATTGTGTGAGAATCCGCAGGGGAGTCAAGGAGGCATGTGGTCTCCGAGTGCTGTTAAGTGTTGGACTCCGTAAAAAAAATTAGTATTACCGGACAACCGCGGTACATATTTCGGTAGAGACATAAATCTACTGCATATAGATTGGCTCTACCCAGCAAATATCTCCGCCGGCAGATTAACTAGTGTAAAAAAGGAGAAAATTCAAGTCTAGAAGAATAAAGAAGTGTGATTCTTTTTGTGTAAAACTGTGCATTAATGTAGAGCTGTTCACATTTTCCTGGTGTCGCTCTCCCGTCAAATAATCCTCCGTTACACCTGAGATAAGATCCTTGTGCTCTCCGATAATAAGAACCCCTGAGAACCTTAGTCCGGTGCACCATTAATCCAAACTGTCCAGCAGTAAGGATCCCTCATCCTTAAGTTGTAGGAGTGGACCCTGTAGCAAGTAGCCGAGCAGACTATCACGCTTCATAGTGGCCCTCCAGCGTGGTGCTACATAGTGGTGCTTCATAGTGGCCCTCCAAAGTGGTGCTCCACTATTTATTAATTGTGTGTTTTTTTAAAATTAAAATACAAAATTGTGGAATATTCACCTGAAAGGTCCGTCTCCTCAACTTCATTAGCTATTTAACTGTAGCGCTTTCGGGACTTGTCCCATCATCGGCAGGATTCAAAACTGGTGTTTTACTCAAGATCTGGTAGAGGGTTCGTTTTCGTTTACCAGATCGTCGTTCTTGTGAGCTGCTTTCATGATTTCCATATTTTCGAGTACGTTTATCTTCGCTGGATTATTTTCTCTGCGCATTACTGTTATATTTAACATGCGATGTCCTTCATGGATAACGTGTTTTGCATAGCTTGATTTTCCTTCTGCGTGAATAAAGTCTCGAAAATGTTCTTTAAATCTGATGTTAAAACTTCTGTTTGTTCTTCCTATATAAAATTTGTTGCAGTCCTTACATGTCAATTTATATACTCCTTTGCTGTTGAAAATGTTATTTTCATCAATATTATTGTTTATTATGTTGTTTAGTTTGTTATTAGTTCTATATGCTATTTTTACGTTTTTATCGGCTTTCTTTGGTGTATTGGCTCATTTTGTCGTTTCTTTTCCTGTATATGTAAGTGTTATCCATGTTTTCTTGTTGTTATCAGATTCTTTTTCAAGTTAAGTTTGTTGGATATATTGTTCTTTCTTTTCTGATTATCATCATCATCAACATAGTACATTCACTAATTTAGGCCATTTTTTGACCTGTTTCGGCCTCAAGAGAACACCATCAAAAATTCTTTTGAGTGGACGTCCTGGTCTTCATCTTCCTGCAGGTTGATATTTTAATATTTGTTTGGGTATTCTGTGATCTTCCATTCGATGAACATGTTGCATCCATCTTGACTTATAATCAGAAATTTTGTTTTCTAAAGATTCCATGTGTAATTCTTCTAAGATATCTTCGTTTTTTTTTTGTGATCTAGTAGTGTGTATCCTGCAGTCCTCCGAAGGTATCTCATTTCAGCAGATCTAAGTCTCTGTATATCCTTCTGTTTCAACGTCCATACTTGGCTCCATACAAAAGAGTCGAAAAAGCCGGTGTTTTATACACCTGATTATTTAAGAGTTTATTTATGATTTCTTCATTACCGCCATTTGTTTTTGCCATATATTTAATGTAGTTGAGTTCTTGAATATAATTTTCTATGCTTAATGGAAGTTTCAACATTCTATTGATTAAGCTGTTAAATGTACTTATTTTTTGTTGAAAAGGGTGTGTAGATTTTTTGTTTATGGTCAGAGCATTGTTTGTAGGTTTCCGGTAGATGCCGATTTCTAGTTTATTGTTGTGTAGATTTTTGGTTATAGACAAATCTAAGTAGTTTATGCTATTATTAACTTCTATTTCCTCGGTGAAGGTGATTTTTTTTCATGCATGCTATTTAAGTCTTGTAACATTTCTTTTTCTTTTCTATTTTCATTGTCGTATAGGGGCCTATTACTAGTACGTCATCGATATATCGTACTAACAGTTTTATTTTAAATTTGCGTATTAGTTCCTCAAAATGTTTATTTTCCAGTTCTTGTAGGACGGTTTAGGCCATTATTCCGGATGTAGGACTCCCCATCGGTATCCCGTCTTCTTGAATAAAAAATTAATTGTTAAATTGGAAGTAATTTTGTTTCATTGTTGTTGTTGTTAATTTGTTTAACTAATTGATATAGTTTTCTTGAAGTTTACTGTCTGTTAGCTTTTGTCTCATTATGTTTCCTGTTTCATTTATCGGAATATTTGTGTAGAGGTTTTTTATGTCGAATGATGTCATTTTAGTGTTTCTATTGATTTCTAAATTATGTAGTTTGTCTGCTAGTTCAAATGAGTTCTTAATTGTATAACGATTTTCAAGTTTGACAACTTTTTTCGTTTTCTGAGCTACTAATTTAGAAATTTTATAGTTAGGTGCACTCGTGCATTTAACAACTGGTCTCATGGGAATGTTGTCTTTATGGATATTTGGAAGAGCTTTCATTACTGGTGGTGAGGGAGTATTATATATCCATTTGCTATTTTTGTATTTATTATGTTCGTTATTGATTGTGTTAGTGATTAGAGGGCACGATTTTAATGCTTCTATTATTTGTTTGTTATACTTTCCTGTAGGGCCCTTTTCAATTTATTTAAAATTATTTTCTTTTATACATTGTTTGGTTTTATTGATGTATTCTTCCTTTTCCATAATATCTATTGTATTACCCTTGTCGGATTTTTTGTGTATTATTTCTCCTAAATTTTGTTTTTATTATAGAGATGTTCTTAAGAGTTTGTTTAATTTTAATGTTTATCGTAGGTAGGATTTCTTTATAACTTTATCTGCTTCATATCTAACATAATCTTTGTTATTAATATTATGTTTGTTTATTGCAATTTCACTTTCAGTAATTCAATTTTGTTGTATTCTTTTTACTGAAAGTGAAATTGCAATAAATAAACTTAATATTAATAACAAAAATTATGTTAGATACGAAGCAGATAAAGTCATAAATGAAACTCAACCAACGATAAACATTAAATATAAATAAACTCTTAAGAAAATCTCTAAAATAAAAACAAAATTTAGGAGAAATAATATAATATACACAAAATCCGACAAGGGTTATAAAATAGTTATTATGGAAAAGGAAGAATACATCAATAAAACCAAACAATTTATAAAATAAAATAATTTTAAATAAATTGAAAAGGACCCTACAGGAAAATATAACAGACAAATAAAAGGAGCATTAAAAATCGTGCCCTCTAATCACCAACACAATCAATAACGAACATAATAAATACAAAAACAGCAAATGGTTAAATGATACTCCTTCACCAACAGTAATGCAAGTCCTTCCAAAAATCCATAAAGACAACATTCTCATAAGACCAGTTGTTAATTGCATGAGTGCTCCTAACTATAAAAGTTCTAAATTAGTAGCTGAGAAAACGAAAAATGTTGTCAAACTTGATAATCGTTATACAATTAAGAACTCATTTGAACTAGCAAACAAACTACATAATTCAGAAATCAATAGAAACACTAAAATGACGTCATTCGACATAAAAAACCTCTACACAAATATTCCGATAAATGAAACAGGAAACATAATAAGACAAAAGCTAACAGACAGTAAACTTCAAGAAAACTATATCAATCAGTTAAATAAATTAATAATAACAACAATAAAACAAAATTGCTTCCAATTTAACAATTAATTTTTTATTCAAGAAGCCGGGATCCCGATGGGGAGTCCTACATCCGGAATAATGGCCTAAACCTTCCTACAAGAACTGGAAAATAAACATTTTGAGGAACTAATACGCAAATTTAAAATACAACTGATAGTACGTTATGTCGATAACGTACTAGTAATATACGACAATAAAAATAGAAAAGAAAAAGTAATATTACAAGACTTAAATAATATGCATGAAAAAATCACTTTCACCAAAGAAATAGAAGTTAATAATAGCATAAACTACTTAGATTTGTCTATAACCAAAAATCTACACAAGAATAAACTAGAAATCGGCATCTACCGGAACCTACAAACAATGCTCTGGCCATAAACAAAAGATCTATACACCCTTTTCAACAAAAAATAAGTACATTTAACAGCTTAATCAATAGAATGTTGAAACTTCCATTAAACAAAGGCAATTATATTCAAGAAATCAACTACATTACATATATGGCAAAAACCAATGGCTATAATGAAGAAATCATAAATAAACTCGTAAATAATCAGAAAAGAAAGAACAATATATCCAACATAACTAAACTTGAAAAAGAATCTGATAACAAGAAAACATGGATAACACTTACATAGACAGGAAAAGAAACGACAAAATTAGCCAATACACTAAAGAAAGCCCATAAAACATAAAAATAGCATACAGATCTAATAACAAATTAAACAACATAATAAACATTGAAGAAAATGACATTTTCAACAGCAAAGGAGTATATAAATTGACATGTAAGGACTGCAACAAACTTTATATAGGAAGAATAAACAGAAGTTTTAACATCAGATTTAAAGAACATTTTCGAAACTTTATTCACGCAGAAGGAAAATCAAGCTATGCAAAACACGTTATCCATGAAGGACATCGCATGTTAAATATAACAGTAATGCACAGAGAAAATAATCCAGCGAAGATAAACGAACTCGAAGATATGGAAATCATGAAAGCAGCTCACAAGTACGACGATCTGATAAACGAAGACGAACCCAAAACATGTAACCCCCTCTACAGATCATCAGTAAAACACCAGTTTTGAATCCTGCCGATGATGGGACAAGTCCCGAAAGCGCAACAGTTAAATGACTAATGAAGTTGAGGAGACGGACCTTTCAGGTGAATATTCCACAATTTTAAATTTTAAGTTTGAATAATACCTCAATGGAACACATCATGTGTGTTTTTTGTTTTGACGTATTGACTGACCAGTTTACCGTAGTCCTATACTATTCAAAATTGTTCTCTTTCATATATTCTCTGTTGTTTCTTATTCTGTTTCACTTATTTTCTTTAACAGTACCTAACGTTTTTCATAAAATTTGATTTTTAGAAGTAATAAGAGATTTTTCTGAGTTTTTTTTTGTGAGCCCAAGTATCATAAAACGTGACGGATTCAGATTATGGTTAATTTATACATAGAATGAAAAATAAAGGGACGAAGGGTACATGTTGAATGTGTTTATACATTTCAAACCCTGTGTTAATTATAGTGCGTATGGTTGAAAATTGTTCTTTTCCATGAAAATTAGTATGTACAACATTTTATAACAGCGCACCGCTTCAAAATTTCAGAACAAGGTTTGCATAGTAATCCACTATGTATCATTATGATTATTTTAATTAGTTAGTTATGTATTTGAGGAATATGGTTTATACAGTAAAATCAATATTAAATGTTATATATACATATTGCCTAATGTAATAGGAAATAATGGAGAAATAACAATACATGATAATGGACAGGATTTGAGACAGTTTTCAACCTATAATCAATTAAAAATAACGAATACCTATTTCCGAAAAAAGGACATACGTAAATTTACAAGAAGTGGATATAACTCAAGATCAATAATTGACTATTTAATCGTAAAAAACAAGCTTGGAGCCTCGGTAACAGATGTGAGACTATAAAGAGGCAGCGATATATACTCTGATCACTATCTCGTGATAAGTAAAATAAACATAATAGCTAAATGGCGGAAAAATAACATAAAGAACAAACGAAACCAAGAAGAAGTATATAAAGTATATTTATTACAAGATCAAAGTATTAGACAACATTATGAAAGCAAGATGAATAAATATATATCAGAGATAGCGACGTCAGAAGATATAAATATTGAATGGGAAAATATATCAAATGTAATACATAAAACAGCAAATGAGATATTAGGAAAGAAAAATAGAATAAGAAACAGAAAGGGTTTGAGAACTTGGAATGCGAATATACAAAATGCAGTGAATGAAAAACAAAAAGCATATCATACATACTTACGACTGAAAACAGAAGAATCTTACGAAGAATATAAAATGAAAAGGAGAATTGCTAAAAGCATTATAAGAAAAGCCCATCAGGCGTCATGGGATAAATTTATAAGCTCAGTAGAACATGATATGTATGGAAGACAAGAAACAGGTTATAAATTAGTGAAACATCTAAACCAGACTGAGAAAGATTCTGCCAGATTGAATATAATTCCAGAACAAAAATGGATACAACATTACGAAAAAGGAGGAAATTGAAGAAAAAGAGAACAACGAGGAAGACATAAAAGTGGAAAATATTGATGTAATAGACATAAATGAATTAGAAATGGCTCTGAAAACCACTAAGAATACGAAAGCAACAGGATTAGATAATATAAATATGGAGTTAGTCAAATATAGTGGAATATTGTGTAAACTACGAATACTTCATTTAATTAATATATGTTGGCAGACCTATGAGATTCCAACCACTTGGAAAACAGCAATTGTGAAGAATATATTTAAAAGAGGAGACCGGAGAAATTGCGAGAATTACAGAGGGATTAGCTTAATGAATACTGGCTACAAGATATATACGAAAATAATAAATAATAGATTGAGAAACATAACAGAAGTAATAATAAATGAAAATTAAAGTGGATTCATAAAGGGAAGGTCATGTATAGACAATGTCTTTACACTGAAACAACTCATAGAAAAGAGAAAAGAACATAACTTAGATACTCACATAGGATTTATAGATTTGGATTAGGCCTTCGATCGAGTTAACAGACAAAAATTATGGAAAATATTACGAATGAAAGGATACCCGCTGTGCCTTGTTGAAACAATAAAGAAATTATATGAAGACACAAATATAATTATAGATACCGAATTCAAAAGAACAGATACAATCAATACAAATACTGGATTACGACAAGGATGTAGTTTATCACCCACGAATATATATATATATATATATATATATAGACGATATTTTAAATAAATGGAAAGTTTTAGCGAATCTAGGAATAAGAATAGATAATAATGTGTGCATAAATAATCTTCTATTTGCTGACGATGTAATCATAATACAGAAAAATGAAGATTACTTACAGAAATCTATGCATGCATTAAATTAAATATGTAAATTATATGATCTAATGATTTCAGTAAGAGGAAGAGATCCAGTGAGATCCAAAATTATTTTAGAAAATCAAAGTATAGAACAGGTGTCTAGTTTCAAATATTTGGGCTGTGATGTTGGCTACAATGTGGAAAGAGATATAGACTCCAAAATAAATACATTTCAGACGGTGTGTGGAACAATACACAGAATATTCAGACATAAAATTAGAAAAGAAACCAAGAGAAAAATGTATAATGTTATGGCGGTTCCCACAATATTGTATGGATGTGACACTTGGGCTCCACTGAAAAAACACAAGGATAGAATACGGACGGCGGAGATGAGGTTCCTAAGACAAGTTAAAGGATGTACAAGACTTGATAGAATAAGAAATGAGGATATAGGAGAAGAATTGAATGTACAGCCTTTATTGGATAAGGTCACGAATTACAGACGGAAATGGATTGATCATATGGATGGAATGAGTAAGGAGAGATATCCATTGTTAGCAAGAAATTATCAAGCAAGAGAAAGACGTGATGTTGGAAGACCTAGAAGACGTGCTGATGCGTTATGAAGTCGGAACGGGCAATTGCCTAATTCCTGGAGTGATGATGATGATGATGATGATATACATATTGCTTTTCTGGGATAAGGATAAGGGATAAGCTACAATTTAACATTTAATATTGATTTTACATTATAAAACATATTCCTCAATACACACACACACACACACACATATATATATATATATATATATATACACAGTTCGATCATTATAGCATTGGACAGCAGACAGCAGACACTGTGATTTCACTGCTGACGCACTCGCGACTGGGAACAGACAGCGTAAAATCGCGGTGATACAACCACACACATTTTTGTAACTATTTTAAAAATTGTCGTACTTACCAACTTTATCGACGCAGGTGCTGGAACAGGGTCACCCGGTTGAAGAGCATGTGTTTTGGTTATTTTACATGAATGCAATTTTAACAATTTAATAGCTTTTGTATAGAGCCTTAAGAAATTGCAAAAGGCGCCTAAGTTTTCCAATCGATAATAGATGTCGTCTGTTGTTTCTTCAGTGAGAACGCTAAGCGGCTTGTGTGGTTTATTAGGCTCGAAAATTCCTGTTGCATGAAATTTGTTGTACAGAATATGGACTGTTAAACGTGATGGAATTTTTACGCTCGGGATCCGAGTTTCAAAGAGTATTCGTACTTGAATGGCAGACTGAGTTAACAAATATTGATCATAAGTAAATGCACGTTGTTCAGTAGAAAAATTATTAGCCATTACACAGTTTACACTTTACAATTACATACACGTCATTCAGTTTACACTTATCCACGTCTGTTTCATAAGATATAAATTTTAAAATTGAAATAACTTATATACACGCTATTCAGTACAGCGACTGAGCATCTTACCAACTCGAAGCACACAATCTGACAGCGACCGTAAATGTGTGGGATGTGTTTGCGTACTGCTGAGTCTGCGCACATTTCAAATCCCTTGTGTGTAAGTATAAGCCTTCGTCGCCGCACAACACAAACTCCGCGTCTGCTGTCCAATGATATATTGATTGAATATATATAGGGATATTCGGGAAATGTGGACCCTTCTGTTTTAATGGATCCTGCTAATATCTTCTTTAATTGGTGAACATAAAATATTTTAACTTCTTCCCCTCATAAACGTTGACGGGTTCAAGGCCAGTTTCTTTTATTCATTGTGTGAAGAAGGGTTTATTTGTGATATTTATGAAAATTACCACTTTAAAAGTTTTTCAAGCTAAGAATCAATTCTTAATTTCTGCTCTTGAATATTATAAATGTTAAAAAAAACTCCTAAATATATTACATTATGAAGTTGGAAAACAGCGCGTGGCGTATTTCATTAAAACAAAATATCAATGATGAGCAAGCAAAAAGTTCACATGGCGGTGAATATTATTAGGGGAAGATAAAGCGAAATTTCATAATAAAGATAAAATTAAAGAGTAAACGTTATTGTGTTTATTTTTTTTTTATTTTGGCTAACTTTGAAATTTATTTAACAGTTCACTAAACAGACCCGGGCTATGTCGTTAGAAGTAGATGATTATAGGTATAATACGTAAATGCTGTTTCATTATACTGACGGGTTTGGTTTGTTATTGTGTGACATGGTGACTATATTAAATAATTAAACATAACAAACGAATTCGGTTAATGTGGACCATCCACGAGGACCTGGGTCCACTATACTTGAATACTTATATTTTATCAATTATATGCTATCTGTAAAAACATTCATTTAATTAATTTTATTTAATATCCTTGTAATTTTACTAAACCCAAAGACCGTCGCTTTCTGCAGTTGAATGTCGTGTGAATGGTGTAATCAACAATTATTCTTCAAAACATTAAATAAATATCAACGCTTTTTTAATCATGATCAATCATACACATTTTCAGATTAATCCGTGCCTCTCTGTATACATTAATACAGTAAATAAACTTAACAATGGACTTAAAGGCTAAGGTGGACTCTGGGGTCCACTTTATCTGAATATGGAGGTTAAAGTGGAACTTTCTTGTACTGTAACAAAGTTTATAAATTATGAATATATTTACATATTTGAATAAAATATGAATGCTTGAACCGAAAGTGCTATTTCGGTTCGTTACATCAGTGCTGTTATCCTCCCTCCATAGTGAGATTCGTGAACTATGCCAATTTCCTTTCTCTCTATATCTACCCCCACTCTCCTTTCTACCCCTCCCTTTGCTCTGTTTGTAGTGCGCAACTTCCCCTTCTACCTCGGAACTGTCAAATAGACTACACACATTCTGAACATCATCATTCGATCGTAGATTTTTGTTGGAACATTTTCGTCGTCTGGAGGACGCGAGCTGCGTATTTTGGGTTTGGTCCGGCAGGCCAGGGTAAGACACCCTGGCAAGGATATAAAAGTATGTATGAGAGGTTGGTTGTGTGAGTTGTGTTATTTTTGGTATTAATTATTATTTCTCTTTTAATTCTTGAATGATCAAGTTATGTATTTTCTTTAATTTCATTTTTCAAACTTTAGACGTGCAATTTAATATTAAATATTTTTTTTAGTAAGAATCAATGTTTAATTATTGTATGTTAGCTACGCTACAGCTGTCTTGCATATTCCTGTACATAAGCTTGCTTAAAAGTCATATGAGCTCCTTTTTCCCGTCTAGCTTCCACGGTTGATAATAATACATTCAGGTTAACTAAGCATCATACATTACTACAGTGTGTTTTAAGACTTATTGTTGATTAATGTTTATGAATTTGGATAGGAAGGATGAATCAATCTTTGCCTCTCATGGGCCCGGGCAAAGGATATTGAATAGTACTGATAGTTATGAACTCTATGCTAATATATATACACAAGGTAGTAGATCGAAGCACTGCAGGGCAATATGGTAGTAGTAAGCTGGGTAATGGTGCAGGGTTCAAAAAGTCCCCAGGGCGCAAATTGTAGCTGATCGCGAGGTTTTGAAATTTAGGTTACCAAGGTTAAAAAAACGTACCCAGGGTGCATGCTAGTTACAACACAAATGATAATCACTATAATTAAACAAAATATACAAAGAATGCCAAATAATGGTTTATCAAATCTGCTGCTTCAATATATGCCTCTAGGCCGAAGAAATGTAGGAAGACCAAAACGTCGTTGGAAAGACGACCTGCACCTGCAGCATATATTGCACCGGGGAGCGGAACGGGCCAACAGGACCAAACCTTGAAGTTGATGATGGCGATGATTAAATAAAATTCAAGTTCTTTAATTAAATGAAGAAAAGCAACAAATTCAAAACAGGAGTCCAAATTACTCGAAGTTTCTCTATGTAGGGTATTTTTTCTTCTTATTTAATGTGCAAAATAATATGTGTAATGGAGGTGGTTCAAAGGAAAAATATTTTATACGTTTAGTTTCTTAAATAATTTTATTAATAGTTTAAAGTTCTAAAGTAATCTGTGTGGATTTCTTACGCATTAAAAATGCTATACTTTATACTTTATATGTTACTTTATTTACTAGAAATAAATATTTCTGTGGCGACTCCGTGGCGCATGCGGTCAGACGCTCGTCTCTTGCCAATGGGGTCCCGAGATCGAGTCTCGGTCACTCCATGTGGGTTTCGTGGTGGACGATGTGGAGCTTGGACACGTTTTTCTAGGGGTTCACTCCCGTTTCCCCTGGCACAATTTCATCCCACAATTTTTTCATATTCATCTCGTTCATTTGGTTCTTCTGCCCCGTGATGGTGCGTCGACCGACACCCTGACCTCATTCAAAGACCTACATACAGGGGGCGCATATTATCTCATCCCTCGACCCGACTCCGAGTTGGACACGAGTTGAGGATATTTATTTAATTATTTCTGTACATTGTTACAAAATTATAAAACTAGTAGGTTTTCTGGAAAACAGTTAGTAGGCCTAAATTAAACAGTAATAGAATGTTTAAAGTACAGTTATTTAAAGTGATTGATTATAAAAAGTACAATCATATTTGAAATATTTAATCTATCAATCAATGGGAATTGTTATATGTGTTAGTCACATGACTGTTTGGAAGAAGGACGATTTTACTGCAAGATGGTTGGACACTGTCTCACAAGACTAGGTGGTTACAAGCAGTAGTACATGTAAGGAGTAAATAACTGTTCATTTATTTTAGGCTCCCGAATTAAAGGTAGAGACGGTAAAGATTTATATGTACGATATTTATTAGAGACAATGAATATATTGATAGAAAATATTTATCACAGTTTATTTATATACATTCGTGATAGAGCGGGAAACTAGTCAAAAGTACGCCACGAATATACAAGCTTCATTTTATTAGTGAAGAAATTATTATTTGATCGTCAGATTAAAATAAGAGCTTCAGGTTGAGTAACTTAAAAAATAAACTGGACTAATTTCTGGAGCCCAAAATATTCCTTATATCCTGCTCTGAGAAAGAGCCGTGTTCTATCGAGCTTCATCTCATCTCATCACATCAACACAGCATTAATATAGAAATAAAACTGTATTTAAACTTTACTGAAATGTTAACAGTTAAAACAGATATTGTACTTTGTAATTAGCGCAGCTCTATATTTATCATTTTTGCTCATATCGTTTAATATTGCCTCCTTTCTAATAGCAAGTATTCGCAATATTTAATTTAATGTTCACATATGTGTGAGACTGGATACTTATATCTTCTTCTCCGCAGGAAAGAGCTTCTCTAAATTTCTTCAGCCTTTTATGAAAGTCGAACTAGCGATCTTTGTTAAAATCTCAATCCCGTGATACCCGGTAGATTGTGCTTCATTCTTGTTGTCCCCCTTACCTGATAATACTCAAACATAGATGACGGTAACTGAGGATTTCATAACTTTACTTCGAACAAACATAGACATATCTTTTGGAGATAAGTTACTCACTTATAACTAAAACTTTAGATTAGCTGTACAAGGCAATTGACAGTGATACAGGATCTGTATCATTGTGTTGAAGCAGTTTGATAATACCTGGTAAACAAGTTATTATTTCTTTGAAAATTGAATAACTTACTGGCTATAATGCAGTACTTTTATAAATAATTCAAATGTTTAGCTCAATCAAATTATTCCGTTCTTGTTTTTGTGAATTGTTTTTTACACGCTTTATATTAGCTTGACCTGTATCTATCTACGTAACGGAATATTTCAACGCAATTTTCACTCACTTGAAATAATTGGATCGACTTGAAACTTTGTATACTTGTAAAGGACCCGTGGCAAATACAATATTTCATATTTTGTTCTAAAATCCTGGCCAGAATCATAAAAAAAAAATTAAAACTGGTATAATAGGTTGCGGGCTTGTCGACTTTTTAGTCAATCATTGTATGAGCTCACTTGGTAGAGCGCTGAACTCTAGTGGTATATAATTTCAGTAATCCATAGGTCGGTGGTTCAAATCCGACTGGGAGGATTTTTTGTAGAAGAGTATTACTTCAAGCTCATACTACAATAATATCGAGTTCAAAGATGGTGTTTTCTTTGTAAATATTTTGTATGTTCTGCCGAAGTAAATTTGGTATATTTCTGTCTTCCAATATATTTAAGCATTTTGATCTCTTGACTGTGTCGAATGCTTTTTCAAAATCTATGAAAGCAAACACATTTTGCTTTCACACCATAAAGATTAAATTAAATAACAGATTTTCTGAAGAAGGAATTATAAATCGTGGTGTGAGACAAGGCTGCCCCCTATCCCCAACACTTTTTGCAATTTATATCAATGAAGTAATATGTTGCTGGAACAAAACATATAAATTTGGAATAAGAGTATCAGAAAATAGAAAATTAAACACCCTATCGTTTGCAGATGACCAAATAATAATAGCAAATTCCGAAGATAATCTACAGAAAGGTCTGTATGATCTTAACAAAATTACAGAAGAATATGGATTAAAGATATCTACAGAAAAGACAAAAATTATGGCATTTCAAGGTGTAGATCCTGTCAGAAGTAAAATTGTACTGGACAATAACATTTTGGAGCAGTTGAATAATTTTACATATCTAGGATGCAATATCTCGTATGAAGAAGAAAAGGATGTAAATGCAAAAATATCTAAATTTTTAAGAATTTTAGGGTTAATAAATTCTATCTTCAAGCCACAGTTAGTCCAAAAGAATTCAAGACTGAAAGTGTATAAAACACTGGCTCTTCCAACTCTTTTGTATGGTAGCGAAGTATGGACGTTGAAACAGAAGGATATACAGAGACTTAGATCTGCTGAAATGAGATATCTTCGGAGGACTGCAGGATACACACTACTAGATCACAAAAAAATGAAGACATCTTAGAAGAATTACACATGGAATCTTTAGAAAACAAAATTTCTGATTATAAGTCAAGATGGATCCAACATGTTCATCGAATGGAAGATCACAGAATACCCAAACTAATGTTAAGATATCAACCTGCAGGAAGAAGAAGACCAGGACGTCCACTCAAAAGACTTCTGGATGGTGTTTCTCTTGAGGCCGAAACAGGTCAACAAATGGCCTAAATTCGTGAATGTACTATGATGATGAAGATATTTACATTTTTATCTTATTCTGTAAAATATTAAAATTAAAAAATTAAAAATAATAGTTTAAAAAACTAAAACAACACGCTTTATTAGAAAACCGAACTAAAAAAATGAAAAATAATTTTAATTTCCAACACGCATGGGATAAAATTAAAGTGGTCAACAAAAAAATCATCTCCAACACACGTAGAATAAAACTAAACTTATCTACAAAAACAAAATAATTTTACCATCAAAAGCGTGGGGTGCTTTTTATGATTTTTACATTTAATTCTTAGAGACTTTACTTTTAGCAATATCTATTTATTATCAAATATATTAATTGATATGGAGCACCCCAGGCTTTTGATGGTAAAATTATTTTATTTTTGTTGATAACTCTAGTTTTATTCTATATGTGTCGGCGATGATTATTTTGTTGACGACTTTAATTTTATCCCAAGCGTGTTGGAAATTAAAATTATTTTTCATTTTTTTAGTTCGGTTTTCTAATAAAGCGTGTGTGTTTTAGTTTTTTAAAACTATTATTTATTATATAATATTCCCATATATATATATATGTATATATATATATATATATATATATATATATATATATATATATATATAAGGTATTCTTTGTTACAGTTTTATTAATTATACAATTATACATTTTGTGAAAGTGAACATATGCACTTTATGTATTAACTTCCAAAAATCTTCTCGGCATTCTTAGGCTGTGAGTGATAAACATTACGATAATTGTCATCAGCATGTCCCTACAATCGACAGTCTATAGATAGAGTCTATATTGACAACTACGTTGCATCGTGAAGAATCACCTTCGAAACAAAAAGAAACTATAAGGTAGAAAATCATTATATGCAAGCTATATATATATATATATATATATATATGGCAATTTTGCCCTGGGGCAGGTCTTTCACAGCATTTTCATGCTGGCTTGCAGCTTTACTAGGGAATTATACGCGTGGTAGCTTTCCGTTGCTTTCCATACCAGTGATGGATTATAATGATAAGGCTGATGATGACGGCCGGATGATTTTCGGGGACCGTTGGTCCCTAAGCTTCCTGACGTTTGTCTTACAGGCGAGGGAAAACCCGGAAAAAACCTCACTCAGGAGCCTGTTCTGACCGAAAATCGAACCCGGGCCCGCTGCGTGACAAGGCAGCACGCTACCTCGAGACCACAGCGGTGGACATATAGCTATATATATACCTATAATTACTAACCAGTCTGGATAAAATTTCGAATATGTGCAGCAAGAAAATCTGATTAAAAATTAAGGATATTTTAACTCAGTAGGGAAAACTTATTTAGACGTAGTTAATTTAATTCTTTGCTCGTTTTACTTTTGATGAAAAATAAAAACTTAAATTTTAGATATTTTTACTTTTATGAAAAGCGATAAGCTTATACATTATATAATAAATGTATTAAATATTGATTTTCACTTTATAAACATATTCTTCTTATACATTGAGTATGAATTAAAAAAACTCATAAACATAAAATACATCAGAATGCTAACATTATTTTAAAATATTGAGGTGAAGTTTTGAAATCACGCAGAAAACATTTATTGACGAACGAAAAGAACTTTTCAATTATACACACTGTAATGAAGACAGGATTTGAAATGTGTAAATACATTTAAATGTCACGTGTACCTTTCATCCCTTTAACAATATTTTCTTACAAGAATTAATTCAACAACAACTCTAGTAATCCATACTAGATAAGAATCCAGACAGACGAAGAGAACAGCAATAGCAGCTTTTCTCCTCAAACACTGGTCATGGAAAGTACCTTCACCAACCTGCAAGTTGTGCAACTCCCCGGCACATCGTGTTCATTCATGCCGAGGCCAGCACTGCTCTACAGAGGACAAAAGATATTGAGAGACTAAAACAGCCATATGAGACAATGATTCTATGATCAATGTAACTAGCACTTCTTTAAATAATTAAATACAAATAAATACATATACAATGCATACATTTTCACAGAAAAATGATACGATGTACCATAAACATCAGAACTGCTTAATTTCCAATCGTTCCACTTCATTAATCCTGATTGTAACGGAGTAAACGTTTAACTGATTCTCATGGTGATTGAAAATAAACTGAACTGTTGGTAACACAAACCGGTTGTTTGAGAGCAGCTCGATTCATTTTACATATACTTGTTCAATTGTCTTTGCAACTCATTGCTAACAGGCACTAGCAGTAATTTGTTAATTTTGTTGCTTACAATGCAATAAGCTTTGCTTTTTGTAACCGCAAATGGAAGAAGTATGCCTGGAGAATTTTGCAAATTACGTATTATGTTTAGTAATTGTCTTTAACAAATAGCACTCTTACTGGAGTGCTCTTCGCAACTATATCTCACGGGCCTTCGCTAAAATTTGTTTTAGTGATATTTATACGGATACAATATACAGTTACTGACCTCGCTGACAATCGTTCTGTAAACTACAGAGTGTGCAGTAAATAAGATCTACACTTAGTCAAAGCCAAACTTGTACAATATTTATTTTCTTCTGTTACAGTAAAATTGCATGTCTATATATGTGATTTAGTAACCTAAATTTAACATCTAAGTTACAGATTACCCATTCAAAATAAAGGCCAAACAATTAAATAGGAGAAAACAAATAAATAGAACTTTTGATGTTCTCAGTTGTTAAATTAAAACTTATATATGTATTTTGTAATGAAATTTGTGATATGAATGCAACATGTAAAAAAAATATATATGTTGTCCGATATCCATCGTTTAATTTTTGTTGGTACTCGTATTTTATCCAGGCTGTTTTTAGCAAATCAAAAATATAATCGTTGAAGATCCATAGTTGTTAGGGATTAATAACAACAGAAGGCTGCAACCTATGAACATAATATATTTCACAATCTACCACTTCCATAATTATGTACATAATTCACTGTTTATTAAGAATTTAAATATTAATTATTTAAAATCTCATGTTATCACATATGAGGATCCATCCATCCTAGAAACCGTAAAAAATGTTGCATTTCTTTTCGAAAAGATACAAATTTACCATCGCCAATAAAAATAATGAGTTCGTCACCCAACACGAAGAATTCAAAGCAATTCTCTCCTTATGTGTTCCAAACTGAACAATACCCATGCCATTTGGAAAGCTAGACATCAAATCGTTGTATACGAACCAAGAAAGCAAAATAACGTAAGAATATTATATTACAATGAACTAAAAGGCAATTCCACCACAATTATATTCACCTGATTACAATATAGAAATCACTGTGAACTGTGTTTCCTCCATGGTATTCAGATAATCTCCTGACTTTTTTCAATCTCCTAGTTATTACGTAATTTCTGACGTCACAACCTGCGCAAAATACTTGGAAACGAGTCTATGAAATGCCGAACGCACGTTGCATCCATACTTTGCTAGACCATAGAGAAGAGCGGACGTGATTTTGTTCGAGTGGTCGAACTGTGCAGGAGATAAAGCATTATGGAAGAAGTGAGAAAGCTGATTGAAAAACTGTCAACTGAAGTGAAAGAGGAGTTTGAAAAGTGCAATATGGGTGAAAAAATTCGAGATATTGAGACGAACATGATGGAAAACAGACTGAAATACCTGTAATCTAAATTACATTATCTCGAAAATCAGAGTTGCCATAACAATATTGTGATATATGGAGTTTATGAAGAATACAGGGAGAGCTGTGAGGAAACTGAACTTATAGTTAAAAGAGTAGAGGCGCAAATCGGGATTGATTTGGTGGACACTGACATCGAAAGCCCGCACAGAGTCGCTCGATGGAATAGTGGAAATAGACCGATTGTATGCAAATTATCACACTATAAAACGAAGTGTTGGATCCTTAGAGACAGTAAATATCTTAAGGGGACAGGTATTAATACTGCCGAAGACTTTAGTCAGAAGGTGTGTCGCGAAAAGGAATTTCTTTAGCGACACATTCTCGAGGCGAGGAGGCAGGGCTGCCATGCCATCCTGCAAATTAATAACTTAATTATAAATGGACGAATCTGGAACAGGGAGCAACTAGAATATATGCTAATGGATTTAAGGAGGTCAGTGCCAGCGGGTCTCCAAAACCTACAGGGGATGATATTACGGCGGGTGGTCTCCTTACAGCAGAGAAGGAGGGAGAAAATTCTACACGAGAGACAGAGATTGAAAGTACTACGAAACTAACTCCGGGTTGTCCAGCAGACAGTCAGGACAAAACAGCTGAGCGCAAAAGGACTACCCCACCCCAAAGAGGTGAATGATCGGCGGATATAAGAACGCAAACAGAAAAATCACTAAGAATGATGAATTTACCAGCAGAAAAGGAAGTATTGAGAGACGGGAAGTTCTAAAAATACAGGTAAGACTAATGACAAGGAAACAAAATAGGATTTGTTGACAGTCGGTACATGGAATATAGAAGGATTAAAATAAAAACTTTCAATGGATAAATGTGTAGAGCTTATTGAGACTTTTGACATATTGTCTCTATCAGAGACATGGTTAAAAGCTAATGAATATGCACTTCTATGTAATATAAAATGTTATTTCAAAGTAAGTGAAATTAAGGGGAAGAGAGGTAGATATCCTAGTGGCGTTGCCATTTTATATAAAGCTAACCTAGACCCGTATATTAGATAGGTAAATATTGCTTCAAAAGAGGCAGTTTGTACATAGGGTGTATAAAAAAGGATGGCGCAAACTTATATGGTCGAATGTTCACGATTATAGAAGCAACAATATCCAGTAAACATGGGTCCGCAAACGGGCCGTTGGCGAGATAATTACGAATGTATGGTTAAAAGCCGCCACTGACATCATTGTTCGTAACATCGTACGGTTTTCTCCTTGCGCACTTGAAGCCGTCCTATGTTCTTTGTTTACAAAACTGAACATTGCCGAGAGGTGGAGTTGTAATCAAACCATACACGCATAACGTACAGGACGGATACAGTACATAGTCTCAAAAGGTATCAGTCTCGTCTGAGGAGTGCCACTTGTGCTATGTTGTAGTTACAATGGAACCTTACAGTAACGAAGATTATGCGGCTATGCGTTTCATATACGGTAGGGCTAATGGCAATGCACGGGAGGCTGCACGCTTGTACCAAGAAACATATCCTGATCGAAGACACCCCGAAAGTCGTACATTTACAACGGTCCACCAGCGCCTGAGAGAAAATGGGGGTTTTGCACAGGGGAGAGCAGTAGGTAGACCTGCTCGCATTACGTCTGAGGTTGATGATGTGATGTTGGAAGCAATACAGCTTTCTCCAGGAACCTCGACGTGAAGAATTGCCACAAAAGTGCCTGTACTAAGCCATAGTAGTGTATGGAGAATTTTACAGCGCAATTTACTGTACCCTTAACACCTCCGACGAGTTCAATGTCTCAATGATGCGGACATAGTTTCTAGAGTGATGTTTTGCCTGTGGATGCAACAACAGACTGTAGTTAACCCTCGTTTCGCATGTAACATTTTATTTACAGACGAAGCAGGATTCACACGCGATTGTGTTTTTAATTATCATAATACATATTTTTGGTGTGAAATAAATCCACATGCTGTTCATGAGTCACCGCATCAGCACCGTTTCTCACTGAATGTGTGGTTAGAGGAACTAGGTGATCATCTCATTGGGTCATACATTCTTCCACGAAAACTTAGTGGACGGAGGTACCTTCGGTTTCTACGGCGTCATCTTCCAGGATTGCTTGAGGATGTTCCCCTTCAGCAACGTCGGAGTTTGTTGTACATGCATGATGGATCTCCGGCACATTTTGCTGCTGCTGTGAGACGGCATCTAACGCGCAGATACGGCCAAATATGGATACGTCGAGGTGGATCTGTACCTTGGCCTCCAAGATCACCTGATCTAAATCCTTTGGATTTTTGTGTCTGCGGTCACCTCAAAAGCGAAGTACACAGCACACCACGGTTGAAACTGGAGCAGAGAGTTGTACATGCTTGTCAAGAATTCAGAAATGATCCAGGGGTTTTCGGAAGAATTCGACATCATTGCAGAGACGAGCATAGTATTGCATCCAGATGCAAGGAAGACCCTTCGAACACCTCCTTTAACAGGTAACCCATAAGAGAAGTGAACTGTGAAGTATGAACTAAATGAGATGAAAAAATTAATAGTAAAGTTTAAGTTCAAATTAATTTGTACTAACTAGGACGATGTTTAAAATGAAGTCAGTGGCGGCTTGTAACCATACATTTGTAATTAGCCTATATCGTAAACGGCTCGTTTGCGGACCCATGTTTACTGGGACATTGTTGCTACTATTATCGTGTACTTTCAACCACGTAAGTTTGCGCCATCCTTTTTTATACACCCTGTATATTACCATGCAGGAGGAGTAGAAATGTGTCTGTTGCCCATTTACCGCCACCACTAACTTCTAGATATGCTAATCAAATTTTTTTCGTTGAATTATCTTACTCGTTGGCAGAAATAAAATATAGGTTTCCGGAAGCGGAAAAATATTTTTAGGGGACTTTATCTCTAGGATTGGGGAGGAAAATATCACTACAAAATCAGATAATAATGAAACACGAGGTGAGGGTAGGAGAAGTAAAGATAAAATTATAAATTCAGAAGGAAACCATGTGTTAGCTTTTTGCGATGCATTTGAACTTGAAATTTTGAATGGGAAGTATGGGGAAGGTAAAAATGGAGGGAGCGATATAGATTATTCAATATGCAAACAAGAAATGATTCCAGTCCTAAGTAATTTCTGTATAGTTTCCAGAAACGAGTCTCACTACTTCCCAAACAAACTTATTTCAATATGAAAGGTATTAGTGAGACAGTCAATGATGAGGTGGCAACAACATTACGCGGCCAATTACACGTTTCAGGTGGATTGAGGGTAGGAGAGTAACCCTAATACAGGATTTATAATTAAATGATCTTAGCGGGGATGAAATTATTGAAACTTTGACAGAATATTTTCAAAGAGCAGGGGAAAAATTCAACGTTAAATATACAATGAATCAGAAGGACAAGGGCTGGTACAAAAATGCATTTAGAAAGATGAAGTGTGTCGAAAGTAGTCTTTTAAAGTTTAGAAAAGAAATCACATATGAAAACAGAAAAATTATGCGCAAGAGGGAAAGGAATATAAAGAATTATTGGGAGAAACAAAAACTAGAATGGCAAAATAAGAAATTGGAAGAAATTAAAATCGCGACTTAAAGTGGGAATATTGCGGACATATGGAAAGCGATAAGGGAACTCAAAGTAAAGTCCAAAAATCAGACAAGAATAACGCCGGGAGAATGGAAAAACTGCTTTGATAGGGTCCTGGGAGGTTAGGAGTTAATATATAATAAAGGAAATATAGTGGAGATCCCAGTCTCAATAGATATATTCAATTACTGGATCAGTATATATCGAAAAATGTTGTTTGTACATGACATTTACATTGCTACATTTATTGTATCTTTAACTGTTTATAATTAGTATAGTGTATATCTATATTTGTCGAATATTTATTTGTATTTGTGCTGGTTGAGTGGAAGAGAGGGCCTTATGGCCTTAACTCTGCCAGAATAAATAAAGTATTATTATTATTATTATTATTATTATTATTATTATTATTATTATTATTAAAAATGAAGTGGTTTCTTCCATTAAATGTTTAAAGAATGGTAAAACACCTGGAATTGATGGATTACCAGGGGAATTCTTGAAAAATATTATATGGTCCAATAAATTATTCCGATTCCGATTGAGGGTCTTTCCACTTTTCAGCGGTTGCCCTTTTACCAGCCGGCTGCTGGCCCTTCACATCCACATGTGTCAATCACAGAGGTAGATGATCAACAGCCAGTGTAGGGGTGACATGTGGTTAGCATGTCGAGTCCCCCAGCCGTTATAGCTGGTTCCTCAACCTGGAGCCGCTACTTATTGTAGCTACCCAATTGCCTCACGATGCTGGGTGGGCACCGGTCCCATACTGGTCGAAATACCATGAGAAAATTTCTTCCCCCATGGAGACTCGAACCAGCGCAAGTCCCGTAGCTCTGCGCCAAGGCTTCCTACCTTAACCGCTCGGCTACGGCGCGGGACCCAATAAATTATTAGAAGTTTTAAAAACTGCGTTCAACAAACTTTTTAATGGAGGAGATTATCTGGAAGCCTGGACGACAGGTGTAATCCAATCGCTATACAAAGGAAAAGTTGGGACCCAGGTACCAGAAAGTTATAGGGGAATTTGTCTCTTATCAGTGCTTGGAAAAATATATTGTAAAGTACTTTACGAACGAATGAGAGAATGGGCTAAAGAGAACAATAGGATTGCAGAATATCAGGCAGGTTTTAGAGAAGAGAACTCCACAGTGGACAACGTATTCGTTCTGAGAACATTAATTAATGATAATCTGAAAATGAAGAGGGGTAAATCATTTTGTGCATTCATTGATTTTAAGATGACATTTGATACTGTGGACCGAAGTGCACTTTGGGAAAAATTAAATCGGAAAGGATTGTCTCATAAAATGATAAATGCTTTAATGTGAATTTATAGATATGTTTAATTATGTATAATAGTATACTAAGGGCACATCACAGAGAGCAGTGAAGCCAATCGGGGAGTGAAGCAAAGTTGCATTTTATCACCAATGCTATTTATTCTATTCGTTGATGATATTGTAGACGTAATGCTAGGAGACATTTAGGCTCCGGAAATAAGAAATGTTAAAGTCCCAGTCCTGTTGTATGCAGATGATTTAATTAACTATTCCAGGACAATCAAGGAATTGCAAAGAGGTCTTGACTAACTGTATACTGTAGGAACTGGGGATTGACTGGAAATGTTAGTAAAACAAAAACAATTACTTTAAAAAATGGGACGGTTTACGGTAGAGTAGAGGAATGGAAATACAGAGATAGACTACTTCAAAACATGAAACATTTTGAATATCTTGGTACGGCGTTGAAAATGAACGGACAATGGAAGAAACACATTGATATAGCATTATTTAAAGGGGGGGGCAACTTAACGGTGTACTTGGTATTCTGGCTCGAGTGCCTGATATTCCAGTCAGCACATTAGAAAATATGTATGAAGCGATGGTGCACTATGGTAGTGAGATTTGGGGTTTTCAAAGAACGAAAATACTAAATAAGGTATATATGCATTTTCTAGTAAGGCCGTTTCTAACTGTGGAATTTTATATGAATTTGGGTCATTCCAGGACAACATAAACTGCAAAATTCGTGTACTCAAATACTGGTTGCGGGCAATCCAAGGTGAACAAACAAGGCTCAGAGCGATTTGTTACGACCACCAAATTAGAAACATAGATGTGAAATTCTGGGCAGACGAGGTTAGGAGAGAACTCCAAAAGATTGTGATTGGTTGGATATGGGAAAAAGGGAATGATAATCGCAAGAATGTGTGGAGAAAAATAAGGAGGAGGTACTTAGATATAAACCAACAAGATATTTTCGACGAATGTACGAGAAAACGCTCACTGTTTTTACAAAGAGACGTAAAACGTGTTTGGAGAAAATAATCTTATATACTCATACCTAGGATTTAAATAGAGATCAAGGCTTGCTTGGTTTAGGCTAGGGGCATGGAAATTTCTAAAAATTAGCGACGATAACGATATGCGAATATGTCCAATGTGCGAGAGTTTTGAAGACGAGATACATATATTAGGAAGATGTAACTAACGATTTAGAATATTGAAGGCGTCAATTATTACCGGAAAGATTTCTAAAATCAAATCGTGAAAGATTGGCTTGCTGCGAGTTAATGGTAAATCCAGAAAATTGGATAAACCTGGATATATTTCTGGACAAAACGCGGAAATTAAGAACAACACTCATTCGTGAATAAATACATGTTATCAAAATGCAATACCATTAATTGTTAATAATTCTACATAACTTAATTAATGTATAATGTTATTGTATTATTATGTAATTCTAATATTATTGTGTTGTCTTTATGTAATTGTAATATTATTGTTTTCTTTTTTGTTTTTCTTTATACTCTTACCAAATATCACTTTATTGTAATGGGCTGTCAACAGCACGTACGGCGTACTGCCCGTGCGACCCATATTTGTAAATAACATTGTATATATCTCACTTTTAGTCTAATAAATTTCTATTACTACTACTTTATCCTTGAACGATTTTGCTGAGGCATTGCTCCGGCACATGCAGCCCCTGTTGGCTGAATTTTCTACTCATATGGAGCGTTTCCTATTTATGAATCATTAACTTAACCAATGGTTTCCATAGATTGTTTTCTATTGATTGACTACCAAGTAAATTGTGCGAGAAATACTTGCCCATCATAGTGAGGCTCATTCTGTACTGTTTGGCTTTCGGAATCTGTCCTTGGCAACAGTGCAGTTTCTGACGCCCTATTTTAGTGCGACAATGTCCACAATTTACTCTCAGCTATCGACACGTTCGGCGAACACTTCTTGCCGGCCACATGGCTAAGGTTAAAGATCCACAACCACATCTTGATAGCCATAAAAGTAATTATCTGCCAAGTAATAGCTTGGTAGGCTACAGAGCAACACACTGGACGGACGATGCCAAAGTCACCACCAGCAGCAGCATCATCCCTAACAGTCCTACTTTTGTTTTTTTTTTTTGTGAAGGTAAATGAGCTATTCTGGCTCCCTGGACCTTTTTATTAATATGAATGACTGGGTATGAATTGCAAAATATGGATGTGTATTTTAAAGTAATTATTATTTATTTATTTAGGACTGTTCAGTTAAAAGTTATGTATTTTATATTTCGTGCACTACTTTTCTTTATCATTTTAATGTATATAGTTCATTTAGTTATTATTCAGAGCTTGTTTATTAAATTTTTGCTAAAATACGTATTTCTTTTCTGATAGAGATATGAAGATTCCTTTGAAAATTGGGTTAATTAAGAATATATTCTCCAGCTATATTATCCCTAATCCATGATTATACTTAAGTCCCACTTAGATTATGTTTTCCCTGTCTTGTTGTTTACAGCTAACATATACATTTTGTATTTAACTTCCTCTGCTTTTGAAGCCACCATTATATTTAATTATTACGCAGTTTAACATGTATGTTTACGCCGTTACTCATTTGTCATCATGTGTCCATGGCATAGTAAGTGCACGCAAAAAAAAAAGTTTGTATAGTTGAACATAAAAAAGGTAGCAGATCCCCTTCCAAATACGGTTACGGTAAAACTGCAAACTAGATTGATTACAACAAAAATAACAGAAAACCGTATATTAAACACAAGAATTTTACTTCTCGAAAACAATCTGGAATGAATCTCACTGAATTTTCTTCAATAACTGTGGGTTAATTTTACTTCTTGCTACACATTTTTTGTTACAATAAACTAAAAATATCATGTTTCCTCACTTTTACTTCTAGTTGATGCCATACGTTCTGAACGATTTTGTAATCTGGTAAATTTGGGAGTGTTTTTAAAACTTTGGAGCAAATCTACAGGAGACACTCATCTTGCATTGGGTCTTTGTGTTATAATATTAGAAGAGTCCAGAATACCAACTTTTCGAACACCATCTTTCAAATTGTTTTGAGAATCCTAAAGAATATCTTGTGATCCTGTAACAAGATTCGCAAGACCATTAACTAGACACGACCAAAAATGTTTACACCCCCATCCATATGCTTCACATTGGGTGTCATCTCTGTATCCAGTATTCTTCATAGTATGCCAGAAGAGAATACCAGAATGTCAAAATGACAACGTGCTGGCATTGAATAAAACAATATAATTCTCCCACATGCTCAAAATATATTTGCTTTAATCCAGAAGTCGAAATTCTTATGACCATGTTCTTTAGCGAAGCTAAGTTTTTTCTTCCTATTTATGTTATAGACGTATGGTTTGTTACGGACTGTTCGTCCATGCAAATTGTGTTTCCGCAATAGTTTCCGGTAGGAATTTTTTGTTAGCAAATTTTTCAACTATCCCAGCCAGTTTTGGTCAACTAGCAATATGTTTATTTTTTCACTTGACAGAATATCCTTGTTCCGTAGTGAGAAAATTAGTTATTTCTATTTTATAGCTTTTTACAGATTGTGTCAAATGTTTGGCATCTATTTACAATAACCTGAGCCATTGCACGTCTCCTGTTAACAATTCTTCCAATTTCTCTAAATATTTTCATTTATAGTTTTGGATAATTAATTTTCTCTTATTTCGTGTAGATCGTCCTTTTGGTGTTCCATATTAAACGATTGACACAAAAATAAATTTTTAATGCTTACTACATTTAAAAATAGTTATAGGTTCACTGATTGAGCTGACATACCTGTTCAATCACCTCTACAGCTAGACTTAACATTGGTTATGAACCCAATAGGAATGAACCTCTGTAAATTACTTTATGTGAGAAATGTTTGTGTTAGATTCGAGTAATATCCTAGATTAAAACATGCTTGTTGTAACTATAAACATTGCATTGAAAAATAAATGATTAATTCACTAATATAAGTAATAAACCATATATCAATTAAATAGTTGTGTTTAACTTGACTCGCTGTAGGCGTACATGTAATATACGGCGCTATGAACACATTATTTCTTCTCCTTCAAAGATCTTCCCTGGCTGAGATTAACTGACCACTATCTTGTTATGCTTTTCCAAATTCTATTATATAGCCCCTTGTATTATCTCTCTTTAACTTCCTGTCGTTAAATTATGATTCAAGTGTCAGAACAAAGAATAACCTAACGCTTCATAGAATATCTCTCTATTATGTATCTTACACAGTGTCGTCTTCGCGATCTTTGGAATTCCTTCCCTCCTGAAATTCGGGGCTGCCAGAGAGTGACGTCATTAAAAAATTCAAAAGAAAAGTTAATAAGTTTTTATGTACTGATAATAATTTCTGGATTATCGGATTATTTTTATCGTTTTATCCAGGTTAACATATATCCTGTCTTATATATATATATATATATATATATATATATATATATATATATATCCATCCATAGGAATGCCCGAGAGCAGGTCTTTCACGGCAATTATAGCATTTTCATACTAATGCCTTGCAGCTTTATTAGGGAATTGTAGGTAGCTTCCCATTGCTTTCCACACCGGTGAAGGATGGTGATGATAATGATAAGGATGATGATGATTGCCGGATAATTTTCGGGGACATTTGTCTTACAGGTGAGGAAAAATCCCGAAAAAACCTCACTCAGGAGCCTGTCCCGACCGGGAGTCGAACCCGGGCACGCTGCATGACAAAGCTGCACTCTACCTCGAGACCACACCGGTGGACTATATATATAGATACGTCGTAATAACGATGTTTAAATTTCGCGGACGAAGGCGAGAATGTTGGTCTCGGATTGGTAGGAATGGATTTGCGAGTCGGTGACTCGCGAGTCGAAAGGCCCGCGCATACTATCGGAATGTCTAGGCTCTCATTCCAGAGATCTCCATAAATCTCTAGGAAAATTACTTTATATCTTTGGCGAGGCAGGTAGCGAGACAGTTGTGAATTCGCAGCGGTATAATGAACAGAGCGAGAGAGAGGTGCAGCGAGTTGATTGTAAAATAATTGTGTATGAGAGAAACTTTAAATCAAAATTAAGGTTCAGTGATAATTTGTAAAATTAATTAAAGTAATTGTGAAATATTATATGACGTCTGTGTGATTATTGACGGCCTAAACTACGTGAAGACGAACCCACTCTCATCTACGAATCTATATATTACTCACTGGCACTATCGAACCCGTCGGTTCATGACCGCGCGGACATAAAGCTCTCCATACATCCATATCCTGAGCTAATGCTTTCCAATTATTCCATTTATAATCCACTTCCTCAAATCATAGATAAAGTTGTTCTCCCACCAAATTTTGGTCTACGAACTGGGCGTTTTCCTTCTGGCTTTCCTACAAGAAGTTTCAATGCGCGTCTTTTATTCTCCATACGTGCAACATGTCCTGCCCATCGCAGTCTACAAGACTTAACTGTTCTTATTATATTTGGCTTCCTATGAAGACCATGTAGTTCGTTGTTATGTAGTCTTCTCCATTAAGTTGTCTGTGCATCTCTGGTTGGTCCAAAAATTTTCCTAAGAACTTTATTCTCAAAAACTCGTAATCTCATTTCCATATATAACAAATAAATATTTTTGCTATGATTCCTGAGTGGCGCAGTTGGTAGCGCACTAACGTATAAAGTTAGAAATCTCGGGTTCAAATCCCGGCATAGACATTTATTTTTATTTTAATGTCTCACACACACACACACACACCACACACACATATATGTATATATATATATATATATAATGCAGGATTCTCCATTACATAGTAATAATTCATGCGTTATGTACCTTAGTATCATATTTGTTTTTGCTTCTTTGTTCATTTATTTAAAATACAGTTCATATATTAATACTGTGCCCTATTATTGGTATTTAATTTTTTTTATTCTGAAAGTATATTACTCTCTCTGCTTTCATGTTCGCCTATGGCCTCTAATTTATTAATTATATATATATACATATATATATATATATATATATATATATATATATATATATATATATATATATATATGTGTGTGTGTGTGTGTTTGTGCATTTATTTATTTTTTTATTTAAGTTGCTATTTACAATATAATTTACAGCATTATAAATGAAAGTAATATTAATTTGGTGGATACGTTGAATATTTCATTTGTGGGTTATGTACTCAGTGAGCATCGGTGCGCTCACACAAACATTGCCACAGTGACTATAGATAAAGTACAAACAAGCTTTGTGCTGTGTCAATCAAAATGAGTATTCAGTAGTATAAATGTACTGGCGATTTAAATTGCATTGTAGGCCTACCCCACTTATCAGACTTAATACCCTTTGTCGTGACCTGGCCCTCGGGTAGATCAGACAATTTGAAGGTAGGATTCGTTGTGAGTCCAAGAATTCCAGTGAATGCAGAACTTGATTTAATATATTTATTAAAGACGATGATTAAGAAGTTACAATATTGTGTCTCTAACTGTCATAGAGACGAGGTCGGAACCATGAAGAATAAGCCCTGATGCCAAGGGCATCAGCCATTATAAACCCTCTGATAAGCGGGCGTGGCATGGACGCTGAGTTGGAATGCATCACCCTCATTTCCAAATAAGGACATATCTCTTCTAAAGTTACGTATGAAGACTGGAATTTTCCAGCCATGTTATCTTACGGTATTCAACTAGGGGATGGAGAGTAATCTTATCTTGACTCGACGCCCCTGTATTAGACTGAGGGATGGTGAGTAATATTATCCAAACTCAACGCCCCTGCCTGTTTCAACTTGAAAATCCACATGTAATTATTATTATATATTAGAGTGTCCAGTACGCAATTTCCCTTCATAATATAATATAAATACAATATGATTGTTAATTCAATACTTTAATATATATATATATATATATATATATATATATATATGGATTCTATGCTATTGGCTAACAGTGCAATAATTAATTAGTATATGCGGTAATAATGCTACAGCCAGCACACCTTTATGTATGCAAGCAAGGGATCGATAACTGTACAAAGAGAGACGCACTCATACTGCCAAGGGCCTGATTTAGCCTACATGTTTTTATCTATGTTATATTGCAGAGTGCTGAAGTCTATTTCTATTATGGATTCTATAAATTATTTTATGTGATATATTAGAGGTATTGTTGTAGTTACTGGACTCGTCCCTCCGGATAGTCCAACTCTGTCCTTTAGCCGATCATGTTGAGGCTGTATATTTCTTCAGTCATAATGTCAAGTGATATGCCTACTGTCTGTTGTTCAGTTACGATAGAACACGCTGAACAGTCGGTACGAACGAATTTTTGCAGATAGGCTTTTGTGAGCTCTTGTCCACTTGCCTTTTACGCTGTGAATTCGACATTGCAGAGAGAAAGGACCTAGGAGCAGCACTTTTTGCAGAATAATCCCACTAGAAAATTCCTTTCTCTGTTACATCTGTAAGTACTTTCTAGCTATCTGAGTTGGCGTCTTATTTTCTCTAAAATTATTATGTGTTCCTAATAATAGAGGTTTTTTTGCTTAATTTCAATATATTATCACCCTAATTTCAGCTTCCTATTCTGGTGGAATATCCGTACTTTCTCCCATGCTTTGACGAAGGCTATTTGATCAGCCTGATTTTGAGAACATTTGTAATCTAACTTGTACTTAAGCCTGAGTAGTGTAGTATGCCCTTTGATTTTTTTCCATCTGCGTATAGGGTAAACTCGGCTGAATTGGGGACACAAATAGGAAAATCTAAAATATGTAATATCGGTTTCATTATCGGTAATATATATATATATATATATATATATATATATATATACATGTTTGTACTTCATGATTTAATATAACCTGTCATCAATATTTTGTAACAGTTATAGTCTCATCAATTGAACTTATTGACATTTATATTCCAATATCATCGTAATTTGCAGGAATAGGGGAATTGGGAGAGAGTCTTTTTGGTTATTCAGGGCAGTTTAAAATGACTTATTTCGGTAAATAGTTATTTGTCAGATATTTTAAATACAATTTTATAACATAATTTTCTATATAAACTATCATAGCATGATATTTATTTCCATATAATATAGACCTACAAACTCTTTTTTCTTCCCTTAGCATTTTTTTCTCCGCGAAGCAAAATGCTGCCTTTCTAACAATGTTGAAATGTAATTCAAATCCAAATGCAGACAATGGAAGAATTCTTTTAGAGCGATCAACAGATTTTTTAGCGGATCATCACTCCCACTGTTACGGTAATAGTGAAGACGCTAACGAGGTACCCTTAATAACTCTGCCAGACGACACGAGCTCCTATCCTAACGGGATGCTTAAATAGCTCGATGCAAATCAATTTCTGTTAAACTCTGCTTACAGTTACCCTCTGCAATGCAATAGTTACAAATAAATTAGTGAAATACGGTGTCCCTATTCAGCCGAAAACTAGTGTCCCCATTCAGCCGAAAAAGTTTCTATTTTCATAGAGTTTAGCAACATTTAAACCATTATCGACCAAGAGGAGAATTAACCCTATCTCCTTGGTGATAAATGCTTTACAATTTAGCAAAAATTAATTCGTAATTCGGCCATTACTTAATAAGAGACATGCATAAAAAACGAATATATTGAATGCACGAAGCTATTATTCCACTTATATCTCAACGCCAATTTTTGTTATGAAATCTTCACATAACTAAACGAAAACCGAAATGTCACACAACTGGTTTTGATACATGAAGTACAGAGGTTAGTCGGCAGATACCAGCACTTTCGCTGGAAGTATTAGATTTCAGTGGAGAGAACAACATTTAAAAGTGTCCCTATTCACCCTGTGCACAGCTGTGTCCCGATTAAGCCGAGCTTACCCTATTTGTACAGGTACTCTGTCTCGCCTGCGTCTTCAATTATCGCCCGTTGCGAAGGATGTGTCCATTTGCATAATATAATCGACAAATTAATACAGAGTTTTATCTTTATTTCTATTGGAACAATCTCCTCTATGAAGCATGGTGCTTCATAGGAGTATTCATATTTATGTGTTTTCTCTTTTTCTCTGAAATTATTGTATATCTCGAATATAATCAATTAATATCATTGTTGTAAATATTATCAACGTTCATTAAAAATAATTTGTGAAGTATTTATTTGTATGTATTGCGCACTTTTAATATCGTTACTGGTTGAACCATAGATTGAACCCTGATTTGAAACCTCATGGCATTAACTTTACCACTTTAAATAAATTTCATTAATTATTATTATTATTATTATTATTATTATTATTATTATTATTATTATTATTATTATTATTAATACTATTATTATTATTATTAATATTAATAATATTATTATATATTATGAATATGATTAATATATTATTAGTCTTATAATATTATTAATATTATTATATTAATATTATTACTATTAGTTATAATAATACTATTAATATTATTATTATTAATAACTAATATTATTATTAATAATAATATTATTATTATTAATACTAATATTAATTCATTATTAATAATATTATTATTATTAATCATATAATAATTATTATTAATATTATTATTATTAATATTATTATTATTATTATTAATATTACTTATTATTATTCATATATATTATTAATTATTCTTAATATTACTATATTATTATTATATTATTATATTAATTATTATTATACTATTAAATATTCTTATTCTTAATAATCCTTATTATTATTCATATTCTTTCTTATTTAATAGTATTATCTTAATTCCGCTTACCTACGATTCTTCTCCTCTTCACTTACCTCCTATTATTATTCTTCATCCTCATCTTACCTCCTATTATTATTATTCTTCTTCTTCTCCGATTATTCTTTTCATCCTCTTCTTCTTCTTCACTCCTACTTCTTATTAATACTATTATACTACTATTACTATTATTATTTAGTTTAACACATTAAACATCAATTACATTTTCAAAATATTAAGTTCATGGGTTATACATTCCACATACTACACAAGAGTTTGATTTTCAATAATTACATTTTGTTAAACATGTTAACTTAAATGGTCATTCCAGCAAACATTTCACTCATTTTCATGTTCTAAGAGAGGAGATGATCATTTGCAATTAATATATAGGCTGAGCCAACTGAAACTAGTTTATATCTGAGGTATCCAGTATCATAATATTATCGTCCCGCCTACGCATGAGCCAACCAATTTTACCCCCCAAAGATTTACCAAAATTTGAAAAAAAATCTATCTTTCGAGCTACATTATCTGCCAATCTTTCATTACAGTATGCTTATTAGTAATTACTAAGTATTGGTTAAACATTCAATTTTTTGGTTATAATTTATCTGGGGATTTCAAATTTTGAAAGAATATAATATATTAGTCTTTTACTTAATAATTTATACTTTTATTCGCCGCTGTGGTATTGGCGTAACGTCATTCCGCGAACGCAGCGGTCTCGGTTGAGCAAGTTTCCTGGAAAGAGGTTTTTTCGGGGTTTCCTCATTTGTAAGACAAATCTCAGGAAACCTTAAGGCCCAAATGGTCCCCTAACATCATCTAGACATTAAAATATTATATCCGATGGAGCCCTCCAAGTACTCGTGTGGTCACAAATGTGTGCAATCCAGTGTTTTAAGTCCTTTCCGATAGATCCTGCCTCTGTAAGTTCCAGGTTGCGTGGGCAACGTAAAAGTAGAGCCTATATGTAGAGGGAGAGGTTAAAGTAAGATAAATGGAAAGAACGTATGCTGTATTTCTGTGCTTACCTTTAACTTTCACTTCCGAATAAAGCCTTTATCATCACAGATAGCTACATTTTAATAGAAACGAAGTTATTATTTTTAGTGATTAAATAAAATAAAACTGTAAAGTTTTATACGATTTTCATATTTATTTTAATACAAATTCGTTACAGCTGTTTCAGTACTTTGTACCTTCTTCAGCCGAATACTACGAATACAAATTAATTTTGTTATTATATATATATATATATATATATATATATATATATATATATATTATTTAACATTTCACACATTTATCAATTCAATTTGTGTAAACACTCATTAAAACAACAAACAATTTTTAAGCATATTTTTTTTTTCTCGACTGCAAGATCAAAGAATTATGTATTATTTTTCAAAAAGTTAAAATTAAATACAGAAGTATGAAGATAAAACATTTAAAACTTCATACAATTACTTCAAGGGCAAACTATTTCTTTGTCAGAAAATTGGAGTAGCTGAATCCCTATAATATATTAACTCTAAGTTAATTTCAATGAAACTAAAATAAATTGAATAATACACAACTTTTTACCTAATATTCGTTAAAAGTAGAGAATTAGTTTATTGTTTTCAAAATATGAATTGTAACCTATTATATTAATTAAGTCCAAAGCTGTGATCTCGAGGTAGCGTGCTGCCTTGTCACGCAGCGGGCCCGGGTTCGATCCCCGGTTGGGACAGTTTTTCTGGGTGAGGTTTTTATCGGGGTTTTTCCTCACCTGTAAGACAAATGTCAGGAAAACGTTAAGGCCGAAACGGTCCCCGAAATCATATGGCCATCATCACCATCATAATAATCCTTATCATTATCATCATCATCATCATTCACCGGTGTGGAAAACAACGGGAAGCTACCACACCTACAATTCCCTAGTAAAACTGCAAAGCATTGCATGAAAATGCTATGATTGCAGTGAAGGACCTGCCTTCGGGTAGAATTACTATGGATGCATGGATATTAATTCAAAGGATAAAACAAATTAAAATCGTAAAATACACGTTTTTTATTTCATGGTTATTTAAGAATTTATTAATATCTAATGCCATCTCCTGTGAAGAATCTTTGATGGTACCGAGTAGGGTGTTAAGACATGTGTACTACTTGTACGGTACGTATTTAAAAAAAATAATAAAATTGTGATTATGATGATCTGGTAATTAAATTCCATCTTGGAATTTGACTTGACTACCAAAAAAAAAAAAAAAAAAGGGGGAAAAATATATTCAGTTTGTTTGATAACAGGATTTGAACCCTGGACTCCATGATTAGAAGTCTCAAACTTACGACCTAAGCCAACTTTGCGGGTGCAATAAACCTTTGTTGAAACGTAAAACGCGTTTTTAATGAGAGGCAAACATTTTTACTAGGAAGCTACGCCCGATCTGTGTTACACATTCAAGCACCGTAACTAGTATATTCAAGTATCCCTTGTCTGTGTGGAGCGAACTACAATTTACGAACTTAGTTTATACGTTTTGAAATAATTTTCGCTAGATGAAAAGTAGATAAAGTGTTGTAGACAACAGGTTAGCTGAAGTAACTGACAATGTTCCTCATGCCATGTTCTAACCTCACCCTCATTACTAAAGATCTATTTTTGTAACCTGTTGTCTAATGCTATTGATATGTTATTATTAACTATGTCATGAGTAATGTAGGCGCTAAAAGATTCCTAGCAACAAGATTTCTTTAGATTTTAAAATCAAATACACGTTTGTCGATATTATAAATCTCTGTTAGAAATGAATGCTGTCCAGAAAAACAGTTGTAAACATCGTTTTTCCTCATATTAAGTATAACGTGGGAAATGGTTGTAGAACATTTTTCATGTAAGCGCGAGATTGAATGATTTAGAAAGTTTCTGAACCCATTTCGATTAGTTGAAAATCCCGGGTCTATAACAACAGTGTAACTGGGTTGTCAATTTTTGGTCCTGAGATTAGAAATCTAAAAATTGAACTTATTGATCTCAAGAGGATTCAGAACTGGAAGGATTTTTCAAGAGAAACGAAAAACGAATTCAATTTTAGAGTTTTGGAATACAGTTCCAGAAAAACAGTTCGAATACTTGGTGTCGTGTGAATATAAAATTCTGTGTTTTTTTGGATCAAGGTATGTTTGTGAAATGACTTTCAATAAGATAAAGTTCATCAAGAGTAAACATAGATCTCGTCTCACCAATGTGAACTTGGAAAACCTGCTGCGGATATGTGTGGCAAATCAACCAGCTCGTATTGACAAAATTGTGCAGGAGAGTAGCAGAGTTCGACCATCAACTTCACAGCAGTAATCTACACAACTGTAAGTTGCCTTAAAATTAAGTACATTACCGTAATAATAATAATAATAATAATAATAATAATAATAATAATAATAATAATAATAATAATAATAATAATAATAATAATAATAATAAAATAATAAACAGTTAATTATTAACAAAAATTAAATTACGGAAATCAGTGATTGTGTTTTGTCCATAAATGTAAGAAAAAAAGCTGCGTGTTACCAAGACTGAGAACTGTGAAATTTGGTGCGGCTCTCGAACAGATATGGTTTCTTACATTTGGCTCTTTTTTAATTTCTAGTGAGCCTTAATAAATATCTTCAGGAGCCGCATGCGGCCCGCGGGCCGCGTAATGAGTACCGCTGCCCTAAAGGTATCTCATGGCGTTATATTGTTAGCGTATTGGAGAGGAAACTTGAGTAGAAATATAAAATAATATTCCAAATATGAAGAATAATGAACGGAGAACCATACATTTTTATTAAGTAAATACAATAGGAAGTAACATGAGGTTCTAACAACAACAATAACAATAGTGGAATGCAGGCTTTCACGGCCGGTAATCATGGTATTAAAAGATTCCGGGCTATGTGGCCGTGGTCTGTAACTGGCGTTTCTTCGAGACGTTTCTCCCTCAACTGCGGAGGGCATCTTCAGTGGCGAGCTGTTGTTACCCTGTCGTAGACTCGACTGCGAATGATGTCAATAATAATAATAATAATAATAATAATAATAATAATAATAATAATAATGATAATAATGATGATGATGATGATGGTGATGATGATGATGATGATAATGATGATAATGATGATAATGATGATAATGATGATAATGCTG
This sequence comes from Diploptera punctata, assembly GCA_030220185.1. Taxonomy (NCBI): domain Eukaryota; kingdom Metazoa; phylum Arthropoda; class Insecta; order Blattodea; family Blaberidae; genus Diploptera; species Diploptera punctata. Next base: position 116,315 of record JASPKZ010007850.1, read on the forward strand.
ATAATGATGATAATGATGATGATAATAATAATAATAATAACTATAATAATAATAATAATAATAACAAAAATAATAATAAGAATAATAATACTTTATTTATTCTGGCAGAGTTAAGGCCATAAGGCCCTCTCTTCCACTCAACCAGCACAAATACAAATAAATATTTGACAAAAATACACTCTACTAATTATAAACAGTTAAAGATACAATAAATGTAGCAATATAAATTTCATGTACAAACAACATTTTATAGGGTACAACAATAATGATACGATAATAATAATAATAATAATAATAATAATAATAATAATAATATAAATATGATAAATTATACGACAAACACCAATTAATATAATACCTTACACTGGGTAATAATGAAGTCGAGTTTAGAGCAAATATAAATTTAGATTTCTTTTAAGAGATACCAATGTCCGGCAGCCCCTTATTTCTTGTGGTAGGGAATTCCAGTTGCGAGAAGTGAAGATGGTATATGACATGGAGTGATGTGATGTCCTATGTTGCGGTATATTAAGCAAGAGACTGTGTTGTGATCTTGTGTTAAGTTATGGTTGGAGGATAGATACTGGAAACGGGATGATAAATAATTGGGAATCGAGGTATGTAGGATCTTAAATAAGAGAATTAGACAGTGCGATTTTCTTCTCTCTTTTAGATGTAGCCATGACAATTCGTGGAATAATGGAAAAATGTGATCGTATATTCGAACATTAAATATGAATCTGATACACATATTATGGACACGCTGCAGTTTGTCCGACAATCCGTCACTTATGTCAGTTAGTAGAACGTCACAGTAGTCAAAATGCGGTATCACTAAGGTTTGGATTAAAATTATTTTAAGAGCTGTAGGAAGAAAATGTTTAAGTCGCTTACCTCATATTGGTTATTTCTTGTAGGACATGTTTCAGAGCAGTTTTTTAAATCTATATTCAGCTTCTACAGACTGATGATCTTTGTTGTCGGCCCGGGATGTCTACTTCTGCTCCCTCTTTTTGTGGTCCAAAGAACTTGCATATTAAGTCTTTCTCTCCGGGAATTTCAAAATTCACAATTCTCTCCTTGTTCTTCTGAATGAAGACTTTTTCCCATAAGGTGAGTTAATTTGTGTTTTTTAACTGTTTTAATAATTTGGTGTTTAATCGATTTTATATTTTTCTGACCAAACGTGAGCAGCTACAACCGATTTTTCCACTTCTTTTTTTAGATTTCTTATGTGTTCCTTAGATCTAATGGTTATATTTCTCTTTATTTTTCCTATGTAAATCTTATTATTTTGGTAGGCTTTTATTAGTTTAGTTTGGCTGTAATAATTTTGCGGTGCTAATCTGATATTACATTTTTCCAAAATCCTTTAGAATTTATTGTGTGCCCTATAGGCCTACTTCTTTTTTTAATTTTTCTATCTGAAGAGTGCTTTCATTTCTTAATTTTTGTTTTTTGTACTTATCAATCTTTTGTGTACCGGTATCATTTTTTCCTAAAAACCATTTTCTTTTGTCGCCTCAATTATATGTTTTTTCTAACTTATAATTTTCTCTGCTCAAGGGTTATATTTACCTACTATGTGCTAGGCTGTTGTAGACTGTCATTTTATGTGAAATATGGTTGAATCCTGTTAGTTTAATATAGTTATCTATGTGTATTCGTTTTCTATGAATACCGAATTCTATTTTTTTCCCTCATTTTTATGCAATTTGAGATCTAAAAATGATAATTGTTTGTTCATTTCGGTTTCTAAACTGAATTTGATTATTTTCTTATGTATATTCAAGATTTTAAAGCATCTTATATGTGATTTTGTTTAACACATATCAGCACTAAAATTTGAACATAACGTATATTTGAGCAAAATATATAATAAATATTTGTTATTTTGCTTTGAAAATTATCCAGGAATAAGTTCGCCAAAAAAGGAAATACGGGTTACCCATTGACAGTCTAGCATTTGTCCATAGAAATTCCCTTTATAGGTGAAAAACATCGTTAAACGTATACTTGAGTTCATCTCTACTATCTTTGTCAATATTGTGCCAGATGTTTAAATTTCCAACGTTTGTTGATTTGGGACACTGGTGAATAATGACGTGACATCAAAAGAAAATATTCTATCTACGGGTTCTATTTCTATCTTTTATAATTTTTCCACTAGGTGGAGGGAATTTTCATTAGCTAGACTTTCAAAAAAATCATTCCTTTAAATTCCCTGCAGAGCCATATGGAAATCTGATAAGTCGGAGATCCTATATTATTGATAATTAGCCTCATTTTGGGCGATCGTGAATATTAGAATTTATAGGGACCCTGTAGCCACTTTAAATTTAATTTTATCTATTTCTGTTAACATTTTCTTCATAGACTTCCAAGTTTTCCCCCCACTTTTTTAACTGCTTTAGGAAGGGGATCAAACTTGATTTTTTCGTATTCCTCTTCTTTTAAAAGTCTTCCATTCTATTGCGGTAATATTATTTATCTGATGTTACTAAATGGTTCCTTTGCTCGATTTAGTGTAATCTATGTTTTAAATGTTTGTTTCTAAGTAATATATCTTTCTGGGATATTGGTTTTTTGTTGTGTTTTTAATTTTGTTTAACACCTTCTTGCATTCTTTCCTCGCATCCATTTGATTTTCTGTTTCTAACCCTAGAATTGAAATTTCTATGTCAGCTACATAGTCTTCAATGTTGTTGGAATAATTAACAACTGTTTTAGGCTCTTTTCTAATAATTGGGTTTCTGTTGACATTTTTCTTACACAGTTCCCTGTTTTCTCATTTTTCATTTCGTTTATAGATTTGGTACGATTCTTTTGGTGGATTAATATTATTTTTTCCTTGATATCTGAGTTCTGTTTTTATTTTCATCTTTTATTTTTCAATATTCGTTCCCATTATTCCGTTTAGTTTGTTGTAAAAATTCCTTTCTAAATTTTCTCAAATTGTTTCCTAATTGTTTCGAATAATTAGTGTGTAGTATGTACATTTTAATATCTAAGTTGTTTATTATTCCGCAATGTCTAAATCTCTCCATTTTAAGTAATTTCTTTTCCAAATTGTTTTGCTGTTTGTTGCCTTTGTTATCTTTTATAGTTTTTTCTAATAACTTGGGAGATTAATGTATTTTTTAACATTGATTGATGAATTTTATATCTGAAGCAAGAAACAGCAGATATAATATTTATCAATCAATGGTCAGTTTCGGAGACGACTAGGTAGAATCTGAGAAGATCTGTAAATCTTTTAAAACATATTTTCAGGAGTAAAATCTCAATAGCTTCGTTCCTTAAGAATTCGCTAATAAATAACCGTAAGATGGGCATTTCCAGTCCCCCACCTTTGACTACTTTTGTTCGTTAGTGCCAATTTATTATAACAGTTAGTTACATATTATGTAGTGTCATACTAAATTAATTTAGCCTAACTACTTCTTAACTGATTACATTTTGGTTTAAATTCTTGAAAGCTACATAACTAATCATAATTAAACATTTTACTAGCTTCTATGATTAAATTATAAATAAATAACTATTATTGTAAAATATTTTGATTTGGAAACTCATTATTGTCTTCCAGTATAATAATATAATGCTGACTATTTAACTCATGCCCCAAATGTGAGTCAATGACCAATCACGTTTCAATGATTTCTGTTTTACAACCAATCAGAGTCGTGTTTCACGAAATATTTATCAGTGTTATAATTTCCATATTAAAGAAAGCTCTTCCTTTTTAATATTCTGAACAGGTCTGACCATTATTTTGCAGTGACTGAGCCTGTGAGAAATACGGCTACAAGATTGTATATATAGTGCATGAATGTCAACACATGCCGCATGCGGGAGTTAATATAAAAACATTTGTAGCAATTGATTATACCACCAAAAAAAGAAACCACTGTTTGCACTTTCTTAAATGTATTTTTTTCCAGGTAATAATCCAGAAAAATATAATTGTCATATTTACATCATACGACATCAGAAATGAATTAATATACAGTTTGATGTGTTTCATTTTTTTCTCCACTAGAGAGCATTCTTACAGTATTGCGTTCCTTTGGCAATAAATAGTATGATCTGGTTGCAGTGATAAACAAAAGAAGCAGATGAAGCATACCTATCGTTTCTCATTTGTTTTCAAACATCGCCGTTTACATTAAATATATAAATATTTTAAAAGAACTATAGTTAAATAATGATTTGTGAGTAAACAGCATACTTTTATTCGTTAAATAGTCCTAACACATGCCACTCTTGATTTCCAAATTCTCTAGATAAATTCACTCCTAACTTCGTGAGTCGTGAATTTATCGATAATTTGGAAGTCACTCGTGGCATTACTTATGAAAAAGAATATATATACATATATATATATATATATATATATATATATATATAGCCTCTACATATGTGCCTCTTACTTAGTGATAATTTAATATTTTTCGTATAATTTAATATTTTGGCAGTACGTTTTTCATATTGGTAAACAAAGTATTCATGTTTTTATTCACTCCTAATGTGAGCAAAATAAATATTTAATACTTTTAAGGGCCCTACGCATCCCGGGACCTATAGAAAGGCAATCTCTCAGGAGAGGATTTTTTCTGGATCCTATAGAATCCAAATCCTCATCGCACAAGAACTAGAAGGGTTTCCTTGGAATGAATGTCCTTGTTGACTCGGAAGTGGTTCTGTCGTTAAGCTGATCATTAAAACTATAGACCCATTCACCCATATATTCATACTAAACGAGGCGATCACGTAAGATTACTACGATGTATAGGCTATTTGCTGAATCGTATTAGGGACTATTTGTGTCTAAATTTTCCCGGAATTTATCTTACAGACGAGGGAAAAAAACTTAAAAAAGCTCAACCAGGAAACTTATCCGATCAGTGATCGAACCCGGACCCACTATGTCCGAACAGCGGTGTCTTCCAGAGACATTATCAGTAGACTTGATTTAATTATTGATAAAGCATATTGCTTGTGAATGCAGATACACGCAGATAATTGATAGAAGCCTAGACCCAAAGATACGACTAGACACGATTTTAAAGGCGAAAATTCTCTCTGTAAGAGAACAAATTAAAAATAAAGAAATACTTGAAATGAACATAAGAAATAAAAATACTCAATATATGCTACCTTCACTTCACTGACAGAATTAATGAAATTTAAGTGCATTCAACATTTCAATATATTTGAAGGTTATATTCTGTCTCTGAATGTGTAATGTGTTTTTAAAAGGAACATGATCACTATACACCAACAGAAATCAGTGATGAATACTTAGTTTCGATTCTATACTCCAATCACTGCATGTTACTGTTTTTACAAATCTGGATTTTCTTTATAATCTGTAAGTTATTAATTATTTATAGTTTCTATATCCACACAAAGTAAATTATCAATATTTGTGTGAAATATTGTCAAAAAAGGAACAAATACTGATGTTGCTAAAAAGGGAATAAACTTCATAAATGGAAAAAGAAGGAATTAAAACCACGTAATCTTGAGTATTTTAAACTATTATAAAATACAGATTATTTAGTGTTCTATGATATAAAAATAAATAAATATTTCCTTTAAAATACAATCTCTAGATGTGACCACATGCAAGAAAATAAAATAAAATAAAAATAGCAAATGCCCAGGGTAGCTCGGACAAATAAATGCACCTGAAAGCAGAGGTTAATCTAAATATAAGAAAAGAAAGAAGTAACAGATACTAGATTCTTGAGTGCTTTGTAGAAATGCCAATGAATTAAGTAAAAGCTTTAATTACTTTACCTGAAATTAACATTATCTTGTACAAGAATTACTTGTTTCAAAATAACGTATGGATCTATTATATTTATATTAGAATACATATTATGATGAAGAAAAATAGAAAGCAAAAATACATTAAAGATGAATATGACCATGCTTATTGTAGGAACGATAAATCACTTTTAGTGTCTTCATTTGGTAAAAATAAATAAACAATAGCTCAAGGAAAAGTCAGATTTGTACGTTTGAAAATGTTGGAATTGCCTTTAGGTCCTCGTAAAAAAGTTACTGCTTGTGTTTGAAAAATTATTTCATTAACTGACCCTGATTTATTATGTTGCCATGTTTCTTCGAAAAGAACATTTATGTTAGTAAATGAATAATTTACATAACTGAAGATACATTGATCCGGGATACAACCAGCTATGGAGATGCGGATATCCCACGACTTTTGAGTGACCTGGAGAAGGACACGTAGGCGAGATGAACCGGGAGCAACGCTATAAACCAAAGCTAAGCGGAAGGGAATTGCTTCTCGTATTATAGCTGAAACGTGCCAGAATTGAATTTTTTTACAATAAAACACATTTGTAAAATAGAACAGAAGGAACAAATTGACGAACAATAAATATTTTCTGCTTTCTACCTAAGTATGTATCGCTATACTCTAAATTACAACTCTTCACTTAATTTATGTTGTTGTCTTGTTATAAATAAATATGTTAATAGTTGTCGAGTAAACATCAAATGCCTTCATTTATATTAATGTATATTTATTAATTTATCTGACATATTTGGTGTTTGTGCAATGGCACAGAATACAAGAAATTAAAAAAAATACAAAACTGAACATATACATACTGTATACTAACAAATTCATTCCTTAGGTGATTGGTTAACACTATGGCTCAAGTCTGATTAAAAATACCTCTGAGAAAAATTTAACCGACCTTCATCCATCCGACTATTTTTTAACTATCCGTCCAGATGTCTCTTTGAGGCGATATACTAACCACAAGTCCCTCCCTGACATCTGTAGGGAAATAAGTATAATAATTTGATTTGTTTAAGAAACTTCCCAAGGAATTATCCATGTACCGCAGCGGGACGAACGAGAATCATTAACTTGATGGATATTTGTTTTTATACTGAAAGATTATTATTAATTATTTACCTATATTAGAGCAGTGTCAAAATACATAGTTTATACATATATATTTTCTAATAATGTTTTGAAATGCGTAATTATAAGTAAAACACAATCTAGCGACGACAAAAAGCAAGAGAAAACTTTATTACTTAATCTAATATATAAACATGAATGTTTGTTTGTTTGTTTGATCGTTCGTACTTTATGCGCGGCCATACTGTTGATCCGATTGTGATGGGGCTTTTTGAAAAATGTTCAGGAGATTCCCGGCATGAACATAGGCTATAAGAGAGTTGTGATTCAACCCCTTCACCCCTAAAAATTACTCTTTATAGTGAAAAACGAGAATTAGTCCCTATTTTGATGCTTAAATGGCTTATGCCGCCTAAACCATAACAAATACACCACATTAATATACACAGAATTGAATATCTCAAAAAATCTACAAAAAAGTCCATGAGAGCATATGTTTATCTTTTACAGATAACACACAATAGCCATTTTTGTCTTTCATTGATGTCAAGGAGATCAGAATAAGTAGATTCCCGGGCAAGCATATGCTACCATACCGTTCATCCGATTGTCATGGGGCTTTTTGCAAAATGTTCAGGATTTTCCCGGGAATATTAAAGGTTATAAGATTTTTTTAATGCTCAAGTCCTTTACCCTTAAAAATGATCTTCTGTAGTGAAAAAAAGTGAAAAAGTGTCGCTTTTTGTAAGCTTAAATGGCTTCCGCTGCCTAAACCATAAATGCACAAAATTATTGTACACAGAATTGATTATCTCAAAGAACTCTACAGAAAAGTCCGCGACAGCTAAAGTTTATCTTTTAAGGATAACTCACAATAACCATTTTTGTCTTTCATCGATGCCAAGAAGATCGGGATATGTAGATTCCCGGGCAAACATAGCAGCGCACGGCGGGTATTCTTTTATGGATAACTAAAAAATAACGAATTTTGTCTTTTAGCTCATTTATGCCAAGTACATCGCGATGCGTAGAGTTCCGGGCAACGCCGGGTAATGAGCACGAGGTATCTAAAAATAATAATATAAATTTATATTTATTTTTTTATTTTTACTTATTCAACTACATGCAAAAACACATTATCCTTTATTTAGGTACAGCAGCGCACGCCGGGTATTAGCTAGTTTTAAATATAAATGTATGGGGGCTTGTTCAATAAACAATCATAATTATTTTACAGCCACAATTTAACAAGCACACATTTGGTTTTACGATATTTCTTAGCATAATGCGTATTATTACGGTCATACAAGATACAAGGTCATCCCTCCTGGTTCTTATCTGTTTTGAGTGGTGTGATAACCAGTGTTGGCTACGGCTTCAATTTAGGTGACCCAGAGTTTCTATTAAAGTCATCACTGCTGGATACATAATTTCTATCCTGAGAGCAAGCAGCAAAGCTCTGTTTCGAAATATTGTTCATCACGAACCTCAAAAAAAGCAAACATGATTTATACTGCTGGGAAACTAATGACCATCTCTTTTTTTTTATTCGTACCTTCAAACACGACAGTTATTGGGCAAAATTATAGAGATTTCCTGGTAACTGTACAAGGCAATCGTAGACGCAATAGATCACATTTCCGTGCAACAAGCTGGATGCTGTACCGTGATAATGTGAGGCCGCGTTTCGTAATCATTATTGCTAAATATTTTGCAAAAATCTCCTACAGTCCGGATTTAGCCCCGTGAGAATTTTATATTACATAACATGCGGGATGTGTTTTTCATCATCAGAAGCAGTAGTGAAGTCTGCGGAGGTGGTTTTGAAAGGCCCCTCAAAAAAAGGGGTTCTAGAATATCTTTGGAAAAGTGGTAGAATCACTGGGACAAATACATCGCATCCAAAGGATACTACATTGAGAATTACCATAAAATTCTGAAGATGAATAAATGTATCACTTGCCAAAAAAGATGGTCATTGTTTACTGAACAGCCCTCGTAATAAATAAATAGAAGAAATGAGATGACTCATTAACTGATGTGAATAATTATTTTAGTATTCAGTGATAAAAATATATCAAGAGTATAGACAAGAAAATGAACAATAACAGGAATGATGAATGGTATTCTGTGGAATACAAAATTAGTGTCTATATATGTATATAAAGAATTAAAAATAATATTCAAAATATTACATTTTCATAACTGGAAGAAATTGCAAATCGGGGGAAAAAATATTAAAATTAGAATACTGGATTATCTCAGATAAAAAGATGGCAAGGGTAATTGCACACACTTAAATTCTTATTGTTATAAATCATAACATAAATTAAATAAAACCATAGAACTTTTGTAGTTAATACAAGACATTTGTTCCTAATAATAGTCGGAATTTACAACATTTATTTATAACGGACACTTCTTTTCATTGATGATATATGGAAAACGTTTAAATGCGGTACCATTACCCTACAAAGGGGGGGGGAAATTAGACATTTGGGGTTATAAAATGCAGATATAAATTTACATATTGATTAACGGTTATAGAATCAGCACTTAGGAACAGAATGAGAACATTGGAGTAATGTAACTAAATTTTGTTTCATCTGAATTGGCAAAAGTTAAATAAAATTTTGATATGTGTCAGCGCACTGCAATACAGGTACTTGAATCTTGTCCAAATGCAGATTGCCCATTTCGCTGTCATCAACTAGTTTTATGTTTTCATCATTCTAATCAGTAGAACGCTCGTCCACGAAACGTAAAACTTTTTTTCTTCGCATTTTCTTTTGTCTTCTTTGTTTCGTGTTCACTTGCTTCTGTTCTCTTCTTCATTTTATGTATAATTCTTCCAGAATTTCTTTTCTAGGAGTTGCTGGTAGAATTTCTGATTTGAGTGATGGGGATTACAGTGACTTTGATTAGAAATGGTAGTAGCAGGAAGTTTTTGATTTTACGCACATCTTCGGTAACTTGAACCAGAATTTTTGAAATTGCCGAAAGATAGTAATCATCGATAAAGGAGCAGGTTTCAGAGAAATTCCCGGCTTTCCGAACCCCCGTAACTACTTTGAAAACACCCGAAATTGTCTCAAAAAATACTTCAGTACCGCAGCAACATTTTCCTTGCAGATTTTGTTAAATCCATTTTTTATAACAGATATGAACTTTATCTTGTAATTCCCTATAAATGGACCAAAAAATTGATTCTAGCAGTTGTAGGCAATGAATAGTGTGAGGAGAGAATGAAGCTACCACAACACCATTATTTCGGCAAAGTTCATATGCTTCGAATGAAGTGTTGCCAGCAAGATTGTCCATTAAGAGTAGGGTGGATTCTTCTATTGAAGAATTTGTGTGCATTACAAAATGTCTTAACAAAATGAGGAACAATTCTTCAGTCATGCACCCCGATTGCGACATCTCGCAAATACTTTCCGCTGGTTCACCTCATTTCAAACCAGCAGTTGCTTTTGCACTAGGAAATACAGGGCTTTAATTAATAATACCGACAAACTTTCAGGTATTGTAGAGGAGAGTTAGACGAACAATTTGAGATAAGGAACTTGGAGTGTATGAAGCCAAATTTTGAAGTTGTATGACTTTTTTAAACTGGACGTTCGATACTCATTAATGAACAATGAAGCAAACTATGAATATGGTTTTTCTTGCGAATAATTCAGTTCTGTTCCAATAGTAGGATGATTCTAGTTTTAATTGCAGGTATAGCAGGAATTTCAATATTTTGAGCCATAGAGTTATGGATATTTCATCTTTCGGAAAGAGCCAGTGCGCTGCTGACAGTCTGTATTTCGTGCCCTGACTTGCAATCATACGTATAAGACGTTTGGTAGTTCAGAAGTCGTTCGAAGTTATAGCTCAGTCCGTACAATGATTAACAATGAATAATGCCGGCTTCAAATCTACTTTCTTGGTTTTTGTATTTTGTTAATTCCTTTTTATTTTTATTCAGAAGTATGTGCTTATGTAGTTACTTAATTTACTTTCTGATATTCTGTTTAAACATTAGTATTTATTTTGAATTAATCTAAATTCGTGATTTGTTTACGTGAAATTTACAGGTAAAAATTATTTTAAAAATACTGTACATTTAGTCTGTTCAAATAAACTTCTCATGCGTGTGCCCTTAATACTAATGACTGTTATCAGTCTGTTTCACCATTGCTTTGAATGTTGTAGGAGCAACATTGTTTACGTAGTAAACATTATGGCTAATGTTTATGCGTTCAATTAATTAGCAAATAAGCATTATGTTTCTGGTGAGGCAATATGAAATGCGCATGCAGCTGCACAAATGTACAGAGAAATTTATCCTGGCAGAAAACATCCTCATCATTAAACTTTGCAAAACGTCTACCGGCGTCAACGGGAAACTGACACCCTGGTGGTGAATAAACCGGATTCCGCAAAAGAAGAACTCGTCGTACACTGTATTTCGAAGAAGAGGTACTCGACAGAATTAGAGAGAATCATTCTATCAGTACACGAGCAATTGCACGTGACATGGGTACAGACCATGTCTGCGTGTGGTAGGTCTTGGAGGAAGAAGGATCCAGCCCTTCCAATTTTTGAAGGTAGGGTGCTTGACACCGTTAGACTTCGGACCTCGCGTGCAGCTTTGTACTGGGTCTCTGAGCGGCTGGTTGAACAGCCTGATTTCTTTTCAAAAGTACTTTTCACCGACGAGGCTTATTAACAAGGGAAGGGTTGTTCTAAATCAGAGGAATAACCACATTTGGGAACATGAACATCCATTTCCCATTTTAGAGAGAGACTATCAGCACAGGTTCGCCGTTAACATATGGGCTGGTATAATTTCCAAGTAAATTATTGGTCCCTATATTCTGCCCCCATGGTTAAATGGTTATGTGTATAAAAACTGTTTTTGATACACGTGCATCCTGCAGTCCTGGAAGAAGTCCATCTTGATATCCGACGACAGATTTGGATCCAGCACGATGGAGCTCCTTCTCACTTTGACAGGAATGTAAGTAACCATCTGGATAATGTCTTCCCTGGATCTTGGATTGGTCAGGGCGGTCCTGTAGCGTGGGCTCCACGTTTACCTGACCTCATTCCTCCATATTTCTTCCTATGTGTATCAGATTCCAGTTGAATAAGATGAGGAGTTACTGGCGAGAATTTTGGCTGCCTGTGACAAAATCCAAAATACTCTGGGAATCTTCGAAGGAGTGCGAGCATGATTTCTGCGCAGATACAATTTGTGCTTACTCATGAAGGGTAAAATTTTGATCTGTACCCAATATCTATTTTTGAAGCAAACATGAATAAAGATGTTTTACTTTTCTGTATGTACTCCATTACTAAGTGTACTGTAATATAATATAACAAGTTTGTTTTCAATTAACATTATTATTCCTGAATGTTAACATCTTTACTGTAAAATGAGGTATGAATAACGAATTTTATTTCCTTAACTTCCATGGTCAAGTCAAACAATGATGGGTCTTAATTTAATTACTATTACATTTATTAATTTTGTTTTTCCTTTCCATCATGTTTATACTAAGTTTAGCGTCATAAGACTTGATGCTACATGGAAATAGTATTATTTTAACTGAACTAATGATTACGGAAATGCATAAATATCCTTGTTATTTCGTCTATCTGAACCATGCTATTTTCACTTACATAATATACTGTAATTACCTAGTGTGCTTTACATTATTCCTTCTTTTATACTAGTGCAGAATATTGTGATTTATTATTTCGTGCATCAAACTAAAATAAATTCTACGGTATTTTGTACTAAATCTCCAAACATCTTACAAAAGAAAGAAAGAACATAAAAAATAAAAATAAAAGGTCAGCATGTCTGACGTTGGAGAATCTTGAACCTCACTTTCCAAACCAACGTTTTTCATATCTGGTACATTACCACTGAGCTAAATGGTCCCAGGTAGTCAAACCTGCAAAAGAGGGCTTGCACTATGTAACAGATTATCAAAGAAATCTTCGAAATATGGCGTACTAACACATTTAAGTTTATAACGTGCAGATTTTAATTTCTAGACTTCAAGTTTCATATCTCAAATTGTTTATCTAAGACTAGTCTACGATACCTGAAATATTGTCGGTGTTATTCAATAACACTCTGTACAAACATGGGCGGCAAAATTGTTCGTGTTGCACTTATGGCACAACACAGAGTGATATTTCTTCTACGCTTTAAGCTTGTAGCACTCAGTACTTATTTCTGGCTTTTCGGGCCTATAATATGAGGGTTTCTTTCACAGTGGTTGTATCTGACTCTTCGACATTGTGTGTCCATGTAGCAGAGAATTTATATTTGTCCATGACTTTTGTTATGTTGCTGAAGAACTTGGTAACTGTTTCTTTATTAAAAGCAAGGATTCTATTAACGGAAGTTGGCTCGAATTTCCTTAAAATTAGTTATGGATTTTTCTTAAGAAACCTCATTCCCATTGAGCAGCTTTGGGACGAATTGGACTGGCAAGTGTGGACTCAGCAAATGCGGTCAACTTCCACTGTCCAACTGTATGGCGACGCATTCCAGTGGATATTCCACACAAACTAGTGGATAGCATGCCTAACAGGGTAGCAGCCAGAGGTGGCACCACGAGATTCTAGAGGACAAAAAAACAGTGCCCAATTACTTTTTGGTAGATAGTTTATAATGTATTTCTATTTGTAAACATATATTTAGTTTTATTCATGTAGGTTTACAGTCCCAATTTCTCAATGTTACTCAATGCATGGTGGACCTTATCTCCTCGCTATTATCTAATAATACTAAATCAGCAGCAAAAACTAATGTAAGAGGTTATTAATACCACAGAGTTCTATGCCTTCTTCGTCCTCTAAAGATTTAATGGTATACTCTAGTACAAAATTGAATAGTAGAGGAGATAGTGCATCTCCTTGCTTTAACACATTGTGAATTTCAAAAGTATCCGAAATCTGTTTGCTTTCATGCACCCTAATCTTTATGTCATTTAAACATATTCGAATAAGTCTAACAAACTTTATAGAAATTCCAAACTCCAGCAGGGTACTATATAAGTTATTCATGTTAATTGAATCATAAGCCTTTTGGAAGTCTACATATAGTTGGTATAAATATATTCCCATTTATTTTCTAACATCTGTCTTGTGCTGAAAATCAGATCTGTTATAGATCTGTTTTTCTAAATCCACATTGATGACCTCCTATTATGACATCAAAATAGGGAGTAAGTCTGCTTATTAAAATATTTTTACAATTCTGTATGAACCTCAAAGTAACGAGTTGCCTCTGTAATTGTTGCAGACAGTTTTATCTCCCTTCTTATAGATTAGTTTGATAAATCGATTCTTTCCATTAATTTGAAAGAGCCTTTTTCACCCAAATAATATTAAGCAATTGACGTATCTTGCAGGTACATTTTCTTCCCCTGATTTTATCAGTTCTGCTGGGATTGCATCAGGACCTGGTGGAATATATATCTTCAATTTTTCTATCGCCATTTCAATCTCTTATATACATAGTTGGGCACTTACATTTCTGCTGTCTGTAAATCATCCTTTCGATATTCTGTTATACATGCTCATTTAATAGTTGATTATAGCAACATTGCCATCTACTGTATCTAATATACTCCTGGAATCTGCAATTATATCACCATTTTCATTCGTATTTATACATTTCCTCTCTCTTCCAATTCCCTGATATAATTCTCTGATGTTCCTATTTTTTGCATTTATCTCAAATCATTAATTTTCTCTTTAACGTTAAGTCTTTTTTTAATCTCTACCTTGTTCAGAAAATTTCCGGGTTCAAACTCTTAGGTAACCTCTAGCCACAAATCTATAACAAGTACATTTGTTCTTCGTGATCATTTCAATGGTCAATCGGATGCTACAATTACATTTTTAAACATTGTTAGGCAAGAGTACGTCATATTATTTCCTCCTTTGCTAGTCCGCTCAAGTGCTGTCATCCTTTAGGTCTTCGTATTGCTTGACAAGGTTATAAATCTATGCACATTTACTTGAATTCTATGTATAAAATAATACTAACACTTATCTAGAATATATAATTACAGGCCTAACAAAGATTGAAAATGCAATAATCACAATGGAGGAAAATCAAGTTACGCAAAACATGTAATTCAAGCTGGACACCATATGCATAACATCGATAACACCCTCACAATAGTACATAGAGAAAACATTCCAACGAGAATAAATATACTGGAGGAAATCGCAATCCTAAGAGAAACCAACAGCAACCTGATTCTCAATGAATACACACCTAATCCACACAATCCTCTGTACAAAATTCTCACAACCAAGTCAGTGCTTCAACAAGGGTCAACAAGAACGGACCTAATGCATTCTGCTGATGATGGGACTAGTCCCGAAAGGCCTACAGAGTTTTAAAAGAACTTAAGTTGAGGAGACGGACCTACAAGGTAACTATATTATAGTTTTAACCGTACATTATATTACCATGAACTAATACCTCAACGGAAAATCACCATGAATTTTACTAGTATCAATAATCACAGCGTCCAAAGGATCGTAGTGGCGACCAGGAGGAATCATTTTTATGTGCAAAAGTGTAGTAAGTTATAGATTTACCGCTGGAGACGTTGCTTTTCTATCAACTTCCTGCATTACCCATTGAGTTGCTAAGATTAAAATGTTTGAGATTAGTATTCGGGAAGTCTCGGATTCATACACGCAGCGAAAAATAAGCTTATATCTTTTCTTGGTTTTTGTCATCAGACAAGGCAAATGCTGGGTAGAATTTCATTTCCAATCTATCATAAATCATTAAATTATATCCTCAAATTTCTTCAGGAACAAATTATACCTACACAAATAAAAGTTAGTACCTATAAACAATCTATTGGATTGGATCTAAGCATCTATAAATATTGAAGAATAATTGATAGTGTATAAGAGTAGTTGACGCATTCTCATTGTTTTTAGCGAATTCAGAAGGACTACAGCTTTAACGATTCTTCTTAGAAGACACATAAATACAATTATATATATATATATATATCTTTTGGCAACGGAAATTATACGAGGGCAGGAAGAATTTCAAGAAGAGAAAAAATTAAGTGCTAGTTATAAGGGAGAAAATGAAGATTGAAGTCACTATTTTAGACTATATTAAAACTCAGCAATCAAGATGGTAAGGACATGTCCAGCGAATGGAAGAAGATCGGCTACCAAAATCTGTTTTGGAATGGAAATCTGAGAGAATGAAGCAGAGGAAGATTTAAAACCTCCTGGAGTCAGGGAATATGTTTATACATGAAGGAGAAACATCTACAACCAGGAGATTGAATGGAACCACAAAATTGGCTATTGGGAATCGGACGATGTCAAAGACATTAATCAGCCGATAATATATATATATATGTGTGTGTGTGTGTGTGTCTTTTAACACTCCCTGGTGGCCGCAATTTTCGCAATAAGTTGGAAACTAAAATCGAGTTCAGCCTTAATTTTAGTTTTTTTTTTCGCAACGATATTCAACATGCAAGATTTCAATTACAAAGGTAAGATTGAGATCGTTAATCAGCAAGATGGGAACTTTAGGAGCAAGATTTAACCTGAAAGCTGTAATTTTATTCAGGATATGTTCAACTTATACAGTTTAATTATTAAAATAAAGATTTTTCGGTTAATCAGCAAAATCCGACCTCTAGGAGTGGAACCCAACATCTGAAAATTGCTCTACCAGTCGCGATTTCTTTTTCTTCACAACGGATCTGGATACATGGGACTTAATTAACTAACATGCAAAACCTGACCATAAATTCAACATGTTGAGGAATTAGCTTAGTTTACGCAGCTCCTGCGTGACGGACTCTTAATTATACAAAGGTTATCAAGAGCAACTTGACATCGATGCTAGATGATGTCCTCTATGAAAAGTTACATAATACTTGGATTGGAAAGGATAGGCATATTGTAGCTCTATCTCATGTTTATGAAACCTCGTCACTTATCTTGAAAAAAAAATTAAATGGTCATCTCCGGAACAGTGGGATTCTTGAAAGTACCGGACCATAATTTATACTTCCTCCAAGTTAAGATGAATGACTGATAATATCAAATGGAACAAGTTAACTCACCTTTCGTGGAACTGACGCTTAACGACTAGAGTTCTGTTTACGTGTGTCTCTCTTTCTCTCTCTCTCTCTCTCTCTCTCTTTATATTTCTCTCTTTCTTTCTCTACCTCTCTGGAGAAACGGTGGAGATGTTAAAACATATTACCCTTGGATCAAGTCCAAATTCAAATCCAGATTTTTTTCTCAAAATTTAATCATTATTTGATAGGATTTATTTCAGAATTATGGCAATTCCAAATAGAATTGTAATAAATAATGTGAAAATTATTACGAAAATTATTTGTCTTGTAAATCTCAAAGATTTTGATTGGAAGTCATACATACTCAATAAATAACAATTCAATTTATTTTCTCAATTTTAATGCATTTCTTAAACGTTTTATGTAGCATTTGAAAATACCAGTGGGTCTATATTCCTATGAGAAAATCGTGAGTAAGCGCGTTAGTTAATGTCAATTACGACTAGGACATACGTATCGAATATTCTTAGCCAGAAACACGTTACGAAGATACTAGGATGGATAGCACAACGCTCTGGTCGTCATTAGCTCCAGAAAAGTTTGTTATTACTTTATAGAGTGCTGACTGAATATAATAACATATAGATGCGATTGGGCGAAGAAAAATCTCCAACTTCCGCTGTCCGAGATCAAACCCGAGCCATCCAATCCTTACTGAGATGCTTTGACGCTTCAGCTCTCTTGCCCACTGTATATGAACAAGAATATCAAAATCTATAGTACTGTAAAAACAAGAGGAATATAATCCACTTCGTAATCTACTGTAGGCAGAACAGAGTGTGGTCCAGGAAATATGCGATTGATATAATTATGGTCTGACTTTTGAGTTCTATCAACGACATTAAGAATAAAATATTGCTAATTCTCTCGTTTGGAATATATTACGAATATTCCTTAGTTATCACGTATGCCTATGTTTTCATTAAAGATCTGGCATGTTACATATCGATTTTCACTTCAAGGCACAATATTGTGATTTTGATGATTATGAGTAATGACATTACAATTCATCTTAAAATTTTACATCAGAGGCGATCTTTGCATTGGCCAAAATACCTGTTGAGTCTCTTTTTTAAAAGAGTGCGGGGGATAAAACCAGTCAGATTGTATGACTGCCTGCTTTATATTACATTGGTCGACAAAAAATCAATATTTTTTCTTTCACATCATCATCATCATCATCAACAAGGATTAAGCCCAATGTCCTGTTCCGATCTCATTATAGATCGAAATGGTCCTTCCATCTCTTCAATGGTCTTCTCAACATTCTTCTCCCTTTTGGTTTATAATTATATTTTTTCTTTCACAAGAATAAAAATATGAGATTTTAGAAGTATTTTTCATCCTGAATTTATATATAATTTCAGTTTTTTTCCTATCAGGCAAGAGTTTTCTGTGATATTCATTTACATTTTTTATAATTTTTATAATAATTTTTATAATTTTTAATAAAATCCATCTAACTCTAACTCATTCTGACTTACCTAGAAAAACGTAGATAGTGATTTTCGGACATATTTTTCATCTGGAACATCTCTCTTCTTGGTCCAACAGTAGTTAGCCAGAATATTAGAACTCCACTTGCCTTGGTACCTCCTTTCCATTGTGGACGTTTGCTGATGAAAACGCTCACCGTCCTCATCAGAGACAGCCCTTAAATATAGCTTGAATAAAATCGCTATATATAAGGTAAAATTTCCTATTACAGGTCAAAGAGAGTGCTATAATCAATTTAAAAAAGTAGCTGTCACAAAAAAAAACTGTGCCTGCCTGATGGAAAAATTCTGACTACATTTCTGACTTCAGTATGAAAAAAATACACTAGATTCACTAATCAGATTTCGTGCGAAGAAAACCTTGTCGACCAGTGTTATTTTCCAATCCTGGCTGGTTATATGTGAAGCCTTCCTTTTAGAATGTTTTTAACTTTTTATCTTAATTTCTCCTAGAGGATTATACTTTCCGTCATTTTGTAATTTTTACAGTTTTTAAACTTCTGATGTAGTTAATATATGTACAATTGAATATAATAAATAGGAAATGTGACAGGTAAATGGCCCACATTTATCAAGGGCAGGATGTGGATTATCCAAGATGCGGTGTAGCAGTTCCGTTGAGTGCGAAACCAGTTAGACTACATAACTTGCTTCAGGATTACTTCTGAGAAATCCAAGATTTCGCTTCATGATGGATGCCTCTGTCAACCTGATAAATAAAATAGAAATAAGTAAGAATATTTATTTCAATATTTGATTTATTTTAACTTAATTCCAAGATGCATCAGGCCGAGAAGGCCCTCTGCCTACCAACAGGCTGCTAGATTCACATCCATATTTATTAGTCACAGTGTCTTCAAGTCAGATTTCGAGTGATGTTTGAACAGAATATGAGTTTCTCGCCCTTTTTTAGTTGGTTTTCTCAATGTAACGAGCTACGTATCGTAGTCAGTCAAATTCCTTACGTTTCTGGGTGCGAACCGGCCCCATAGAGGCTAAAATTCCACGATAAATTTTCTTACATCACGTGGACCTGAACCAACACAAATCCTTAGCTCTGAACTAAAGAATGATGCCTTAAACCGCTCGGCTCCGTCGCGGAACTACGATTTACTCATTAATAAGAAGTATTCATAAGAGAACAATTATGTTCATTGTACGGTGAAGAAAGCCACCTATAAAGACTTGGTCCGTTTGTTTACAATGTCGTTTTAAAATACTATTCATACTCATTTGATAATATTGTAATGAATGTTTAGAACTAAGGCTATCCTGGATCGCTATTAAGTATCTTGCACTTTATAGGACGAAAGTCCGTTATATTATGATGAAAAATCTCGTCACAAACGTTGTGGAGAGATGTGAAGTGAAGTAGCCTGTATGACACGGCTACCCATTGGCACAGTTGAAGGTCCTCATTAAGATTTACGGGTTTCCCTTAAAATTCCGACTCTGTTGAAATTTATTTCTCCCTTCTTGTAACACTTGTGAAATGGAATCAGTTGCTTCTAGGACTTTACCCAAATGTCCACAAGGTATCATCAATACAATAACTAGCGTAATCTCTTGCTTAAATCATTGCGACAGAATTCATCTGAATGATTTGAGGCTTTTAGCTTCTCCATGTTGTCATCTTCTCTTAATGCACGATGAAATATTGACATTCATATTACAACCTGCTTTAGGTCTGTGTGTGATTTACTAATGATGAAGTGTCATCCTTCACTATAATATTTAATAACTGTGATGGGAATGTTTTTATATTTACAGAATAGCAATTGGACAGAAATTGGAGACTCAAAAAATGGTATTTATCATACATAAATAGAGTAAGCCTACTTATGGCACCGTGAGACATATATTTGAATATTTATTCTTGTTATAAAAAATTGTGAACAGTGAAAATATTGCTGTTAAAAGTGTAGCATGACAATGAAGTCATATATATGACTTGAATACAATTAACTAGGCCCTACATAAATGTTACTATCATCATATATTTGATTTCTACTCTGTCAGGTAATATTTGTAGAATCAATATACACATCTGTTAAAAAAAGCTATTATTATACACTCCGTTTGAAAACAGAAAGTACAGAGTTTATTTGTACGGTAAATCCTTTTGACACTTTTTAAAGGATAGACACATACTCCAGTTATCATTTTTTCAGGAATTGACTTGTTGTAATACTGTAAATGTATTTTAAGTGCTACAGACACTATAATAAATTAATTAAATTTAAATATCTCATTTTATATTCTTTACTGTGCAGGTCAAGTCAAAATGATGGACCCAACTTCAGTATTATATTGCTGCAAATCTAATGATCGTATCCTGATATAATACACGTCCATAAAGAAGAAACTCTCAAATTAAATTTAATACGTTGTTTCCGCTATAAGAGTGTTAAGGAGAATCACTACTGAAAAACATAAATCCTTCTGTGACTGTCATGCAAATTTATTATTTGATCTGTATTGAGCGGCATCTCCGATAAAAAAACGATTAAATCCAATTTTATGAAAAGGCAATTCGTCACTTATGTAAGAAATTCTGGTTGAATGTGTAAGCAAAAGTAATTAGGTGACTGAAGAAGAGACAAACACGGTTCACGAGAAGTCTATTAAAGTCCATATTCCAGGCAGACGATATAGTAATTTCTCACCGAAAACTGAATGACGTTTAGCACTAAAACCCTAGAGCTTCTAATTCGTAGGACTACATACGTTAAAAAAAAAAAAAAAAACTTCACTTCTGAATAATGGATATATACATAATCAAATTCAATATATGAGCAAATGTAAAAATAATCATCAATTTCGTTATAAAATGAAAAATCATACTTTTAAATTAATAAATAAAGAAATTCAAAACTTTACATTCTTCTTCTCCATCGTGATTTAACCTCTCACCTTATAGGTAATTTTATATGCTTCACGCCGCCCGGGCCTTAGAGTGGCACAACTTTTCGGGAGAGGGATTTTAAACTTTCGTTCACACATATTTGTTTTTAACGCACAATCACATGGAGGGTCTTCCCGAATGAGTCATCAAACTCAATCAATGGCCTCCTCACAGGCAACATCCCAGAAAATGAAACAAACCATTCATTTACACAATCATGCACCTTCAGTCGGGGATAATATAAAATCAGAAAATATTTCATTCACAGAACAGATAGGAATGATCGGCGTGGCTGAGGCACCCTATCTGCATACATCGATTCATCTCATGTTACCCTATAAATGTAACCTCCGTATAAAGAACGGAAGCCTCTGCCACTAGTCTTAAAATTAAGGAATTTCCAATGACCATTGTTTCGGTATACAATGCTCAGGACAATTTAAACACTTGGGATCTTAAAAAAACTCCCCACTCTCTTTAAACGTGTAATTATTGCCGGAGATATCAACTTAAATAATCCATACTCAAATACTGCAGGCTAAAGGTTCAAGTTTTACACCTTCGAACTCTATTTTGAAATTTATTCCCCGGACACCCCCACGCACCCTCAGTACCAAATTTATTACGATCTTAATTTGCTTGTTATAGCACTGGTAAATGCATTTCACTTTGAGGCGCAATTGCAAATATGAACGACTTGGGCATTGATTATCTGCCCGTTGTTTTAACGTTGGATGGACGCTTAGGCGAATCCGCGACACGCTCTGTTTGGATTACAAACGTGCCAATTGGACCCAATTCATAGAGGATATAAATTCGGTCAAATTCACGCACATAAGCAGGCAAATTTATTGCTATTCCCAATTCTGGAAATTATCCTTATGTTCTGGATAATTTGAGACCAATCCGTGTTCTACCAGTGCTGGGCAAGATTATGCAGAATTTTATTTTGGTACGTCGGAGAGAGACCATATTCCTTCTCATAAGTTTGGTTTTAGAAAAGCACATAGCAATCCGCTGCAGCTTGCTTCACTGATCGACCACATTATTACAGGTTTCAATGCCAAAAGAAGTACAGTGGCAGTTTCTTTGATATTGAGAAAGCTTTTGACACGACTTGGATAAATTGATTATTATATAAATTGATCAAATTTAACATTTCGACCAACGTAATTAAACTCATAACAAAATACCTAAGTAACAGATGATTATGTCTGTCTAATAATGGATATAAATCTGACTTTAAGCCATTACTGGCGAGAGTTCCACAAGGTGCAGTTCTCTCACCTCTCATGTATACAGTATATGTGTACGAATTTCCATCCTTCCCCCATATTCATGTTACATTCTTCGCTGATGAGACATGTTTGTACCAAAATTAAAATATAAAATTATGAAATATTACCTAAAAGGTCCGTCTGCTCAAAATAAGATTATTAATTATTTGAATTAATTATGCGATTAATTAACAATCTTCAAGTTGTGGAGACGGACATTTTAGGTAAATATTTCATAACTAACTAAGTAACTCACTGGAATTATCAAACCCGTAGGTTCATGGCCGCGCGGATATAAGTTCTCCATACATACCTATCCTGAGTAAATGTTTTCTAGTCATCCCTGTATAATCTGCTTCCCTCAAATAATAGTTAATGTTATTCTCCCACATCAATCTTAGTCTACCAACTGGGCGTTTTCCCTCTGGTTTTCCTACAAGAAGCTTCCATGCATGCCTTTCATTCCCCATTCGTGCCACATCTTCTGTCCATCGCAGTCTATGATACTTAACTGTTCTTATTATATCTGGTTTTCTATAAAGACCATGTAGTTTATTGTTAAGTAGTCTTCTCCAGTCACCTATCTGTTCATCTATATTTGGTCTAAAAATTTTCCTAAGAACATTATTCTCAAATACTCGTAATCTCCTTTCCTCTCTTAAAGTAGGAGTCCATGTTTCGCATCCATATAATATAACTGGTAGAATAATATTTTATATACTTTCAGTTCAACGTTTTTTAAAGGAATTGGGACGTCAAGAGTCTCTGAAATTTACAATAGCACTCATTTCCTTAATTGAGCCGATGTTTAATTACTTTGTGCATCTCATTCCTGTTTTTTGATTATTGTTCCTAAGTATTTGAATTCAGTCACTTCCTCAAAATTTCCCTCATATGTCATTACCTGTCCAATTCCATTATAATATATTTCTATGTGTGACTTCCAGTATCAATTTCTTTCTGTTACTCAATAGTGTGTGCGTATTGGCCTTTAGTATCTCCTCGCTATCGGCCAATAGTACTACATCATCAGCATAAACTAACAGCTTATTAATACCATTAAGTTGTAGGCCTTCTTCATCCTCCAAAGATTTGATGGCATGCTCTAGTGCAAAATGAAATAGTAGAGGAGATAGTGCATCTCCTTGCTTCAACCCATTGTTGATTTCAAAAGTATCCGAAAACTGTTTGCCTACATGCTCTTTGTGCCATATAGACACATTCGTATAAGTCTAACTTTTAGGAATTCCGAACTCTAACAGGATACTATATAACTTATCCCTCTTAATTAAATCGCATGCCTTTTTGAAGTCTACGTATAGTTGATGTACAGTACAATATATTCCCATTTCTTTTCAAAAACCTGTCTTATGCTAAAAATCTGATCTGTTGTAGACCTGTTTCTTCTAAATCCAAATTCATAATCTCCTAGAATATCATCAATATAAGGAGTAAGTATGCTTACTAATATATTTGTTAGTATTTTGTACGAAGTTGTTGCATAATGAGTTTTACTTTCTTTCTTATAAATTGGTACGATAATCTATTCTTTTCATTTATCCGGAAGAGCTTCTTCACCCCAAATCATTTTAAGCAACTGGCGTATCTTGTCCACCAATTATTCTTCTCCTGATTTTATCAGTTCTGCTGCGATCTCAACTGAACTTGATGCTTTATATAACTTCAATTTTTCTATCACCATTTCAACCTCTAATGCACTTGGTTCCGCGATTAGCATTTCTGCTGTCTGTAAATTTTCCTGTTTAATATCTTGTTCCGTATGTACATTTAACAGTTGATTAATGTTACTTTTCCATCTATTTAATGTACACCTGGAATCTGCAATCATATTCCCATTTTCATTCCGAATTATGTTTGTTCTTGCCTGAAACCCTTTCTTCTCTATCCTAATTCCCTGATATAATTCTCTAATATTCCTCTTTTTGGCATTAATTTCAAGATCATTAATCTTCTCTCTCAAATAACCCTCTTTTTACTCTTTAGTAACCTCGTGGTTTCCCCGTCTAATACTACTCAATTGCTGTAAATTAACCTCAATTCGCTCATGTAGCCATTTCATTTTTGCTAGCTTTCTTTTCTTTACAATATCGGCACATTCCTCATCAAACCATTTCTTCCCTTGCCTCTTTTTTAAATAACAAATGCTTTCTGATGCTGACAATTTAATAGTATCTTTTATAGCCTCCCTTTCTTTACTTATATCATTTCCTTCTTCGTTTGCCACATTGTCACCTGAAGTTTCCAGTACTTCGAATCTGTTAGCAATTTTGATTTGGTATTCTTGCCGCATTTCGTCAGTTTTCAAGCTTTTTAAATGAAATTATCGAGAATTATCTTTAGTGTTTGCTCCTCTCATAAGCGATAGCCGTTGTCTGATATTCACCCTGACCAGATGATGATCCGAATTGTAGTCTGTCCCTCTAATGATCTATCATCGATGATGCTACTGTGCCAGCGTTTGTCCACTAATACGTGATCTTCCGGTTTCGAGTTTCGCCACCTGGAGACGTCCAGGTGTATTTATGAATATCCTTATGTTTAAATGTTGTGCTCTTAAGCATGATATTTGTTGTAGTGGCAAAAGTGATTAATCTAACCCCATTGTCGTTACTATCTTCATGAAGACTGAATTTGCGTATTGTTGGTTTGAATATATCTTCCCGCCCCACTTTTGCATTAAAATCTCATAAAACAATGTTCATATCATATCGTGAAAGGCATATCAAATATGCACTCTATTTATTCATAAACTCGTCCTTGATATTGTCACCTTTATATTCTGTGGGAGCATGTGCATTTACAATTAAAAATCATGTCGTTTACCATTTAGAATTATGGATGATATCCTATCTCTGACAAACTTAATATCTCGGACAGCGGGCAGGATCCTCCTTCGGATTAAAAACCCGTTCCAAATTCAGGTCTTTCTGCACCCCCATAGTATAATGTAAAGCCTCCTGATTCCTGACTACCTTCTCCTGGCCACCTAACTTCCAATAAAGTGACTATATCCAAGGGTGATTTATCTAATTCACGGGTTTATATCTGTAGCGCCCTGCTATTATATAAAGTGCTAACATTCCATGTTCCTTGGAACATGTCCCTATGTTTGAGCTTTTGGCATGGGTTCCTTGAAGTAGTCCCCGCCCGGAGATCCGAATGGGGGGGGCTATTTGACCTCCGGAAAATTTTACCCCAGTAGAACCCATGTCCGCATTTGTTGACGGTTGTATTTTTATGGTGAAAGATCGTCACTCTTTCGACCAAGGTACTTTTTTCGTCTGGCTTATCACCTTCGACCAGTCCGGCTTGGGTAACCCTAACGGCAGCAATGCTACCACCGGCATAGCTCTCGGGATCATTTAAACACGCAAGCCACTCCACCACGACAAGGTAAAGATACGATGGAGAGAAATATTTCATAATTTTATATTTTAATTTTGAATAATACCTCAACGGAACTTTATCATAAATTCTATTAATGTTGTTTGCATCATCAGACTATTTTCCGAAGTTTATCGTATTGTATGCATGTGGTTCAATCAGCCTTAAACACTGTTCCTACCTGGCTACTTCTGTGGAACATCAAGCTAAATGTGAACAACACGCAAGCCGTCATATTCACACGAACCTGCAGATCTTCTCCTGTCTAGCTCACCTTGGGAGTTCAACAATTACATCTGGAGACTTCAGTGAAGTATCTTGGAATCCACCTGGATTCCAAGCTCATATTCCAAGATTCATATTCGACAATTTATACATAAATCTAATGCTGCCATTGTACTTCAATATCCATTTTTCAAGTCGAGAACGTTATTTACTGGGATCAAGCTCCGCTTTACAAAGCAGTGATCCGCAACTTGTTGCTACATGGTTCAGATGCCAGTTGTGTACTCGCTGGTTGCTACAAAAAGAAAGTTCAGATAATATAAAATTATATTTTCGGCGCCGCTATACACGAGGATCGTAGAGCTGCATGATATAGCAAAATGTCCTAAATTGCGATTGCAATTGATGAACGTGTACAAAACATGTATCAAGTTATCATACATCATTAAACCCAATTGTACGCAATATAGAACATATGCTACAGCGACGTGCTGTTTACCGAAGTATATTCCGCACCCCGGAAGGACCCATAATTATGGGATGAGTGATGTGATATGACTAGAGTAGCGTGGCTAATTCTGTGCTTTCGGCTTTCGGACACTCTGCTTGTCTGGCAACATGGTTTACGATGCTTTGTTCTACAGTCGGCACACCTCATCTCATACCAGAATTACATCGACACTTGGCTCACCACCAATGCCGGTAAGGGCGCCTGACTATGCGTCATAATTTCTTATAGGGAATTTGGCTGCCACGAAGCCATAACTGGTTACCAGAACGCAGCACCCGGGCGATATATTTCATCACCA
Organism: Diploptera punctata; assembly: GCA_030220185.1. Taxonomy (NCBI): domain Eukaryota; kingdom Metazoa; phylum Arthropoda; class Insecta; order Blattodea; family Blaberidae; genus Diploptera; species Diploptera punctata. The sequence continues at coordinate 143,493 of JASPKZ010007850.1, forward strand.
AACACTCAGACTCAGACGGACATAACAAATGATCGTCCTGGCATCGATTAAGCTGTCCATAAACTAACAAGAACAATACAAGAAAGGATGGAACAAAACATTCCTCACATATATCAGCATCCGAAACCAGTACATCTCCTACCTGGCATCAAATATTTAATTAATGAACCAAAGCGAGTAAAGCAATTATTGAAAAGCCATTATGGTGATCCACACCCAAATCGCAGAATGGACTATCTACGAAATCATTTCAAACTCGTCTTAGAAAAACATGTGTCCAGATGGAAAAATAATTTCTTTGTATTTGACACTCATAATAAGAAGGAGGTATGGTCACTTATCAATAAATGATCTAATATAAGGCCAATAATTACATCCTGGAAACGGCCCATGCCCTTGCCCATACCGACCAAGAGAAGGCAAATGTTTTGTCCACGGCATTGGAAGAATCGTTCTCGCCAAATGAAATAAGAAACCAGCAGTTCAACCTAGAAACTGAACTGCTCGTCAGAAATTTCTTCAATTTCAACCCTATTATAATTAATCACACCCACAAACCACGGTGAAATTTTACTGTAAAATAAAACATTTGAAAGACTGGAAAACTCCAGAACCGGAAGGCATAAAAATACAGAAAATATAAACGTCATCTATTGATTGAAACATTTCCCAGTACAGCGAAAAATATTCTGAGAGCTATTGTTTCTTAAGCAGGGTAAGAACAAAAAAGAACTTGGTGGCTGTAGGCGCATCTCCCTGCTCAACATGTTCAGTAAAATAGCGGAAAAATTTATATCTAAAAGACTAAATTCAAACATAAAATAACAAAATAGAAAGGAACAGTTTATTTTTCGATCCGTTTATAGCACAAACATGCAGCTTATGCGGCATGAATAAAACATAACAAAACCCTACAACGTAAACCGAACAGGACTTTACATCGATATCAATCAAACATTCGATAAAGTCTGGCCGTGTTAATAAGAAAACTAATAGAGTATCAGATTGATATATACCTGGTATACTCAGGTACCTGAGTGTCAGAAAGTTCTTTACAGCTATTGGTGCTATGAATTCCGATATTAAAATCATTAAAAGCGTTATTACCAAAGGACCGATAAAAAGAAAAACGAAGATATAAGAACAGAACTTAATATATTTAATCTCTGTGAAAGAATAACATATTACCAAAATGCTTATCTTCAGCACGTATTACGAATGAATGAATAGCGCATACCAAGAAGAATGTATAATTATAAACCAAACGGGAGAAGAACGTTGGGAAGACCATTAAAGAGATGGAAGGACCAATTCGACCTATAATGAGATCGAAACAGGCCATTCGGCCTAATCCTTGTTGCTGATGATGATGATGAAAAGCGTATTCTGCAAGGAAACATATTAGGACTATTCTATGCAATGTGTTTGTATTAGATGAAACGGAAAGCTGTTGGGCCGGATACCGGATGCCCGGACAACCTTGAAGCCGGACGACCGGCCGAACATTGCCCATTGGCGCATCGTAACGAGCGAGATAGCGTAGGTGGAGCACGAACGTTCGGGCGGACTCGACTGAATTCGGGCCTTTTCGTTCATGAGCGAAGTTGTCAAATGTTTCATTGACTTGTTGAATTGATTGCAAACACGATCATTTGAGCTCATTGAAAAACTTTATATTGTTGCTTGAGGTTATTATAAAAGTATTTTATAAGTAATTCTAAAAAGATATAACAACGAAAAATGACATAGGTAAAAAAATATCGCCTTTATGGGAATATTTTTATACACATAGTGGCGATCAAAAGTTTTCTCTTTGTTTGTTATGCAATGTTAAAATTTCTCGTGACGGGGAAGGGGAAAAAAAAGCGAAAATGTATGTTTCAAATAAAACTAGCTTTCATTTTTTTCTTGTTTCAAATTACTTTATGGAATTGATCGATCTATTTATCAACCGGATGTTATGATTAGGTAAGTAGGTGTAAGTACCTACCTATGTCGAATTTGTCGAAAATATATTGGCAGGTAGCTACATAATATGAAAAAAAATGTTTGAAGAATACTCTCTTAATGATATTGGTGTAAATATTATACACTTATATATATATATATATATATATATATATATAACATAGTATTTGAATAAACTTCTGACTCACCCTGTAGAGAAATTGGTATTCTTTCACCATAATTTGCCCTTGTTGCAGTACGAGTAAAATTTTTTTGTGTTGTAAAATGAAAATGCTGTGTTTATATTTGTTAAGTGGATTAAATAAAGTACCTACATTTTACATTTCGTATTTTTAAAATCCGGTATCCGGCCGGATACTCGCTTATTATCCGATATCCGACAGGATAGGTACCGGGTATCCGTTTCATCCCTAGTATTTATCTGTGACGTTGCACACATGGGTCAATAAGATAACAGTAACCTGTATATATTTTCTGACGACACGCTAATAACCGGTTGATCTTTTAACCCAGCGTTCATGGTTCGGTAAGTACAAATAAATATTTTATTTCTGGAACCGTGACTCCAAAAATGGAGACTAACTGTGAATGCTGACAAGAGTAAGGCAGTGATGTTGTCATAACGACGCCTCCACCTACAACAAGTTGTACTTAAATTTACCATTATAATTAATGTATAAATTGGCAAATCAAGCAAAGTGTCTTGGAATTACCCTTGATCGAAAATACTATTAAAAACCATATCCCGAACTTACTTCATAAATCAACCTGGTCATTAAAACAACCAAACACAATCTTAAATTTTAGATCCAAAATAAACAATCGTGTAGGTATAAAAATATACAAATCGCTTTTGAGATGCATATTAACATATGCTTCCTCTATATGGTGATATGCCGCAAAATGTGAAACTCCAGACAGTTCATAATAATGTACTACATATGAATCATGGCCATCCATATTATCCATAGAGAAATACTTGTAGAAATGATTCATAAAATCATAAGAAAGCTAGCCAGGAAATTCTATGACACTATCGATATTCATGGAAAACCACTGGTGACAGAATTAGACTTGTTTGGCCCATTAATAACATGTAGAGAAGGTCAAAATACATACTTTTAGACCATAAATATAAATATATGGTACATATAGCTTGAGCCCTAAAACAGGAATTAAAGCAAGAATGGGATGAAGAAAGACTATTCCACATAAACAACAAATTCACTTTGGCTACGATCAAATATAATGCATATAATATTGTTAAGCACTCTACAATATCTCAAATATAAAACTCAATTTTTCTAATCATAATTACTACTTCAAAATTTGGTTTCAGCTTTCGAAAAATTCATTAGGTACATTACAATCGTACTGAACGATTCGACGTGGCCCGAGAATTGTAGACGTAGACTCACAGGAAGATACCGCAAATCAGAGTAAAAACAATGCGGACATTGTTAAATTAAAAAATGTATTTTTGTAAGTTTAATGTATTTTAATTGTAATTACCAGAAAATATAAAGAATAGACCCGCTCCATTGACAGTGTGCCAAACAAATACCAAATTCGGCAAAGGTCCAGAAGCCAGCTGTTCTAACCTAAGTTTTGTGCGGTATCCCCAGGTACAAAGTACAAATTGTAGAATAGTCCCCATGAACCCTTCCGCAGCGGTACTTGTTTGAAACGATTAAAATTATAATTCTACATTAATAGCAAAACAACGACAGTAATCAAGTAATTGTTAAAAACTCCAATATACATATTTCGGCACACCAATCCAAAATTACCGGGCGAAATGGACTTCATGTCTAGGAATCCGGGCTTACTATGCTTCCTAAAATAGACAAAGCGTAAGGAGAATAGCCGCCCGCCATTGCTGTTCAACACAAGTACAAGGCAATTACCGGTGTATATTTTCATCTCTCTCTCTCTCTCTCTCTCTCTCTCTCTCTCTCTCTGGACTAAACCTGGCGAATATCATAATGATGATAATGATGGCCAGGTGTTCTGAGATCGTTTATATCTTGAAGTTATTATATTTGTCTTACGGGTGATGAAAAATCCAGACTAGGGAAAGACCCCGCTACGTATGAGACAGCGACACTCCTCCCGACATGACAGCGGTGGACCAAAATTTTATATCAAGTTATTTTCATTACAACCAAATATACTTCGATTACAATTTTCTTATTTATATTATTAAAGATTGAATAAAATGTAACCGATTAGGCTATATTTTACGTATAGTAATGTTGGCTGCTTAGTATAGTGTACTCATTTTTATTCTTGCACACTATTTAACATTCTTGATTTAGATATGGATACACCATGAACTTTAGACCACAGCATTTGTCTTGTGTTCAGCAAAATTATGCTTCATATATGATTACCTGCTTTGGACATGTCGATCTTTGTTTACTGGGAATTTTCTACATTTCATCAGAATATATGTGTGTATGAATGTGCCTATGTGCAATCAAAAATGTAAAAGAAGAAAGCAAACATGTTACACAAATAAAAGAAAACACGAATAACTGAAAAAAAACGGATAATTAAAAAAAGGAATAGCTTGATTTTAAATTATAATTATAAACATATTATAACAAAATTTCAAATATCACAATAATATCATTATTTGGGGACGCGTTATATTTTAGCTTAGGTTTGAGTAATGCGCAGTTATCATGTGACTTAAGTTAGGCTAATTTATGTTGTCTGTAGATGCGTAGAAGTCATCGCGTGTGGCTCACTAAACAGAGTTCACCAATTAAATCGATAACTTTAGTGACCTACTGGTAGCACATCATCTCTGAATCTCAGGTTTAGCCTATGTATTTGATTTCAGTATGATCAATATATTTTTTGATAAGAAAATTTATATCCGAATATCTTTGGTGGAAAAATTAAAAAATATCGTTGCAGTGTCACAAAATTAATAGGCCCCTTACCATACAGGTGACCTTATAGTGTTATGATTAATCTTATTCGAGAAATAGGAACCTTAAGCCCAAGAAATGTAACACCAAGCAATGATGAATTAAAATATGATTGGCACGAGTTCATATTATTTTCAATGGCTTCGACATCAATTAAAAATGTAAATATCAGCATATTGAAATACATGGGAATTCATATTAGATTCCAAAAATGTTTATTTTATACAAAATACAACTTGGTATGTACTAGCCGGAGCTGAGAATTGTTTCGAAAACATAGATTTGTGGAGAACTGCTTTGTTTCTGTGGTGCACCGACTCAGTGTAGTTGGTTAATGCAATACACTACAAGCTGGAAGATAGAGGGTTTGAGTCAAAGTAGGGCTAGGGTTTTTAAACTAGCTAAACCTTCTGGTAGCACTATGACCTTAGTGTCAACTAAATGTCTAACGGAAATGAGTATCGTAGCGGAAGCCTATTCTGAAGATAAAGGCGCCATTACGCAGAGCTGACAACCCGGCAACATCTCGTGCAGATTGTCGGAAAGGCAATCTTCAGCCTCCGACTATCCCAAGGGCCTCCTAGCCAGTATCGGAATCACATTATCTATCTTCATTTTTCAATTGTTTATTTGATTCAAAGGAAGAACATACCAGTCAATGAAAGTTACCTTTATCAAGTAAAATTCATCCTAGAATTAATGATAACTAACAATAAAATTGTTACTATTCAATACATTTGTGTGCTTGATTTTTCAACCTGAAAATACAATGATATTAAAATAGTACCGGGTTTAGTCACTCTTTAAAATCCACCTGAAGTAAAGAAAAAAACAGGAGGTTTTAAGTTATTACTTCCTGCTTTACCTCCTACACCAATCATTTCCTTTCAATCTATGTTTCCTTTCTCAACGATTTCATCCTTACCTTGAAAACGTGTAATTTTAAAGGGAGTAAACATGATTGCTAATTAATACAGTTCTATAGGCAATATATATCAATTTAAAATGTAGTACTCATTTATGTTCCAATGACATCCGGTTAATATTGAAATGCAACCGGGACATCATTACTGCTTCCTCCGAAATTCGTTTCTATTGTATAGAACTTTTTAAACGCAGGAAAAGGCAACTCTCTTCCTTTAACATACAAAACTTATGGTGAATATTACAGTCCGTATTTTATGTAGGGCCTTATTACATATTCTGTTTCTGTATATGTAGTTATAAAGAAGCTAAAATGTCGAGGAATTATATTGAAAGGACTCTTATTATAAAGTTTTTAAATTAAGTATTTCTACATATTTTGAGCTATAATACGTATTTCAAACCATTGTAAATAATTTTGCATTTTTAAAAATATTATTATGGAATTGGTATACTATATAACTTTTACATTTTCGTTAAACCCATTCACTTCGTTACTTAACAATAAAGGAAACAAAAAAAAAACGTGTAAGTTTTAACTCCACCTTCCAGGCGCCCAATTTCAGAAGTAGGTTACAATTAAACCAATGTCAGGAAGGAACACCAGAAATGTCAAAATGACAACCTGGGGCATTGAATGAAAAAAATTGTGTTTCTCATATATTAATGCCAGTTCCATACATTCAAAGCTAAATTGAACGCGTTCCATGCGACAGCAATGACTAGTTTTAAACGTTTTCCGTCTTATCATCAAATGCTTCAGAATTTGTAATATTCTATAGCATTTAAGTTGACCATGGCACCAGTTGCGTCTTCGTTATTATCAAAGTTGAATACATCGATTTCCATTGTGCTTTAACTATTGCCCTCTGCCAAACTTGTGATAAATGTATAGCGTGTACGGTGAAATCTCAAATTGAACAATATTCACGAAGCAATCTTCATATTAGTAATAAACAATGGGTTTATTAAAAAAAAACATGTACTTCTTACATAATTGCAGGGACAGCCTATGTCATCTTATAGTGAATTATACAAAGAATGTGCATGGCATATTGGCATTGGTTGCTGGAACATATTGTTATTAGTTAGCCGAAAATCGATAACACGTCTTTTTGGCGTAAATAATCTACACAGGTGATCGTGTGTTACTTTACAATAACTTTACTTAATTCTACCAGCTATCAGTAAGAGTTGACTCACAATTTTCAGTAATAATTAATCTCGTTTTAATGTGTATCTCTGACACAATTATTTTATAGTCTCTGATGAGACCAGTCGCTAGGATTTCTTTACCTTTCTGCTCACTACGTCGCTGTCAATTCACAACTGACTAACTTTCCGCCCGCAACCACACGTTATATAGGGCGGGGAGGGAAATTTCTAGGCCCTCAGTCGAGACTTTCCAATAAGGAAATTTCTGGCGTCAAACTTCAAGATAATGAGAGCTAGAACGGGGATCTCGACATATTGGTGATCTGTACGGGTCGTTCGACTCGCGAGTAGCAATTCGCGAATCTATTTTTACCAATGTGAGACCACTGTTCTCGTATTTGCCCGCGAATTCAAACGTTGTTATTACCCTGCATCACAATATCTTTGAACAAACTTCATGTACCTGAATTTAAACATTTCTTACAAGAATACGGCAGCGTAACATTCCCGACGAATCCACTCTCAGGAAGAATTGTTTGGTTTCTTGTTATGTAAGCATACTGTATTAGTGTATTAGAAATAATCAAGGCTGATATAAGAAAATCACCTGTGTAAATTTCTGCTGCTGAGACGACATACTGCAAACAGTTTTATCTTTAATCTAATTGTGGTCAAGTTGGACTTGAAGCTGCATCATAATCCATTTAATTTATTTTAAACATTTGTATGCAACAAATAATTTAAAAAATGCTAAATTCATTAAAGATTGAATAAAGTTACTTCATTTAGATGGCGTAAAATAAGAGAGGGCCCTATTAATGTACATAGATACAGATACATGCTTATTGAAAGAGTAAGAATCGCTTACTATATTTTATCCGAACTTAGTGCATATTATATATACGGTTCATGCATTTCAATCAATGGCAGAGACAATTAAACATACATTCCCAGAAGAAAATACTCTGATATCAGCAACGAAGAAGTGTTTCTTGAAATGCCCTTATCCTGTACTAAGTTACAAGCAGCTACTACCTTATGTACCTCTACCTCCGGAGCCAGTAACAAGTTGGGTAACATGGATAGACACTATGACTTTTTACAATAAGCACTTCGAAGTTGTGAAGTCAATGATGGAGAACTTTTCTTCTGATCCTGCAGTGTCTGCAAATGAATCCTTGTCAGCATTCAACAGTTCTAATGTGCTCAGTTTAATTTTATACTTCGAATGTCATTTCACCGAAATCCAGAAATTGATAATAGAAAAAAGAGGCTTACTTAAAATTCTTAAACAACAAGAATGACTAAAAGGGAATAGAATATAATAGAACAACAGCATTAGTAAAAAGAACAGAAAATTAAATAGAGAACATTGGGATAAATACATAGCATAAATGGAACACAATTTACACGGAAGACAAGAAAAAATATATAAATTTATAAAAAGCCTTAATTCTGAAGTAACAGACAAAACAAATCTTCTAACTATACAAGATATAGAATTAAAAAATTATTATAAAGAACTATGGACGGACAAACAAAATAAAGAAGAAATAATACTTGTAGAAACAAAAAGAAAATGTGCAGAAGTAGATGAATTGGAAATGCAAGAAATGATGGAAACATTAAAAAAAGTAAAAATAATAAAACATGCGGGATAGACAATATAAACATAGAAATGTTAAAAAATGTCCCAAAGAATTTCCAAGAAAGATTACTAAAATTTTATAGCAAGTGATGGAAACAAAATACAATACCAGACGAATGGAAAATTGGAAAAATAATCTCAATATTAAAAAAAAGGAGATAAAACAAAGCCAGAATACTAAAGGAAGAAGCTGCACAGACAACTTATTCATTTTGAGACAAATAATAGAGAAACAAAGAGAATTCAACTTAGAAACGCACATCTTCTTTATAGATTATAAGGTTTTCTATAACGTGTCTAGACCAAAATTAAGGAATATACTTACTTACTCACTGGCACTATCGAACCCGTAGGTTCATGTCCACGCGGACATAAGCTCTCCATACATCCCTATCCTGAGCTAATGCTTTCCAATCATTCCCTGTATAATCTACTTCCCTCAAATCATAGTTAATGTTGTTCTCCCACCTCATTCTTGGTCTACCAACTGGGCGTTTTCCCTCTGGCTTTCCTACAAGAAGCTTCCATGCACGTCTTTCATTTCCCATACGTGCAACATGTCCTGCCCATCGCAGTCTACGAGACTTAACTGTTCTTATTATATCTGGCTTCCTATAAAGACCATGTAGTTCATTGTTATGAAGTCTTCTCCATTCACCTGTCTCTTCATCTCTCTTTGGTCCAAAAATTTTCTTAAGAACTTTATTCTCAAATACTCGTAATCTCCTTTCCTCCCTTAAAGTAAGAGTCCATGTTTCGCACTCATATAATATAACTGGTAGAATAATAGTTTTATATATTTTCAGCTTAACGTTTTTTGAAAGGAGTTGGGACATCAAAAGTCTCTGCAATGCATAATAGCATGCATTTCCAGAATTGAGCCTATGTTTAATTTCTTTGTGCATCTCATTCCTATTTGTGATTATTGTTCCTAGGTATTTGAATTCAGCCACTTCCTCAAAATTTCCCTCATTTGTCATTAGCTGTCCATTTCCATTATATACTGAATTTCTACCTGTGACCATATATTTAGTTTTACTGATATTTACTTCCAGTCCTAATTTCTTAGTGTTACTCAATAGTGTGTGCGTGTTGGCCTTTAGTATCTCCTCGCTATCGGCCAATAGTACTACATCATCAGCATAAACTAACAGCTTATTAATACCATTCAGTTGTAAGCCTTCCTCATTCTCTAAAGATTTAATGGCATGCTCTAGTACAAAATTAAATAGTAGAGGAGATAGTGCATCTCCTTGCTTCAGCCCATTCTGGATTTCAAAAGTGTCTGAAAACTGTTTGCCTACACGCACCCTACTAAGAGCCATTTAGACACATTCGTATAAGTCTAACTAACTTTTTAGGAATTCCGAACTCCAGCAGGATACTATATAACTTCTCCCTCTTAATTGAATCATATGCTTTTTTGAAGTCTACATATAGTTGATGTACAGTGCCATTATATTCCCATTTCTTTTCTAAAATCTGTCTTATACTAAAAATCTGATCTGTTGTAGACCTGTTTCTTCTAAATGCACATTGATGATCTCCTAGAATGTCATCAATGTAGCGAGTAAGTCTGCTTACTAATATATTTGTAAGAATTTTGTATGAAGTTGAAAGTAATGAGATGCCCCTGTAGTTGTTGCAATCAGTTTTATCTCCTTTCTTATACATTGGTATGATAATTGATTCCTTCCATTCATCTGGAAGAGCTTCTTTTCCCAAATCATACTAAGCAACCAGCGTATTTTGTCTATCAATTTTTCTCCTCCTGATTTTATGAGTTCTGCTGGGATCTCATCTGAACCTGATGCTTTATACATCTTCAATTTTTCAATCGCCATTTCAACCTCTAATGTACTTGGCTCTGCGACTAGCATTTCTGCTGTCTGTAACTTATTCTCCTCAATGTCCTGTTCTGTATGTACATTTAATAGCTGATTAAAATAACTTTTCCATCTATTTAATATACTCCTAGAATCTGCAATCATATCCCCATTTTCATTTCGAATTATGTTTGTTCTAGCCTGAAACCCTCTTCTCTATACTAATTCCCTGATATAATTCTCTAATGTTCCTATTTTTTGCATTCATTTCAAGATCATTAATCTTCTCTCTCAAATATTCCCTCTTTTTACTCTTTAGTAACTTAGTGGTTTCCCGTGTAATACTACCCAATTGCTCTAAATTTACCTCATTTGGCTCGTGTAACCATTTAATTTTTGCTAGTTTTCTTTCTTTACAATGTCGGCACATTCCTCATCAAACCATTTCTTGTTTTGCCTCTTTTTTAAACAACCAATGCTTTCTGATGCTGAAAATTTAATAGTATCTCTTATAGCCTCCCATTCTTTATTATATCAGGTTCTTCTTCGTTTGCCACATTGTCATCTGAAGATTCCAGTACTTCAAATCTATTAGCAATTTTGATTTGGTATTCTTGCCGCATTTCATCATTTATCAAGTTTTTTAATTCATATTTTACAGAATCATCTTTAGCATTCGTTCCTCTCATAAGCGATAGCCGTTGTCTGATTTTCACTCTGACCAGATGATGATCCGAATTGCAGTCTGTCCCTCTAACTGATCTAACATCAATGATGCTACTGTGCCAGCGTTTATCCACTAATACATGATCTATCTGGTTCCGAGTTTCTCCATCTGGGGATGTCCAGGTGTATGTATGAATATCCTTATGCTGAAATGTTGTGCTCTTAACAATCAGATTCTTTGATGTGGCAAATGTGACTAATCTAACCCCGTTGTTCGTTACTATCTTCATGAAGACTGAATTTGCCTATTGTTGGTTTGAATATATCTTCCCGCCCACTTTTGCATCAAATCTCCTAAGACAATTTTCATATGATATCGTGAAAGGCTATCAAATAAGCATTCTAATTCTTCATAGAACTCATCCTTGATCTTGTCATCTTTATCTTGTGTGGGGGCATGTACATTTACAATTATAAAATCATGTCGTTTACCCTTTAGAATTATGTATGATATCCTATCATTAACAAACTTAATATCTCGGATAGCGGATAGGATCCTCCTTCTGACAAAAAACCCGTTCCAAATGCAGGCCTTTCTGCACCCCCATAGAATAATGCAAAGGTTCCTGATTCCTGACTACCTTCTCCTGGCCACCTAACTTCCTGTAAAGCGACTATATCCAAGGGCGATTTATCTAGTTCCCGCGTTAATATCTCTAGTGCCCCACTATTGTATAAAGTCCTAACATTCCATGTTCCTAGGAACATGTCCCTGTGTTTGAGCCTTTGGCATGAATTAAGGAATATATTAAGTGAAAAAGGAATTCCACTACAATTGATAGCAGTAATTAAGGAAATGTATGAGAAAACAAAAATAAAAATAAATCAAAAGGAACCAATACATATAACAGGAGGAGTTAGACCCGGTTGTCCACTTCAACCACTATCAATTACTCTTTTTAATATTTACTTTGACGACATGATAAGATAATGGAAGAAAATGACGACTGGGGGAATTAACTTAGGAAATATATTGAAAAAAAAATCAATAGCCTTTGCAGATGACCAGGTTTTAATAGCAAAAACAGAGGAGGAACTACAAAGAATGCTATATAAACTAAATGAAATATAAAAAAAAATATAACATGGAAATATCATCAGAAAAATAAAAAAACAATGGCCTTCAAGGGCGCTCATCCAGTTCGGACAAATATAATATTAGAACATAAATCCAATAGAACAAGTATAGTAAGATATAACTTCCCAGGTTGCGAAATATCATACACAGCGGAAACAGATATAAATAACAAAACTAAATAAGTTTAATTATATAACAGGAACACTAAAAAAAAGCTTTGAAAAATAAAGTCAGGAAAAACTCTATAATGCAATTATACAAGACTATGGCAGTGCCTATTTATTAATTATATTATCCGAAACATGGACAGTGACAACACAACAATCTGCCAGAATACAAGCTGCTGAAATGAGATTCCTCAGACCAATAGCAGGATATCAAAGAACAGACAAAAAACACACACACAGAAATAAGACAACAAATAAAAGTAGAGGAATTAAACCACAAGAATAGAGAAATGCAGAACAAACTGGAAAGAACAGTTAGCAAGGATGACTGAGAACACTATACCAAAAGCAGCATGCAGCTATTCACCACGAGGAAGAAGTTTGGGAAGACTAAACAAAAGATGGAAAGATGGAAACAGTAGCAACTTGGAGCCGGAACAGGCTAGTAAATAAGCCTAAACCGTGACGAAGAAGTAGAAGAAGAATGTCATTTCAGCTGGTTTCCCGACAGTATAAAAAATATTGGAGACTTCAAGTATGCCTCTCCAAGAAGCTGTTGGATTAATGGAAGTTGAGTTTTTTACCAGGTGAAGTGGGTGGTTTGTTTCCACTAAACTGCAATCCGTGCTTAAAAAGAACTGTGGATACTCAAACTGTGTTATTTTGTTTCACTTATTCAATGGTGAATTTATTAGAATACCCTGAGTATGTTATTTCTAACACAATCTCTCTACATGAATATTCACCGTTGACTTCTTGTGAAATTGAGCGATCTTTCTCTATTTATAAAAATCTATTGTTAGACAGAAAAATACGCATGACAACAGAACATTTGGATAAAGTATATTATAATTAATTGTGCATACCGTTCCAATGTGATTTAAACGTTTGAATGGGTGGCATCTGTATCTTAGTACTTTGTAGCGGAAGTGAACTGATTAAAATTAACATAGAGATTTGAATAGCCTACCTGTGGATTTCTATTTTGTAGCAAACAAATGAAATTTAGGATATTACATGTAACTGCTTCATTATACATTAATTTACATATTTCACCAATTTTGGTTAAATATTTATGTACAGTACATATTTCTTAATGGATAGTAAGTAAAATCCGGGTCATAGTGATTATTAATTTCTGTTACTTTTTTCGTTCTGTGAATGTGGATTGCGTGCGTTATTATTAAACAAAATTCATGTCCAAATTTTGAAAAGTATATAAATACTATATATCATGATTAGGGGATTCTTTACATGTGACGCGAACATTTTTCTCATTCCAATCTACACCATGAGCCATGGGCGTAGCGTGGTGGGTGATTTTCGATCAATTAACACTAGATAGAATGAACTTTTCTTCTATCCGAAAGTAGGTGTAAAATGTTAAAAATGGATGTAAAAAATATAAAAAAAATATTAAGCCAGCCAAACCCAATCGATGCGATATATCGATGTATGAAGTACCTGTCCCAGTGGACATAAGCATCGCCAGTATATGCCAGATAATTCTAGACTTCTATTATGATTCTCTTCAATTCAGAAAAGAAAACGAGATGGGTCGAGCGATGACAAGCAGCAAATCCAGCCTCTTCCATCCGCATCGATCACATCCGAAGAAGTAGATTTATCCACCATTTATCCATCTAATGTTATTGGCAACTGATTGGGGCGAACAGAGCTAATGAGTAAAGAAGATAAAGTGAAAATTCTGACAAACTGCTGGAGTCCACCCGAAAGTTACAATTTCAGCAATGATGCTGAACATTTAAAACAGAAATTCAAGCATTATTGGGTCCAACAGTATTCACCCTGGCTAAAGTATTCCGCAAGACTCAAATGTGCACTCTGTATATATATTGTGTTCTATTCTCCCCACATATTGTGAGGGACGTTAAAGGGTCATTCATAGTGAGGCCTGTCCAGAAATTTTTAAAAATTCATTAATTCGCCAAAAAGGAAAAAAAAAAAAAAAACATTGTGAGAGGCGCTGGCATGTGGAAGCTAGGCAGTCAGCAACGCTTAAGTCAGCCCCCTGTAAGCCAAAAACTCGTAAGTAAAAAAAAAAAATAAAAAAATAAAAGGAATGCAGTGGATAACTCGAAATATTTGTATTCCATCTTGGAAACTATTATATTCTGTGGCTTGCATGACTTGTACTTAAGGGGTAAAGCACTGAATGAAGGCAACTTCAGGGATCTGATTTAGGGGAGAATTGATGCCGGTGATATACGCTTAAAACCTCATTTAAACGGCAAGAATGCCATCTATCTTTCTCCACAAATTCAAAATGAATTGATTGAATTATGTGACTTGAGGGAAAGAATATTATTGCGGATGATGTAAAAAAAAATGCCAGGCGCTTACAGTGTTTTAGCTGACGAAAGCCGTGACATATCTGGAAATGAACAATTATCCATAGGTGTGCGGTTTGTTTGATGAGAAATCGAATAAAATTCGAAAAGAGTTTTTGAGCTTTGTTGAACTGAAATGAACGGACGCCAATCAATTGCTGCAGAAATTGAGTTTTTTTTTTTCGCAAAAATGTGTCGACCAGGGCTATGCGGCTGTTCAACTATGGCTGGAAAAGACAATGGGGTCCAGCAACATCTGCGCTAGTTTTTTTTTTCCCCAAAGACATTTACTTCCACTGCGCGAGCCACAAAATCAATCTCGTGGTAAATTATTTGAATAGTGTGCCCGAGGTGAGAAACACGATAGCTACAATTAAGGATATTATAAATTTTTTCGAGAGTCACCTTTGAGAAGACAGCACGTCTCAATCATCCCCATGCTCTGCGAAATACGTTGGTCGTAAAAATATAAAAGTAATGGGATATTTAAGAAACACTCTTGAAGGAAACGCACCAAGCCGAAAACAAGCTGATCAGTTGCATGCTGCTGCAAGTATAAGTTCTTTCATCTTTTGTCTGTGCCTGATAGCATAATATTATACTTATTTGGAATCTATCGTTAACTCGCTGCAAGTCGGAACTACAGATTTTGAAAGCAATAATAGCATCGTAATAAATCATCGCAAAAAAGGTGAAAAGATCTCCGAAGGCATCATGAAAGAGATGAAGACTACTGCTTCTGAGCTAGGTGTGGAAATCACACTATCCAATAAGCGGACATATCGAGCTAATCCACAATGGGATCCCGAAGATTACTTTAAGGTGGCCATCTTAAATCCCTACTTGGACTCCTTTCACACAGCTTTGCCAGACAGATTTGGAGAACAGGGTCCTTCTTTTGGACTCCAAATGGTGCACCCTAAAGAATCTAAATACATCTATGAAAGATTTCTAAGCAACGGCAAATAACATTTCAGAGTATTATAAAATCGAGGGTTTGTCCAGCGAAATTGAATTATGACACCGTATGTAGATGAATCGAAGCGACAAGGATAAATAATAGATAGCTAATAGATTCAACACAATCAAGTGTAACAGTTCAGAAGTAATCTTGACAAAAAACTCAATACGCCAAGCCAAAAAAATTCTGCAATTATTTCACTTTTATCCTTCATATTTCCTCTTCAATAGCGTTGTAGTGTTCTTCCGAAATATATTGATGTTAGTTTAAAAAATAAAGTTAGTATTTTGTATTTTTGATTTGTTCGTTTGTACCCGGAAGGTATACAGTCGAAGATATTTTGCACCCCTCTTAATACAATTTTGGCTACGCCCATGCCATGCGAATGCGCCTACAAACGCGAAGCAGTTTACACTATGGAATCACATATACACAATATTTAACGAACCTAATAGCTAACCTAACGCAATTTAAGTACTCTAACCTGAGAAAGACCAACCTAAAATCTAATCTAACGCAATTTAAGCACTCTAACCTGTAAAATAATATAACGCCCAAAAATAAATAGTAAATTCTGAAATTCTGAACTATATGTGTACAGTTAATTAGTATATACTTTATATTTGGCTGCATTGGAATAATATTCGTTAAGAACAATATGGTTGTCATGTCTTCATGCTACGTATGTAGTTACATATCTTTGAAAAATATATTGAATTCATCGTTAGAAAACATGTAAAAATCATTGTAAATGGTGGGAAATAATTTGAAAAATAGAATCCTAAGAATAACATTTGACAGGAGTTTATAAAGGAATTAAAAAAGTAGCGTAACAGGTTGTAAAGAATAGTAATGATTATTATTATTAACATTTTAGGTTCCGGCTCAGTTCAGCCTGCTCCTATAAACAAGATTTTGTTTTATTTCTTCAGAGTTGTTAAGGTCTCCCTCTCTCTATGTCTTTAAGGTTTATACTGAAATAATTTTATTTATTTGAATTCTTGTAGGAAAACAGAGGGAAAACGCCCAGTTGGTAGACCAAGGATGACAAGGGAGAATAACATTATCCATAATTCGAAGGAAGTAGATTATACAGGGAATGGAAAACATTAGCTCAGGATAGGGATATATGGAGAGATTATGTCTGCGTGGCCATAAACCTACGAGTTCGATAATGCCAGCGAGTGAGTGAGCTAGTTAGTTATTTGAAATCCATTTTATGGAGTTGATAAGATTGGATATCTTTCACTATATCTAAAAGTTATATAGTTTGTGCTTGTACAGATATTCCTATTAGACATTTTATTGTGTGTCAAAGTATGAATACAGTCGATGAATTGTAATTTTGTTTATTAGCAATTTAGTAATTAAATAAATTAGAACATTCACGACTTATATTTATTATATTTTAATACAATATAAAAATAACTAAATAGGATAAAAAAACATATTACACGCTTTATATTAACTTGACTTGTAGCTATCTATGTAACGGAATCTTTCAACGCGATTTTCACCCACTTAAAATCATTGGATCGACTTGCAACTTTGTATACTTATAAGGACCAATGGCAATACAATAAGTTAAAAATCGGTTTCTAAAATCCCTGCCTGGCCAGAATCATCAGAAAATCAAAAAAAGTGTTTTGTGTACTTATGTTACGGAATCTGTCAGACAACGATTTTCAACACCAAATCAAATTCATCCACTTTAAATCATTGGATCGAATTGAAACTTTGTATACTTGTAAAGGACCAATGACAATATAATACTTTCATAATGTTTCTCTAAAATCATGGCCAAAATCATCAGAAAATCAAAAAAAAAAGTGTCTCTATAATTATGTAACGGAATTTTTCAACACGATTTTCACCCACTTACAATCATTAAATCGAATTGAAACTTTGTATACTTGTAAAGGACCAATGACAATACATACTTTCATAATAGTTTTCTAAAATCATGGCCAGAATCATCAGAAAATCAAAAAAGTGTCTCCGTAATTATGTAACGGAATTTTTCAACACGATTTTCACCTACTTAAAATCATTGGATCGACTTGAAACTTTGTATACTTGTAAAGGACCAATGACAATACAATAATTTCATAATGTGCTTCCAAAATCCTGGCCAGAATAATCACAAAATAAAAAAAAGTTTGTGTAATTATGAAATGGAGTTTCTCAAAACGATTTTCACCCACTCAAAATTATTGGATCGACTTCAAACTTTGTATACTTGTAAAAGACCAATGACAATACAATAATTTCATAAATGGTTTCTAAAATCCTGGCCAGAATCATCAGAAAATCAAAAAAATAAAAACCGGTATAATAGGTTGCGGACTTATCAACATTTTAGTCAATCGTTATAAGAGCTCAGTTGGTAGAGCGATGGACTGTAGTGGTATATAATTTCAGTTATCAATAGGTCGCTGGTTCAAATTCGGCCCGGAGGATTTTTTAGAAGAGTATTACTTTTTGCTTGTACTACTAAAACAACACTATTTATTAGAAAACCGAACTAAAAAATGAAAAATAATTTTAATTTCCAAAGCGCTTGGGATAAAATTAAAGTGGTCAACAAAAAATCATCTCCAACACATTTAGAATAAAACTATAGTTTTCTACAAGAAAAAATAATTTTACCATTAAAAGCGTGGGGTATTCTATATCAATTAATATATTTGATAATGAACAGATATTGGTAAAAGTAAAGTCTCTGAGAAGAAAATGTAAATACCATAAAAAGTACCCCACGCTTTTGAAGGTAAAATTATTTTTTTTAAAGATAACTATAGTTTTATTCTAAATGTGTTGGAGATGATTTTTTGTTGACCACTTTAATTTTATCCCAAGCGCGTTGGAAATTAAATTTATGTTTCATCTTTTAGTTCGGTTTTCTAATAAAGCGTCTTTTAGTTTTTTTTAACTATTATTTATTTTACACGTTTTATATTAGCTTGACCTGTATCTATGGAGCGGAATCTTTCAACGCGATTTTCACACACTTAAAATCGTAGGATACACTTGAAACTTTGTATACTTGTAAAGGACCAATGACAATACAATAATGGCACAATTGTTTTCTAAAATCCTGGCCAGAATCATCAGAAAATAAAAAAAAGTGTCTGTATAATTATGTAACGGAATATTTCAACACGATTTTTGCCCACTTAAAATCATTGGATCAACTTTAAACTTTGTATACTTGTAAAGGACCAATGGCAATACAATACTTTCATAATATGTTTATAAAATCTTGGCCAGAAACATCAGAAAAAAAACGTGTCTGTGTAATTATGTAACGGAATCTTTAACACGATTTTTACCCACTTAAAATCATTGTATCGACTTGAATCTTTATATACTTGGAAATAATCAATGACAATGCATTAATGTCATAAAGGTTTTCCAAAATCCTGGCCAGAATCATCAGACAATCAAAAAAAGTGTTTGTGTAATTATGTAACGAAATCTTTCAACACGATTTTCACCCACTTAAAATCATGGGATCCACTTGAAGCTTTGTAAACTTGTAAAGGACCAATGACAATACAATAATTTCATAAATGTTCCTAAAATCCTGGCTAGAATCAGCAGAAAATGAAAATAATAATAATAACCGGTATAATAAGATGCGGACTTTTCAACTTCTTACTCAATTGTTTTAAGATCTCAGTTGGTAGGGCGGTGGACTGTAGTGGTATACATTTTCAGTAATCCATAGGTCGCTTGTTCAAATCTGGCCCGGAGGGTTTTTTAGTAGAGTACTACTTTTAGCTCATACTACAATAGTATCGAAATTAAAGATATATATATTTTTATCTT
The DNA here is from genome assembly GCA_030220185.1 of Diploptera punctata. Lineage (NCBI taxonomy): Eukaryota > Metazoa > Arthropoda > Insecta > Blattodea > Blaberidae > Diploptera > Diploptera punctata. The sequence goes on from JASPKZ010007850.1 coordinate 163,067, forward strand.
AATCTGTAAAATATTAGAACTAAAAAATAAATAATAGTTTAAAGTAAATAATAGTTTAAAAAACTAAAACAACACGCTTTGTTAGAAAACCAAACTAAAAAGTAAAAAATAAATAACATTTTTAAAAAACTAAAACAACACGCTTTATTAGAAAACCGAACTAAAACATAAAACATAACTTTAATTTCTAACACTCTTGAGATAAAATTAATGTGGTAAACAAAAAGTAATCTCCAACACATTTAGAATAAAACTAGGGTTATCTACAAAAAAATAAACAATTTTACCATCAAAAGCGTGGGATGCTTTTTATAGTTTTTACATTTTCTTCTTAGAGACTAAAATTTTACCAATATCTGTTTATTATCAAATATATTAATTGATATAGAGCACCCCAAGCTTTTGATATGGTAATTTTTTTGTAGATAATTCTACGTTTTTTCTAGATGTGTTGGAGATTATTCTTTTGTTGACCACTTTAATTTTATCCCAAGCGTGTTGGAAATTAAAATTATTTTTCATTTTTTGTTTGGTTTTCTAATAAAGCGTGTTTCAGTTTTTTAAAACTATTATTTATTATTCTTGGAGGAGAAAATGTTCAAGCATGGGAATTCCTATTTCAAACAACAAAACTTTATACAACTTACATTTTGCAGATGATCAATTGTTAACTGCACAAGATTATGAAGATTTAGAATATATGACTAGAAAATTAATAGAAGAATATGAAAAATAGGGATTAAATTTGAACATGAAAAAATCAAAATATTTATTAATTGGTGAACCAGAACAAAATTTAATTTTTGCAGTCTGGTGAAACAATAAAATCCTGTAGTGAGATCACATATTTAGGAATTAAAGTAAATAAAAATGGGAGTTATGAAGAGGAAATAAGAAATAGAAATAATAAAGGAATATTTGCATTTGCTTGCCTAAATGGAATATTGTGGGATAAAAATATAAGTAATCAAAATAAAATGAATATATACCATACAATTGTTAAAATCATAATTACTTATGGAGCAGAACTTTGGCCATTAGCAACAAAAGCAAATAAGTATCTTTTGGCAACGGAAATGGATTTTATACGAAGGGCCGCAAGAATTTCAAGAAGAGAAAACATTAGGAACTCAGTTATAAGGAAGAAAATGAAGATTGAAGAAACTATTTAAGATTATATTAAAACTCGGCAATTAAGAAGGTACGGACATGTCCAGCGAATGGAAGAGGATCGAGTACCAAAATCTGTTTTGGAATGGAAACCTGAGGGAAGACGAGGCAGAGGAAGACCTAAAATCTCCTGGAGTCAGGGAATATGTTTATACATGAAGGAGAAACATTTACAACCAGGAGATTGGATGGACCGATAAAATTGGCTATTAGGAATCGGACGTTGTCAAAGACATTAATCAACCGATGATCTATCTATTTATTATTCTTCTGCAAGAAAAATTAGAAGAAGAAGAATTAGAAAATGTAACTCCTTATAAGAAGTTGATTATGATTTTCAATGGTCCTTCTTCTTCCCTTTGTTTTTGGTCCATGATCTGTTCCAACCAGAATGTTGAGTCCCTCCATCTCTTTTTTTGGTCTTCCAGTTAACCTTCTTCCATCCTCTGGTAACTTAACTATTGCTATCTGTTGTCATGCGGAATATTATATTTATTGCAATCAAATCTACTTTTTTCCACCCAGTGGCCAATTGCTTGAATAAAAAGCTGTCTTCTTATTTCTTCATTTCTAATTTGATCTTTTCTTGATTTACGTATTGAATAAAAAGCTGTCTTCTTATTTCTTCATTTCTAATTTGATCTTTTCTTGATTTACGTATATCTTCCTTAGAATCCTCATTTCATTTGTTTCTAGAGTTTGTTTTGTTTTAACAGTATCTGCTCTTGTTTCGGAGGCATTGGTAGATTATGCTTCCAATATAGTGTTTACCTTTGACTTGCCAATGTAGTCTTTGTTAAATCAGTCCGGCTATCTTTATTTATGGAACTTTGAGTTTGAATAAAATTCATCTGGAGTAGCTTGCTTGGTCGGTTGTTGATGGGTAGGCCAGTTGCTATCCACTATAGATGTAGTGCCTGATTCAATGTCTTAAGTGCTAAATTTAATTTAAAGTCCAATTTTAATTATATTAAAAAAATTAGACACAGCTAAACAATAACAGAGGATTGCACAATTTAAGCCTCGGACTGTATGATGAAGTAAAGGAAATAAGAAAAATAAATTTCAGTAATAGGCAAATCTATGATCTATTCTGTATATTGTCAGCGTCAACAAGACCTGGGAGTTTACTATAACAAATCTATAACGTTTTCTATACTTTTCATATAAATATATTTTGTATGATTATATGAAAAATGTTTAAATATTATTTAAAAGTATCTGTCCAATAAAAATATTAAATTAATATGATTTACCTGTACAATTATATATTTATTTATTCAATTTGATAATATTATATAATGATTTACAAGATAAAGTCAAAAGCAATTAGATCTATGTAGTAGTTAGGTAATGTAAATATTTAAGAAGGCAGTCATTACCTTTACAATATGAGACTGGACACGAAAGTCAATAAGTTTACTAAGACGCCAGATATTCGATGTGCAATAAATGTACGACAATATTCTACTGCTTTACTTCCCTTCGAAAAACCCACACTCAATATTTTAGTGCCCTGCCGGCTTAAAACTCACGGGCCTCAGAACCTGAGGTAACCACTCTCCACTGGGACCGATTATTATTGTATAAACAATAAACCGTTATTCCGGAAAATATAATTAGACGAAGACTCGATGATACGTCATCACAATACAGACACGATTTTCTAATAAAAACGTCTAAAGAGAATACACTAAATTATTCAGGTTGGGTCTATGCCGATTTATGCATGTATGCATGTATCCCATATGTTCCTCATGGATACATGGGTTCTTCCCTAGCGGGAGTTTCTTGACCAAGTTAATTTCGTTATGCTTATTTCCCTTCAGGTATCAGTAAGTGGCACGTGTTCAGTACATCACCTCAATGAGATAGCTAATAGGCCACACTTGGAGGGGAAGGCCAGTTAAGTTTTGCACAGAAGCATTAATTTAGAATTGAGGTTCCTTTAAGAGCCCGAAAATCTCCAGTGTTGGAACCCACGACTAAAATTCCCTTCCGAAGGATTTATGCCTTCATTTTTTTGATACCGATTGGCTAGTGAATATGGTTCAAGGTTCGCGGATTCAAACCGAGCTGCAGTACACAAATTTTTTCAGAGTGCAAAAATCTCGAGCACGACTTTCTTTGGAAGAGGAATAAAATTGTGAGTTCAGTGTCGTAATAACCGACACTTAAAAAAACTTTAAGATTTGAAGAAGAAGCCACAGAGCAAAATTTGCCTGTAGTTTCACTTTCAGATTTGATTTGCGAATTATTAAAATGAGTCATTACATAAAATATCTACTAATTGTGTAGGTGCTGTTGGTCTACTCAACTCTGAAAGGATGGGTGAACGGATTATTCCACGACTAAAAATACCGAGTAACTTAAATATCTTCTTCAGGAAGGGAAGTAATGCCATAAGTCGTAAGATCTGTGACAAGTAAAAAAAAAGGTATCTAAGCAACATTTATGACACTTTTATTTCCATATCTAAATTGCGATGATAAAAAACGTGATTAAGCTAGGTTTACTGCAAAGGTTTATCGGATTTAAATAATCTATGATACTGATTTCGCTACGTACTTAAAGAGAAATATATTGCGATTTTACTATTTATTGTAAATCCCTTCTTTCACGCACATTTTATCAGTAATTCATCTCAAAAGATATAATTGATCATATCATGGTGGGGATTAAAAGTGATTTCCTGCTCCTAAACACTCTAATTGGCATCTAAGAATGCTTATTTTCGGTAGCAGGAACCACCACAATTCTGGCCTTTCCATTACAACATAATTATTGTTATTATGTGTTATTTGTAAAATGAAAGCGAAGTTCACATTCTACGCAACAGGATGTCAAAAAAATACGTACAAAATCATTTTTATAACTCTCTATAATCACGTTGAGATTTCTAGAAACCAATAATTGGAACTGTAATAGAAATCTCTAGAGAAGCTTTTTAATAATGTAATTCCTAGATGACGCAAAGATATTTGCTTTTGCAACGAATGCAATGAAGCTAATTTCATGAAATCGATATCATACAGTAAATTGTTCACATAGCGATTCTTGTGGAACTTACAAAATATTTTCAAACTTTATTTTCTCTTAACAACAACTAAAATCAAATAAATAAAATCTCAAAATATGACTCTCATATTATTTTAAAATATATGAATGGAACTAATTTGTTTATTTAATCTTATAACATTAACTTTGAAATGAAATAACTTTATGATTATTTTTAAATTTATAGAGTTAAAAGCAATTTATGTTGTAAAGAAATCAGTTTATCGACTTCTGCTCTAAATTTTGAAAAAAATATAACCAGCGTTCTAAAAATAAAATAAACTCAACTTGCTTCTATATATAATAAAATACCAAAGCAGAATGAACACTTTATGGTTTCGAAACTTAATTTTGTCACTGGACTTCGCACAATCTATGAGCTATTTGCGTACAACAACATCTAGGGAAAACATCGACGCCAGTAAATAACAAAGTTCGTCATGGGATGGGGACGAAATGCAAAAAATAATGTGCAGAGAATCTCGAAGGATATCGATTATTTGAATATAATGAACACACATCGTTTATTGCAAATGTTATATCAATTTTTAAAAAGGAGATATAAATAAAATGTGTAATTAAAGAGGAATCAGTATTTTTAACTCTGTATATAAAATATTACTTAATAGATTAAAACCAATAGCAGATGTATTGCTAGAACAGAATGGTTTTAGACAAGGAAGATCCTGCTCTGACAATATATTCACTATGAGACAGATAATAGAAAAGAGACGAGAATTCAATTTATCCGCCTATTTAGCTTTCGTTGATCTTGAAAAAGCCTTTGATAAAGTGATAAGCAGAAAACTGTGTGAAATAATGAAGGCAAGAGGGTAACCGGCTCAACTTATAGAAGGATTAAAATGTCTTTATAATGACACGAAAATCCTTAATTTAGATAATTATTCCAGAGATGAAATTTTAATAAATCAAGGAGTTCGAAAAGGCTGTACATTATCACCTACAGTTGTTTAATACATATTTTGACGAGATTATACGAAAATGGAAACAAATCAAGTCCAATAGGAATACAAATTCCTAAGGAAATTTATATGAATTTTTTAATTTATGCAGACTATCTGGTAATTATACAGAAGTCAGAGGATGATTTACAAAGAGCCTTTTACACATTGAATCAATTAGAACTCCATTATAATCTTAAATTCTCAACTTCAAAAACTAAAATTATGGCTTTTCAGGGCAAACTGCCAGTCAGAGCAAAAATAGTAATTGATAATAGAACAGATAGCACACTTTAACTATCTTGGTTCAGATATAACATATAGCTATGATTTGGATATAAAATATATAAAAAGGAATGTTTGTTTGTTGGTTTGTTCGTACTTTATGCGCGGCCATACCGTTGATCCGATTGTGATGGGGTTTTTCGCAAAATGATCAGGAGATTCCCGGGATGAATATAGGCTATAAGAGAGTTATGATACTCAACTCCTACACCCTTAAAAATCGCCCTTTATAGTGGAAAACGTGACAAAAGTAGCTCTTTGGACGCATAAATGGCTTATGCTGCCTAAATCATAACAAATACACAAACGTAATGTACACAGAATTGAATATCTCAAAAAGCTCTAGAAAAACGTCCCGTACAGTATATGTTTAAGTCTTACGGATAACTCACAATAGCCATTTTTGTCTTTCGTTGATGCCAAGAAGATCGAGACAAGTACGTAGATCCCTGTACAAGCATAGCAGCACATGGCGGGTATTCTTATACGGATAACTCACAATAACGAAATTTGTATTTCAACTCATTTATGCCAAGAAGATCGAGATAAGTAGGTTCCCGGACAACACCGGGTAATCAGCACGGGAAATCTTAAAATGATTACGATATACATTTATAATTATTTTTCATTTTACTTATTCAACTAATCATAAGAATCAATACTAGTAAAATTCATATCAAATTCCGTTAAGGTGAAGTCATATGATTAAAGTTAAAAATTAAATTGTACCTGTTGGTACGTGCCGTCGTCCTCAACTTTGTTAAAATATCGTATATAAAATTAACTGGAGCGTTTTCGGAAGTTACCTTCCATCTTCTGCCGGTTGAGCTTCCGCTACTCGTTGTTGTGACGGTGATGTATTCTCCAACTGTTTGTAGCAGCAACTGAGTTGTTTTTGACGATCTCGTATAATGGGTTTGACTGGGGTGCATTCTCATTAAGAAGTGAGGTGTTGTTTGTTTCCTTTATAATTTCGAGGCCTTCAAATATATTTATCCTAGCTGGAATGTTTTCTCGGTGGATTATCGTGAGAGTATTTTCAACTGTGTTCATTCCATGACCTGCATAGCTTGATTTATCACCCGCGTATATGAAATCGTTTAGGTGTTCTTTATATCTTGTATTAAAATTTCTGCTTGTCCTGCCAATATAAAATTTATTGCAATCTTTACATGTTAGTTTGTAGACTCCCTTGTTGTTGAATTTGTTGTGATCTTCTATGCCATTGCATATTATGTTGTTTAATTTGTTTCCTGTTTATAAGCTATGTTAATGTTTTTATTTACATTTTTCAAAGTTCTGGCTAGTTTTTTGGTTTCATTTCCTGTGTATGTTAATGTTACCCATGTTTTGTTATTATTAGATTCTCTTTCAAGTTTTGTTATATTGTTTGCGTCATTTTTTCGTTTTTGTTTCTTTGTTGATTTGTTTGTTGAATTCGTTGCTTTTCGCCATGTTTTTAAGATATTGTAGTTCTTTGTTGTAGTTTGTTTTGTTCAAGGGTAGTTTTAACATTCTGTTGATTAAACTATTAAATGTGCTTATTTTATGTTGGTATGGGTGTCTAGACTTGTTATTAATGGTGAGCATATTATTTGTAGATTTGCGGAAAATACTTGTTTCAAGTTCCTTTTTTTTTCTATGTTTTCAGTATGGTAATGTCTAGATAGTTTATTTTGCTGTTCAGTTCTATTTCTTTCATAAATTCTATTTTAGGATGCATATTGTTTAGTTCTAGCAGAATTTCCTTTTCTTTTCTGTTCTCATTTTCATAAATAATCATGACATCGTCAACATATCTTGTAATTAGCTTTATATTGAATTTATTTATTAAAAGTTCATAGTATTTGTTTTACAAATCTTGTAGAAATATTTCTGCCATTATAATTGATGTGGGAGATCCCATTGGAATTCCATCTTCTTGTTCATATATTTGGTTATTGAATTGGAAATCATTTTGCTTCATTATATTATTTGTGACCGTGTATAATTGATTTATGTATTCTGTATTTAAGTTACTATTCCCTAGCTTATTTTTTATTACGTTTAAAGTTTCATTTATTTGAATGTTAGTGTATAAATTATTTATGTCAAATGACGCCATTTTCTTATTCTTGTTTATTTTTATGTTTTTAAGTTTATCTGCTAGATCATACGTGTTTTCTATTGTGTATTTATCTTCTAATTTCATGTCTTTTTTGAGTTTTTGTGCAATTAATTTTGAAATGTTGTAGTTGGGGGCGTTAATGCAGTTTACTACTGGCCGCATTGGGTTCGTGGTTTTGTGTATTTTAGGTAAAGCTATCATTATCGGTACATTGGATTGTTGTTTGTGTGCTTATTTGTATACTTGTTAAATTAATTGTTCGGTATAATTATTGGACATGTTTTTGTTAGTTCTTTTAATTTTCTGTTAAATTTAGCTGTTGTATCATTTTCTTGAATTTATGATAGGTCCACAGAAGATAGAAGATTAATACATTTAACAGAAATAACATTAAATAAAGAAGAACGAAGAATACTTGAAAATAGATACAAGTTCAATTTCCCCACAACCAACAGGATAAAAGGAAATATGATAATCGAAAGCGAAATTGCAATCAATAAATTACAAATAAATAATAAGGACTATGCAAGATACGAAGCTGCTAAAACCATCAATGAAGTTTCACCCACAATAAGTAATGGAGAAAAGAATTTAAAACACCTTAATACATTAAAAACTAAACTCAAGAATAATAATAACATAATACATACAAAAGACATAACGGTACTAATGAACAAAGATGATTATATTGAAAAAACAAAACAATTCATAGATGAAAATAAATTCAAGAAAATCGACAAAGATCCAACAGCTAAATTTAACAGAAAATTAAAAGAACTAACAAAACATGTTCAATAATTATACCGAACAATGAATTTAACAAGTATACAAATAAGCACATAAACAACAATCCAATATACCGATAATGATAGCTTTACCTAAAATACACAAATCCAATATTCCAATGCGGCAAATAGCAAACTGCATTAATAGAATAGATTTAGAATTTAGAATAGATTTATTTAGCCTGCGCCTCCAACTACAAAATTTCCAAATTACTTGCATAAAAACTCAAAAAAGACATGAAATTAGAAGATAAATACACAAAAGAAAACACGTATGATCTACCAGATAAACTTAAAAACATAAAAATAAACAAGAATACGAAAATGGCGTCATTTGACATAAAGAATCTATACATTAACATTCAAATAAATGAAACTTTAAACATAATAAAAATAAATTAGATAACAGTAACTTAAATACAGAATACATAAATCAACTATACACAGTCACAAATACTATAATGAAGCAAAATTTTTTCCAATTCAATAAAAAAAATGAACAAGAAGATGGAATTCCGATGGGATCTCCCACATCAGGTATAACGGCAGAAATATTTCTACAAGATCTGGAAAACAAATACTATGACATTTTAATAAATAAATTCAATATAAAGCATACATCAACTACACATAGACTTCAAAAAAGCATAAGATTCAATTAAGAGGGAGAAGTTATGTAGTATCCTGCTGGAGTTCGAAATTCCTAAAAAGTTAGTTATACTTATACGAATGTATCTAAATGGCACAAAGAGTAGGGTGCGTGTAGGTAAACATATATTCGGACACTTTTGAAATCCTGAATGGGTTGAAGCAAGGAGATGTACTATCTCCTCTACTATTTAATTTTGTACTAGAGCACGACATCAAATCTCTAGAGGATGAAGAAGGCCTACAACTCAATGATATAAATAAGCTGTTAGTTTATGCTGATGATGAAGTAGTGTTGGGCGATAGCGAGGAGGTACTAAAGGACAACACACTCACACACACATATTCAGTAACACTAAGAAATTGATACTGGAAGTAAATATCAATAAAACTAAATATATGGTCACACATAGAAATGCAATATATAATGGACATGGAAATATAATGACAAATGAGGGAAATTTTGAGGTAGTGGCTGAACTCAAATACCTATGAACAATAATCACAAATAGGAATGAGATGCACAAAGAAATAAAACATAGATTAAAATCTGCGTGCTATTATGCATTACAGAGACTCTTGATGTCCCAACTCCTTTCAAAAAACGTTAAATTGAAAATATACAAAACTATGATTCTACCAGTTATATTATATGGATTTGAAACATGGACTCTTATTTAAGGGAGGAAAGGAGATTACGAGTATTTGAGAATAAAGTACTTAGGAAAATTTTTGGACCAAAGAGAGATGAACCGACAGGTGAATGGGGAAGACTGCATAACAATGGACTACATAGGCTTTATAGGAAGTCAGATATAATAAGAACAGTTATGTCTCGTAGATTGCGATGGGCAGGACATGTGGCACGTATGGGGAATGAAAGAGGAGCATGGAAGCTTCTTGTAGGAAAACCTGAGTGAAGAAGCCCAGTTGGTTGACCAAGAATGAGGTGGGAGAATAATATTAACTATGATTTGAGGGAAGTAGATTATACAGGGAATGATTGGAAAGCATTAGCTCAGGATAGGGATGTCTGCAGAGCTTATGTCCGCGCGGCCATGAACCTACGGGTTTGATAGTGCCAGTGAGTAAGTAAATATAAAGCTAATTACAAGATATGTGGACGACGTCATGATTATTTATGAAAATGAGAATAGAAAAAAAAAAGGAAATTCTGCTAGAACTAAACAATATGCATCCTAAAATAGAATTTATGAAAGAAATAGAACTTAACAGCAAAATAAACTATCTAGACATTACCATACTGAAAACATAGAAAAAAAAAAGGAACTTGAAATAAGTATTTTCCGCAAATCTACAAATAATATGCTCACCATTAATAACAAGTCTAGACACCCATACCAACATAAAATAAGCACATTTAATAGTTTAATCAACAGAATGTTAAAACTACCCTTGAACAAAACAAACTACAACAAAGAACTACAATATCTTAAAACATGGCGAAAAGCAACGGATTCAGCAAACAAATCAACAAAGAAACAAAAAAGAAAAAATGACGCAAACAATATAACAAAACTTGAAAGAGAATCTAATAATAACAAAACATGGGTAACATTAACATACACAGGAAATGAAACCACAAAACTAGCCAGAACTTTGAAAAAGATAAATAAAAAATTAACTTAGCTTATAAAACAGGAAACAAATTAAACGACGTAATATACAATGGCATAGAAGAACACAACAAATTCAACAACAAGGGAGTCTACAAACTAACATGTAAAGATTGTAATACATTTTATATTGGCAGGACAAGCAGAAATGGTCATAAAATATATAAAGAACACCTAAAAGATTTCATACATGCGGGTGATAAATCAAGCTATGCTAAACATCTCATTAACGCAGGTCATCGAATGAACACAATTGAAAACACTCTAACGATATTCCACCGAGAAAACATTCCAGCTAGGATAAATATATTTGAAGACCTTGAAATTATAAAGGAAATAAACAACACCTCACTTCTCAATGAGAACGCACTCGTCAAACCCATTATACGAGATCGTCAAAAAGAAGTCAGTTGCTGCTACAAACAGTTAAAGTATACATCACCGTACACAACAACAATAAATAACGGAAACTCAACCTACAAAAGATGGTAGGTAACTTCCGAAAGCGCTCCAGTTAATTTTATATGCAATATATTAACAAAGTTGAGGACGACGGCACCTACCAACAGGTACAATTTAATTTTTAACTTTCATCATATGACTTCACCTCAACGGAATTTGATATGAATTTTACTAATATTGATAATAAATGAAACCGATATCAAACGATGTGCGGCACCATAAGAAGAAACCTTCGAAATACTCGAAGAGAAACTTAGCTCAGGTTTTATAAAATTATGGCAGTTCCTGTTCTTTTATATGGTTCTGAATCTTGGGTACTTACAAAAAAATATATCTCAAACAGTCAAGCCACGGAAATGAAATTTTTAAGATCAGTAAAAGGATGTACACGCATGGATAGATTACATAATGAATCGACAAGAAATGAACTGGATATCTTTTCAATACTCGATAAACTAGAAGAGTAGAAATGCCGATGGAAAGAACATTTAGATATAATGGACAATGTAAGATTACCCAAAACGATCCAACACCTACAAACCGCATGGAAAAATATCTTTGGGGCGGCCAAGGAAACGATGGACTTGAGACCGGTACAGGTTGCATTGATCTAATCTGGAAAGGAAGAAGAAGGAATACACATTCTACTTTATCGTACCGCAGAATAATTTGATCATTCGTCGGTTGCTAAATAGGCCTAAAATTAACAAAAAAGAAGAAACTATGAAGATTAATAAAATTTGGATTCCGGCATTATATAACACGAGAATAAAACCCATGACTTACGCCAGTGACAACCAATCAGAAAAATAGCTCCAAAGTAACGGACCGTGTAGAAAACATCACCACACAACACTCAACAATAAATAGGACACGATTTCCAACACACAACCAGTCTGCAGCCGACATTTTTGAAGAGTTAAGAAGTCAAAGAACACCCAGAATCTCCTGAGGATGCCTACCGCAGTAGTAGACGAAACGTCGAGTTTTAATAAAACCAGACCACGGCCATTTAGCCCGAAAGACATAAAATACATGAATCAATTTTAACTAAGTTACTTTAGCAGGTATAATTTGTTTAAATCTTACAGGCCTATTCTAAAATTACATAGTACCTTAAATTGCAGTCACAATATATTTCTGTCACACGAACCTGGGGAATTTTAACAACTTCTCCAAATGAAGCAACATATTAGAATAATAGATATTCTCAACAGATAATTTTCAGAAAATAATCTGAAGTCTGAAAATATGTATTTTATCGCCATCAAATCTTGAATGATAAGTTTAAGATACGATTTTACTAGATGTTAATTTTTTTATATCTATAATCAATTTAATCTCATAGTAAAGATTCAAAGTCGCGACCATGATTAGCCGACATGTCTGCCGGCATGTATAATGTTAGAACACACGTCCTGTAAATAACTTCTGGAAATGTTACTTGGAAATATAAGGATTATTCGTTTGTTTATCAAAACATCTCTTCACGATAATGTGTGAAGTATTATCTGCCCAATTATTTAATTAAAGGCCGCGGTGTTTTGACCGTGCAAAGGTAGCATAATCAATAGTCTTTTAATTGAAGGCTGAATACTCTCTTGTTATTTTGTTAGGTTTATTGTTTTACGAAGCCTAAAAATATAGCCTAGATATTATAGACAACTACATGTTATTAGAAAAATGCTCCTCTAAATATTTTTCATTCAAAATCTCACGATATCTGGATTTCATATGCTATTATCAATTGATTGTTAAACCAGGTTGGCAAAACAGCTATAACGCCTGGGGGGACCCGACATGCTTGACCACATGTCACTCATTCATTGTCTCGATAATAGTCTACTATGTGATTAACGCATGTGGATGTGAGGTCAGCAGCCGGTTGGTAGGCCAAGGGTCTCCTAGGCCTGTCGCGCCTGGGAGTAAGTAGGTCTAATCGATGGTTAAATAAATCGAAAATACTCAACTTATATTTATCCCCTAGGCCCACTGTATTGAAACAAGATAATTCTGGCACTCTGGATTTAATTTCTAGTATACATTTAATTATCGAAGTTTTATTAGCGAAGGATTATAGCTATTGAGACCGAGTTCTCGCTACATCTCGAAGTAATAAGAGTATATATATATATATATATATATATATATATATATCATCATCATAGTACATTCACGAATTTAGGCCATTTGTTGACCTGTTTCGGCCTCAAAAGAAACACCATCCAGAAGTCTTTTGAGTGGACGTCCTGGTCTTCTTCTTCCTGCAGGTTGATATCTTAACATTAGTTTGGGTATTCTGTGATCTTCCATTCGATGAACATGTTGTATCCATCTTGACTTATAATCAGAAATTTTGTTTTCTAAAGATTCCATGTGTAATTCTTCTAAGATGTCTTCATTTTTTTTTTGTGATCTAGTAGTGTGTATCCTGCAGTCCTCCGAAGATATCTCATTTCAGCAGATCTAAGTCTCTGTATATCCTTCTGTTTCAACGTCCATACTTCGCTACCATACAAAAGAGTTGGAAGAGCCAGTGTTTTATACACTTTCAGTCTTGAATTCTTTTGGACTAACTGTGGCTTGAAGATAGAATTTATTAACCCTAAAATTCTTAAAAATGTAGATATTTTTGCATTTACATTCTTTTCTTCTTCATACGAGATATTGCATCCTAGATATGTAAAATTATTCACCTGCTCCAAAATTTTATTGTCCAGTACAATTTTACTTCTGACAGGATCTACACCTTGAAATGCCATAATTTATGTTTTTTCTGTAGATATCTTTAATCCATATTCTTCTGTAATTTTGTTAAGATCATACAGACCTTTCTGTAGATTATCTTCGGAATTTGCTATTATTATTTGGTCATCTGCAAACAATAGGGTGTTTAATTTTCTATTTTCTGATATTCTTATTCCAAATTTATATGTTTTGTTCCAGCAACATATTACTTCATTGATATAAATTGCAAAGAGTGTTGGGGATAGGGGGCAGCCTTGTCTCACACCACGATTTATAATTCCTTCTTCAAAAAATCTGTTATTTAATTTAATCTTTATGGTGTTGTCTTTGTAAATATTTTGTATGTTCTGCCGAAGTAAATTTGGTATATTTCTGTCTTCCAATATATTTAAGAGTTTTGATCTCTTGACTGTGTCGAATGCTTTTTCAAAATCTATGAAAGCAAAATGTGGTAGTGACGTGTATATAACCTCTCCTACCCAATTCTCATCCTCACCTTCTCGTGGTACAACCCGTTTTCACAAACGAGGATCTGAGGACCGAGTCACGGCGGTATAACCGTTCCATCAGGTACTGAGTAAATGCGGTATCCTAATGTCTGTCCAGAGACTAAAAGGTAGCAGCCCTACCACTGGACTACTTAGCGTCGGGCCAGTAACCTGTCCTAAGGAACTTCAAAACTACTTTCAAGTCTCAACACGAAAAAACCCAGAAGGAATATATATATAAGAAAAATGAATGTTTGTACTAGACTTTCTTAGTAGCAAAATCGATAGCGCACTGGGGTATCAATCCAGAGGTCCGGGTTCAAGTCCCATCCGAGTATTTATTTTTCTTTTATATATACATATATACCTGCTCAAAACAATTAGAGGAACACTTGTAATAAACTGAATAAGTAATTGATTTTTAAAGCTGTGATGCTGAAAGTTGTACAATATGTAAATTGAATTATTAATTTTTATCATTGGATATAAATTTTAAAGATCCATAGCCTAAATACAGAGAAATTACCTCAAATAACAAATACAGAGAATTTTTTTATTTTGGAAGGCACTTGCCACTTCTAATTGGTAAGCTTCCTGATGTTGCTATAGTGACGAATATTCATTATTCCCTTGTTTATTGAAGTCTCTGACAAAATGAGGCATTTAAATGAGTTTGAAGTGTGTCATGCTCTACATCTTTTACGACAAGGTCAGTCTCTGCGACAAATGGCTAGAGAGCTTGGGGTTTCTCCTTCCGTGTGGTGTCCAGGTTACGCAACAGGCACAGAGTGACAGGTCAGTATTGTAGAAGACGTGGCCAGGGCCGTAAATTTAAAACAACCCCCCAGGATGACAGATAAGTTGTTCTTTCTGCTCTTCGACAGCGTACAAAAACTGCAAAAGACCTGCAGAATGACCTTCATATTGGCTTCCGGAATCCGGGTTTCAGACCAAACCATAAGGAACAGATTAATTCGTCCAAAAAGGCCCGTTAAAAAACCACGCTTAACAAATGGGCATAAGGCAGCAAGACGTACGTATGCTGAAAATCATGGTGATTGGAACCTGAACCAGTGGGAGTCTGTGCTCTTCTCGGAAGAATCCAGGTATCGTCTTACACGTTGGGATGGTCGATTGAGGGTGTGGGAACGGCCAGGAGAAAGATTTTCTGCAGAGGTTGTACAGGAAATTGATAGATTCGGAGGAGGTTCCATAATGGTGTGGGCCCGAGTTATGTAAACAATCGTACGGACCTTGTACTTGTTCCCCAGCGACTGAATGCTGTCCGGAATATCAAGCACGTTCTGGAAGAGCATGTAGTACCTGCTACCATTGGAGTAGGCCCTGGATTTCTGTTTATGCAGGATAAATGCCAGGGCACATTCTGCGGCTGTCACCAGGGATTTTCTGAGGAGGAATGAAATTGAGGTAATGGAGTGGCCAGCGGTCAGCCCAGACCTCAACCCTATTGAACACTTGTGGGATCTTCTAGACAGGAAGGTCAGGAACCGACATCAAGCTCCACTAACTCCGCAGCAACTTGGAGATGCTCTGAAGGAGGAATGGGAGAATATCCCGCAAGAGGAAATCCAGAATCTTATTGGGAGCATGCCACGAAGGTGCCAAACTGTCATCGAATGTCGTGGAGGCCATACACGATACTAACTCTATATAATGAGTGTTTAACTTTGGAAAATAAGGCTCAAGATTCAATTGCTTACATAGCGGAATTATTTGAAAAGTTAATTGTCAGCTTTATTCATTTGTTTTTACTGACATGAGCAATAAATAAATAAATAAATAACCACAAATAATGTACTTTATTAATTTCATGTTTGTACCTTTATCCAATGAAAAAATATTTACATATTTCATAGTGTTCCTCTAATTGTTTTGAGCAGTATATATATATATATATATATATATATATATATATATATATATACTACCTGTATTTCGGTTGTTTACGATCTAGCGGCCGCAAGTTTTATGTTTCGGAACAAAACTTGGATATAAAAAGCAAGTCAGGAAAGGAAGATCGAGTTCGTTAATCTGTAAAATCGGCCAATGATTTACCTGAAACAAACATTTAAAAATAGTTCTAACCGCCGCGCCGTAATTTTAGATTTTATGCAACGAAACGAAAGCTGATATGTGCCATTGAAATGAAGATAAAATATAGTATTTAAAAAAAAATGCGAAGCCGACCTTCAGGAGTGGGAGATTTATCTGATAATCGTAATTTATAATCTGTATACGTAGCGGGCTCCATGTTTATTTTGTTACAACGCAACTGATTAAATATGCTTTATTTAACAAAACAGTATTATTTCGGAAACAGCAAAATCGGGTCATAATTTCAACTTTTGTTATTGAGAAAAGTATTTTGTTTGTTAAATTGAAATTCAACACGTAGGCCTATTTAAACTTATTGTGTGGGGAATGTAAGATTTTCTGCCGCATTAAACAAATTAATCAGAAGTTGAGAAACAGCAATGCATCATTACTTACAAGCATCGAGTATATATCTTTTTTTATAATTTGGTAAAGCTTTCTTCCTTTAAACTGGTGTTGAATGGCTGCTTTGATATCCACCGAAGCATGTCTAATTGATCTGTTATGACTCATGTTTAAATTATAAGCGTAAATTATATCATTATTAAATGACCACCGACATTGCCCGACTCAGTATGTTTCATTTAGCGATAAAAATTATGCCTTTGGAACGAATTCAAGGAACATCTTAGAAATGTTTCAAATCCAATACATTCCTTTAAAAAAAAGCAAAATATCAGTAAAGTTTGCAAATACATGAGTAGTTATTCAAATATTTCCCAAAAAGACTGAATATATATATATATATATATATATAGTCCACCTTGTCACGCAGCGGGCCCGGAGTGGATCCCCGGCGGGGCAGTTTTTCTGGGTGAGGTTTTTATCGGGGTTTTCCTCACCTGTAATACAAATATCAGGAAAACTTTAAGGCCCAAACGGTCCCCGAAATCATATGGCCATCATCATCATCATTATCCTTCACCGGAGTGGAAAGCAACGGGAAGCTACCACACCTACAATTGCCTGGTAAAGCTGCAAGCATAGCATGAAAATTACAGTGAAGAACCTGCCCTCGGGCAGAATCACTATGGATGGATATATATATATATATATATATATATATATATATATATATATATATATGTTATATTGCAGATTTTCGCGGATATAAGTATGAATAAGAAAGTTTTCTTGGGTTTTCCGCGTCTTGGATTCAAGTCCGGCCCCTGGCCACTGACTCCGACGTTTCGGCATGATCCCACATGCCATTATCAAGGAATGATAAGTTCGAGTCACAGGTTTAGGTCTTATATAATTAAACAAATAGAGTTTTCGCTGTAGTCCGTTTCCAAAGACGTACACCCATCCAAGGTTGTTCTTATGTAGTTAAACATTTTCAGTTTTCAGTGCGGTCCGTTTCCGAAGCCGTACACCCATACAAAGTTCAGTTCTTATGTGGTTAACCACCTTCAGTTTTCAGTGTGGTCCGTTTCGGAAGCCGTACAACCCATCCAAGCGTCGACCACGCTCGATGTTGCCCAACCGTTGTTTTCTTCGTATCTTCTTCGCTGTTCTAGGGATGACATGGTGAGCAGCGAGAGCAGTTTTCCATGTAGATGGTAATCTTTGGGCATCATCTCGGGTGTTCATAGTATGTGGCCTTTTTTCAATCTCTATTGCTTCTCGTAGATCCTTGATTTTTCATGATCTATTTTAGCCAACGTTCTAGATCCGGTGAGGTCGATCTTGTGACCCTCTGTTTCATGTGTTGCACGAGAGTTGATGTAGGTTCTTGACGATTTATTGCAGCCTTATGTTCTTGAATTCGGCAGGAAATTCGTCTGTTGGTACGTCCTACATACGTTTGTTTCGCAAGAGGTGCAAGGGATCTCGTAGATGCCTTGTGATTCTAGAGGTATATTATCTTTAGCACACCTAAGTAAATTGGAGATGGTGTTTTCCGAGTGAAATATAGTTTTAATTTGATGTTTTTAGTACTCGGCTTATTTTATCCGTAGTGCCTTGCACATATGGTAAGAAGGCAGTGCCTAAGGTCTGCTCTTTCTTCTCCGATGTGCTTGGTGCGTTTCCTGCTCGTTTAAACACTCTTTTCACTGCATGTTCGGGATAACCATTTGCTAGAAGTGCCCGTTTCAGTTGTTTTTTCTTCTTCATGAAGATGATCTTGGTCTGTAAGTCGCAGTGATCGGATGACGAGAGTGTTGATTACTGAATTTATTTGTGCCGGGTGATGGTGTGATGCGGCGTTCAAATATCTATCAGTATGAGTAGATTTCCGGTATACTGTGTGTGCTAATCTTCCATCAGGTCTTCTTATCACAAGTACATCTAGAAATGGTAGTCGCTGTTCTTGTTCAACTTCCATAGTGAATTTGATCTGATCATGTTGGCTGTTTAAGTGCGTCAGGAATTCGTTGAGAGCTGATCTACCGTGAGGCCAGATTACAAAAGTATCATCAACGTATCTTAACCATAGTTTTGGCTTAAGTGTTGAAGATTCAATGGCCTTTCTTTCTAAACAAGTCATAAATAAATTAGAGATAACAGGCGAAAGAGGCGATCCCATTGGTGCTCCTTGTACTTGTTTATACATCTGGCCTTTGTACCTGAAGTAGGTGTTATTTAAACAATGATGAGTCAACTCAATGATGTAGTCTGGTGGCTTGATCTCTGATTTGATGAATTCTATAGCTTCGTTGACAGGTACTTGAGTGAATAGAGAAACGACGTCAAAGCTTACTAGAAGATCGTCAGGTTGGATTTCTTGATTCTGAAGATGTTGTAGGAAATGATCAGCATTCTTCACATAAGAATCAGCTTCTTCTGCGTATGGTTGAAAATATTTAGCTAAATATTTAGCTATGTTTTGCAGTGGTGAGCCAATGGAGCTGACGATGGGTCGAAGAGGAATATCAGCTTTGTGGATTTTAGGAAGGCCGTAGATTTTTGGGCAAAGTGAAGATTTCTCTCGTGGTATTAAAAATCTACGGCCTTCCTAAAATCCACAAAGCTGATATTCCTCTTCGACCCATCGTCAGCTCCATTGGCTCACCACTGCAAAACATAGCTAAATATTTAGCTAAATATTTTCAACCATACGCAGAAGAAGCTGATTCTTATGTGAAGAATGCTGATCATTTCCTACAACATCTTCAGAATCAAGAAATCCAACCTGACGATCTTCTAGTAAGCTTTGACGTCGTTTCTCTATTCACTCAAGTACCTGTCAACGAAGCTATAGAATTCATCAAATCAGAGATCAAGCCACCAGACTACATCATTGAGTTGACTCATCATTGTTTAAATAACACCTACTTCAGGTACAAAGGCCAGATGTATAAACAAGTACAAGGAGCACCAATGGGATCGCCTCTTTCGCCTGTTATCTCTAATTTATTTATGACTTGTTTAGAAAGAAAGGCCATTGAATCTTCAACACTTAAGCCAAAACTATGGTTAAGATACGTTGATGATACTTTTGTAATCTGGCCTCACGGTACATCAGCTCTCAACGAATTCCTGACGCACTTAAACAGCCAACATGATCAGATCAAATTCACTATGGAAGTTGAACAAGAACAGCGACTACCATTTCTAGATGTACTTGTGATAAGAAGACCTGATGGAAGATTAGCACACACAGTATACCGGAAATCTACTCATACTGATAGATATTTGAACGCCGCATCTCACCATCACCCGGCACAAATAAATTCAGTAATCAACACTCTCGTCATCCGATCACTGCGACTTACAGACCAAGATCATCTTCATGAAGAAGAAAAACAACTGAAACGGGCACTTCTAGCAAATGGTTATCCCGAACATGCAGTGAAAAGAGTGTTTAAACGAGCAGGAAACGCACCAAGCACATCGGAGAAGAAAGAGCAGACCTTAGGCACTGCCTTCTTACCATATGTGCAAGGCACTACGGATAAAATAAGCCGAGTACTACAAAAACATCAAATTAAAACTATATTTCACTCGGAAAACACCATCTCCAATTTACTTAGGTGTGCTAAAGATAATATACCTCTAGAATCACAAGGCATCTACGAGATCCCCCCTTGCACCTCTTGCGAACAAACGTATGTAGGACGTACCAACAGACGAATTTCCTGCCGAATTCAAGAACATAAGGCTGCAATAAATCGTCAAGAACCTACATCAACTCTCGTGCAACACATGAAACAGAGGGGTCACAAGATCGACCTCACCGGATCTAGAACGTTGGCTAAAATAGATCATGAAAAATCAAGGATCTACAGAGAAGCAATAGAGATTGAAAAAAGGCCACATACTATGAACACCCGAGATGATGCCCAAAGATTACCATCTACATGGAAAACTGCTCTCGCTGCTCACCATGTCATCCCTAGAACAGCGAAGAAGATACGAAGAAAACAACGGTTGGGCAACATCGAGCGTGGTCGACGCTTGGATGGGTGTACGGCTTCCGAAACGGACCACACTGAAAACTGAAGGTGGTTAACCACATAAGAACTGAACTTTGTATGGGTATACGGCTTCGGAAACGGACCGCACTGAAAACTGAAAATGTTTAACTACATAAGAACAACCTTGGATGGGTGTACGTCTTTGGAAACGGACTACAGCGAAAACTCTATTTGTTTAATTATATAAGACCTAAACCTGTGACTCGAACTTATCATTCCTTGATAATGGCATGTGGGATCATGCCGAAACGTCGGAGTCAGTGGCCAGGGGCCGGACTTGAATCCAAGACGCGGAAAACCCAAGAAAACTTTCTTATTCATATATATATATAT
This sequence comes from Diploptera punctata, assembly GCA_030220185.1. Lineage (NCBI taxonomy): Eukaryota > Metazoa > Arthropoda > Insecta > Blattodea > Blaberidae > Diploptera > Diploptera punctata. Next base: position 184,285 of record JASPKZ010007850.1, read on the forward strand.
ATATATACATATATATAATTTTTATGGTTATTTATAAAATTTTTATTTACAATACAAATTATAATCTGCAATAACTATTTTCGATTTTTAATTATATAAATTAATTTAAACTAGTCTACCACTGTGGTTTCAAGGTAACGTCACTGTCTCGTACACAACGGGAAGGGGTTCAATCCCTATCGGGATAATTTTCCTGGGTGATGGTTCATTCGCGGATTTTACTTACCTGTAAGACCTTAAGTACTAAACAGTCCTCGAACATTTTCTGACCATCATAATCTTCATTATCATATTCGCCGTGTTTGGTATGAATGTGAGAGAGAATGATGTGTTACGTCTTAACGTTAAGTTGTAATAGAGAAGGCTCTGAATTAAACTGATTATTTCGATCTTTAATTTGGAAAAAATAAGTGCCAATTACAATTTAAACATTTCAAAGAATAAAACTAAAATTTTAGCATTTAAAGGACATTGATATCTTAAGAGCAAAAACATTAATTGATAAAACAATTTTAGAGCAAGTGAACACTTTTAAATACCTAGTTTCAATTTATCATGTGTTAAAATTGAAGATATTAATGACAAAATAAATAAATGCAATCTAATGTGTGGTACTATTAAAATACCCTTAAAAACACAAGAAAAGAAGAAAAAAAACCTAAATTTTATAAAGTAATGGCTGTTCCTGTATTGATGTACGGAATAGAATGTTGGACGATCACTAAAAGACAAAAACAAAGACTGTAATCAGCTGACATGTGATTTTTAAGAAATATAGCAGGATTTACTCTGCTTGATAAGAAAAGGAATGAAGGTATAAGAAAGGAACTAACTATTTTCAAACTTACAGACCGAATAATTATATATAGGAACGACTAGAACGAACATATTGATAGAATACCACAAGAAATATTTCCAAAATTATTGCCAAATTATAAACCACACGGAAGGAGAATTGTTGGACGCCCACACATAAGATGGTCTGAGCAATTTTAACAATTCTAGCTTTCATGGAACCGGAACGAGCCAATAGACTTAATCCCTGGATGATGATGATGATGATGATTTCGAGGACATCCTCCTTGCCCTTGTATGTTAAATGAAATAAGTGCATGGTCCAAAGTTTAAAACTCCTCTGCCGGCAAGTCGTGCCACAATAAAAATCTGGTGCTATGAGGTACTTAATAGTACCTATAAGGTGAGAGGCTAAATTACGATGAAGTAAAGGTGGATGTTCTAACATCTAAAGGATATATTACATGTTGGATCTCAGCCAGTTGTATGTTTCTACTGTGCTGGCACATTGTATTCTATAGGCCTAGAAGTGCACTGATTTAACTTTCACGATATTGTAAATTCATAATAGTAAATTAATGCTGGCATTGGTGCTAGTAATTAAATTCTAAACCAGCACTTGAATTACAATGGGAAATATCAGGAACCAGTTTGGACGCCACTGGGTTACCAGAATGAAAGCTTCAAACGATAACGCGCAAGCCTAACTTACTCAATGCTGGTAATGTTTAGCGAAACATTTTAAAATGTCCGATAGAGACAAATAAATTAGTGTTTGGTGCTACTGGCTGTTATCGGCCTATTTCTTGTTGAATATGTTTTCAGAAACAATGAAAAGGTGTAATTCATGGAAATTCTGTCCCTAAGGAAAAACATTAAAACGTTACCACTATTACCGTTTTGTTTGTTACATTTATTAATTTTTGGGCTACTGCCTTGAATTCTATAGTGGAAAAACAAAATGTTATTTTCCTTAACTGTATAGTGGTCAGAGCTTCTGAATACAGTACATGGGATCCCGAGTTCTTTCCGGGTCGGACGACTGAATTTTATTTCTTAAAAGAAAATTATTCCTGTGACCTCCCATGGTCTGGATTTAGATTACGTTTAGGTTTAAGTACTCTCTTGCCGCTTCATCAGCTATCATATCAACGTAACTCTACTTTATTATAAAGAAAATCCAGGGGCATTGTTTAAAAAATAAAACAAATAAGACACAATATAGGAAGCCTAGTAAATTTCTTAATGTTAGGTTGGTAATGTCCCAGGGTATAAAAACTTCTACTAAAGTAATCAAACTTGTGTTTACACGTTTAGCGTTTTGAATAAGTATATCCCCGTTTGGTTCGTCTTCCGGGCTAAATTACAGCGGTCCGGCTGTTGAGGATTCACAGAGAGCACTCAGAATCTTCTGATGAGGTCTATACCGCAGCAGTAGACGAAACGTCGCGTTTCGAGAAAACCGGACCACGGCCATTTAGTCCAGAAGACGAACCAAACGGGGATCAAGATGACTGCAGTGAAAGCCTACGATTATAAAATGAATAAGTAGGTTTGTTGTGTTTACTGATAAAATAAAAAACATATATAAACTATCAAATATTGTATAAACTAAGTTATAACAGATTAGCATGTACTCTAAGTGTGGCTTTCCAGAGGTCCGGATATTGTTCCCGGTGGTTTCATGTGTACGTGACAGGAATGAGATTTACTCAATCTTGACAGGATAATTGAGTAAGTACTCGATAGGAAAAGAAACAAAATAACGCTACGAAAACTGAAAATACGGTTGAGGAAATGAATCCCGCTAACGACGTAGGGTAGTTACAATACTGTTAGTAAAAACAGTCACTTGAATCGTCTTGGGTATTCAGACTTGTCATGTTATGGTTTTACTATTCTATAATTATAACTTATTACAATATGACATTTTAAGTATAAAATTATATAAGTAACTAGCTAATACCCGGCGTGCGCTGCTACACCTAAATAAATGATAATGTGTTTTGCACTTAGTTAAATAAGAAAAAGAAAAAAGTATACATTTATATCGTTATTATTTTTAGATCCCCCTGCTGATTACCCGGCGTTGCTCGGGAATCTACGCATCCCGATGTACTTGGAATAAATGAGCTGAAAGACAAAATTCGTTATTTCTTAGATATCCATGAAAGAATACCCGCCGTGCGCTGCAATGATTGCCCGGGAATCTACTTATCCCGATCTTCTTGGCATCAATGAAAGACAAAAATGGTTATTGTGAGTTATCCCTAAAAGATATACATTTGCTGTCGCGGACTTCTCTGTAGAGCTTTTGAGATATTCAATTCTTTGTACAATAATTTTGTGTGTTTGTTATGGTTTAGGCAGCGTAAGCCATTTTAGCTTACAAAAAGCGACGGCTTTTCACTACAGAAGATGATTTTTAAGGGTTAAAGACTTGAGTATTTAAACTCTCTTATAACCTATTACCTTCGCGGGAAAAACCCCATGACAATCGGATGAATAGTAATGGCAAAGCTTGCCCGGGAATCTACTTATCCTGATCTCCTTGGTATCAATGAAAGATAAAAATGGCTATTGTGTGTTATCTGTAAAATATAAGCATATGCTGTCGCGGACTTCTTTGTAGAGTTTTTTGAGGCATTCAATTCTGCGTACATTAATTTTGTGTATTTTTATGGTTTAGAGAGCGTTAGCTATTGAAGAGTAAAAAATGAGACTTTTTCGCGTATTTCACTATAAAGGGTATTTTTAAGGGTGTAGGAGTTGAGTATCTCAACCCTCTTATACCCTATGTTCATCCCGGGAATCTCCTGAACATTTCGCAAAAAGGTCCATCACAATCGGATCAACGGTATAGCCGCGCATAAAGTACGAACAAACAAACAAACCAACAAACAAACAAACAAACATTCATTTTTATATATTAGATATTTAGGCCCGGAAAATAATGATTGTGAATGTATTTTTAAATGTCTTTTGCAGTTTATGTGGAAATTTCATTAAATTGTAACCTATTTTATATTCTGCTAATCATTATAAAATTATTTTATTGAAATATTCTAAGAATAATGGAACCTAAATTTGTTTAACTGCGTAAATAACTACCTCTCCAACATAGTTATGATATGAAAAATCGAAATGGTCGAAATTTACAGAGTAAATAAAGAGATCCACTTCTGAAAATTTAAAAAGTACATTCACAATCATTATTTTCCGTACCTAAACATTATTCAATAAAATTCTACAAACATCCCATTCAATAAAATTGCTTGAGAAAATGTCGGCTATTATACAAAACATTACAGATAATTAAAATAATTAACAAAAAACAATACTCAAATTTATTTTATTATAATCATTTATAAAGTAATATTAAAATTAATCCACTTCTTCTGCATTAATTACGATAAAGTAACACAATTAAATCTAACTATACACTACGTTAACATATATTTACATTAAGTCAAATTACTATTTAGAATTATTAATATTAAGTTTAAGTGCAGACAGTAGTAACAGTTCACCTAAAAAATATATATTTACATATTCTAAGACGTTCTTCTTCTTCTTCTACAACAAGGTTTAGGCTATGCAGCCTATTCCGGCGAAGTTAAAAGTGGAGTCCATCCTGCGTGGTCGGCCAACATCTCTTGTTCCTCTGGGATTATACAGGAAGGTTCTTTTTGGTATTCTTTCGTTGTTCATTCTCATTAAGTGTTCTGTCCATTTCTTATTATTTTCGCTGATTTTATCTTCAATTTTATATATATTTAATTCTTCTCGTATAGTTTCATTCCTTGTTCTATCCGCTCTTGTACGTCCTTTCACATTACGTAAAAACAGTATTTCCCCAGTCTATATCCTTTTATACCTTGATTTCATTAACCAATTTTCACTTCCATACAACAACAAGGGAACAGCCATTGTTTTATATCATTTAAGTTTCGTATCTTTCCTTGTTTTCCGACCTAAGGTTCTTTTTATGGTTCCACAAATAGCCTGAAATTTATTTACTTTATTTTCTATATCTTTATTTTCTCTATAAGTTATATCACATCCTAAATATTGGAAATGCGATAATTGTTCTATTATTTTGTTATCCAGTACAATTTTTGATCTAATTCCATATTTACCAATAAATGCCATTACTTTTGACTTATTTATTAATATTTTACAATTATATCTATTGGCTATTAATTTAAATTTATATGCTAACATTTGGAGCTCATTTTCAGATTCTGCTAAAAGTACAACATCGTCAGCGAATAATAAAGCATTTATTTTATCTTTATTATCAATTAATATTCCTTCATTAGTTAAAACCTTCTTCCATTCTTTTAGGATATCGTCCACATAAATATTAAATAATATAGGTGAGAGTGAACACCCTTGTCGTACTCCTTGGTTTACTTGGAAAAATTTCTTATTTTTAGTCAACTGAGGGTCAATGCAAATATTTGTTCCATAGTACAAGCTCTTAACAGTTTCTATAATCTGAATAAGGAGGCCTTTTTCTTTTAGGATATTCCACAATATTTCCCTGTTTACTTGATCAAATGCTATATCTAAGTCTATGAATAACAAATGTGTTTCTAAGACGTTTAAAATTATTCACGGATCTAATGATAGTGATGATACAGATAATTCAGATACAGGAATGAACTGATGTCAACATAACATGATAACTGTTGCAGAAAATGTGTATAACGTTGGCACATGTAAATTATTAGGAATATAACACATGTGTTACGAATACTGTTAACTGGTGATGTGGAAGTATCCAGATTATTGTGAAGGCATTAGGCGTTTTTAGTAACATTTTAACCTTTCGTCCGCAGGATTCCAGAATTATTCAGTCAGAACGCTCATATGTGTGGGGAAAAATACTGTGATACGCTGAGACTTCTCTCGTGATGGAGGATCCCGATAATTACCACGTTTTTCCCTCGGGAGTCGGGGAAAATGTTGTGGGACGTTTCTTCTCTTCTCCCACTGGAGGATGCCGATATTCTTCAGGTTGTTCCCTCGGGAGTCGAGGAAAATGTTGTGGGACGTATTCTTCTATTCTCCCACTGGAGGATACCAATATTCTTCAAGTTTTTCCCTCGGGAGTCGGGGAAAATGTTGTGGGATGTTTTCTCCTCTTCTCCCACTGGAGGACCCCGATATTTACCACGTTTTCATTCGGGAGTCGGGGAAAATGTTGTGGGACGTTTTCTCCTCTTCTCCCACTGGAGGACCCCGATATTCTTCAGCTTTTTCCCTCTGGAGTCGGGGAAAATGTTGTGGGACGTTTTCTCCTCTTCTCCCACTGGAGGATCCCGAGATTCTTAAGGTTATTACCTCCGGACTCGGGGAAAATGTTTTGGGATGTTTTCTCCTCTTCTCCCACTGGAGAAACCCGATATTCTTCAGGGTTTTTCCCTCGGGAGTCGGGGAAAAAGTTGTGGGAAGTTTTCTCCTATTCTCCCACATGAGGATTGCGATGTTCTTCAGATTTTTCCCTCGGATGTCGGAGAAAATGTTGTGGGACGTTTTCTCCTCTTCTCCCACTGCAGGATCCCGATATTCTTCAAGTTTTCACTCGGGAGTCGGGGAAAATGTTGTGGGATGTTTTATCCTCATCTCTCACTGGAGGACCCGATGTTCTTCAGGTTTTTCCCTCGGGAGTCGGGGAAAATATTGTGGGGCGTTTTTTACTCTTTTACCACTGGCCGATATTTCTCAGGATTTTCCTTCGGGAGTCGGAGAAAATGTTGTGGGACGTATTCTCCTCTACCTCCGCTGGAGGATCCCGATATTCTTCAACTTTTCCCTCGGGAGTCGGGGAAAATGTTGTGGGCCTTTTTTTCCTCTTCTCCCACTGGAGGACATTCTTCAGGTTTTACCCTCGGAAGTCGGGGAAAATGGTGTGGGGCGTTTTTTACTCTTTTACCACTGGCCGATATTTCTCACGATTTTCCTTCGGGAGTCGAAGAAAATGTTTTGGGTCGTCTTCCCCTCTTCTCCCACTGGAGGATCCCGATATTCTTCAAGTTTTTCCCTCGGGAGTCGGGGAAATGTTGTGGGAGGTTTTCTCCTCTTCTCTCACTGGAGGACCCCGATATTCTTCAGGTTTTTCCCTCAGGGGTCGGGAAAAATTACCTTTTCTCCTCTTCTCCCACTGAAGGACCCCAAAATTCTTCAGGTTTTTCCCTCTGGAGTCGGGGAAAATATTGTGGGACGTTTTCTCCCCTTCTCTCACTGGAGGATCCCGACATTCTTAAGGTTATTCCCTCGGGAGTGGCGGAAAATATTGTGGGACGTTTCCTCCTCTTCTCCCAATGGAGAATCCCGATATTCTTAAGGTTATTCCCTCAGGAGTGGGGGAAAACGTTGTGGGACGTTTTCTCCTCTTCTCCCACTGGAGGACCCCGATATTCTTCAGATTTGTCCCTCGGGTGTCTCACAAAATGTTGTGGGAGGTTTTCTCCTCTTCTCCCACTGGAGGATCCCTATATTCTTAAGGTTATTCCCTCGGGAGACGGCGAAAATGTTGTGGGATGTTTCCTCCTCTTCTCCCACTTAATGATCCCGATATTCTTCAGGGTTTTCCCTCGGGAGTCGGGGAAAATGTGGTGGGAAGATTTCTCCTATTCTCCCACAGGAGGATTCCGATATTCTTCAGATTTTTCCCTCGGATGTCGGAGAAAATGTTGTGGTACGTTTTCTCCTCTTCTCCCACTGGAGAATCCCGATATTCTTCAAGTTTTCCCTCGGGAGTCGGGGAAAATGTTGTGGGATGTTTTCTCCTATTCTCCCACTGGAGGACCAGATGTTCTTCAGATTTTTCCTTCGGGAGTAGGGGAAAATATTGTGGGGCGTTTTGTCCTCTTCTACCACTGGAGGATATTCCTCAGGATTTTCCCTCGGATGTTCTACAGCTCTTTCCCTCTGGACTCGGGGAAAATGTTGTGGGATGTTTTCCCCTCTTCTCCCACTGGAGGATCCCGATATTCTTAAGGTTATTCCCTCGGGAGTGGGGAAAAATATTGTGGGACGTTTTCTCCTCTTCTCCCACTGGAGGACCCCGATATTCTTCAGATTTGTCCCTCGGGTGTAGGAGAAAATGTTGTGGGACGTTTTATCCTCTTCTGCCACTGGAAGACCCCGATATTCTTAAGGTTATTCCCTCGGGAGACGGGGAAAATATTGTGGGACGTTTTCTCCTCTTCTCCCACTGGCGGATCCCGATATATTTCAGGGTTTTCCCTCGGGAGTAGGAGAAAATGTTGTGGGACGTTTTCTTCTCTTCTCCCACTGGAGGATGCCGATATTCTCCAGGTTGTTCCCTCGGGAGTCGGTGAAAATGTTGTGGGACGTATTCTTCTATTCTCCCACTGGAGGATCCCAATATTCTTCAAGTTTTTGCCTCGGGAGTCGGGAAAATGTTGTGGGATGTTTTCTCTTCTTCTCCCACAGGGGGACCCCGATATTTACCACGATTTCCCTCGGGAGTCGGGGAAAATGTTGTGGGACGTTTTCTCCTCTTCTCCCACTGGAGGACCCCGATATTCTTCAGCTTTTTCCCCCTGGAGTAGGGGAAAATATTGTGGGACGTTTTCTCCTCTTCTCCCACTGGAGGATCCCGATATTCTTCAGGGTTTTCCCTCGGGAGTCGGGGAAAATGTTGTGGGAAGTTTTCACCTATTCTCCCACAGGAGAATTCCGATGTTCTTCAGATTTTTCCCTCGGATGTCGGAGAAAATGTTGTGGGATGTTTTCTCCTCTTCTCCCACAGGAGGATCCCAATATTCTCCAAATATTTCCCTCGGGAGTCGGGGAAAATGTTGTGGGAGGTTTTCCCCTCTTTTCCCACTGGAGGATCCCGATATTCTTAAGGTTATTCCCTCGGGAGATGGGGAAAATGTTGTAGGATGTTTTCTCCTCTTCTCCCACAGGATGATCCCGATATTCTTCAGATTTTTCCCCCGGGAGTCGGGGAAAATGTTGTGGGACCTTTATTCCTCTTCTCTCACTGGAGAACCCCGATATTCTTCAGAGTTTACCCAAGGGAGGCGGGGAAAATGTTTTGGGAGGTTTTCTCCTCTTCTCCCACTCTAGGACCCCGATTTCTTCGGTTTTTTGCCCTAGGGAGTCGGAGGAAATGTTGTGGGACGTTTTCTCCTTTTCTCCCAGTGGAGGATCCCGATATTCTTCAGGTTTTTTCCTCGGGAGTCGGGGAAAATGTTGTGTGGGACGTCTTCTCCTCTTCTCCCACTGGAGGATCCTGATATTCTTCGTGTTTTTCTCTGGGGAAACGGAGAAAATGTTGTGGGACGTTTTCTTCTCTCCTCTCACTGGAGGATCCCGATAGTCATCTGGTTTTTCTCTCGGGGATCGGGGAAAAATTTGTGGGTTTTTTCTCTACTTTTCTCGCTGGAGGTTCCTACGTCCTACAAACTGTTTACTCTGGACTCTCGGCAGTCCATTTTCTCTTATATTTTAGACCCTTTTTCCACTAGATATACCCAGTATTAATATGTTCTGAGATGTGTTCGATTCTCTTCCCACTCGAGGATGTCGATGTGGTTACAGTTGCTCTCTAGGAAGTCGGATATCATTTTGTCGGACTTCTACTCTTCTTTTCCCAATAATAATTGTTCCGTCGGGAATCAGGAGGATATTAACACAATCCAAATGTTTCATTTTACTCCGCATTGCTATTTTACTGAATTAACTAAATATCCTTTTAAATATATTTTCTAGATATCTCCTGAATTCTTTGTATTTTCATGTGCGTAGCATTTCGAGCGACAATTTTGGTCAAATATTGATTTTTTTTAATTCAATGTCTCCTTTTTAGCTTTTGTCTGTAAGAAAACACTTTTTTGCCTTGTTGACGATGTTCACTTTTAATATAGTTGATTGGAATTTCATTGTTTTTATTGTCCGCACGCTGAAATTAGTTTGTATATTGCATTAATTCACACCCACATTCCGTTCATGAAGTAATAGACATTACTTACTCTTTTTCTCAGTTATTGTATTCATGTATTTTCAACTTAGCTGCCGATTTCGTCCATTTAATTCATCTAGACTTTTTCTTCATCATTTTTTCTCTTGTTGATAATTTTCACTTTTTACGTAACTAACTGTAATGTTTTATTTTATTGTCCACAGTATGTTTATTGTAAGATTTTACACTCTCGATTTATGTTTCTCTATGCTCAGTTATTATAATAATTAATAATTTAAACCTGTAGAATATGTCAGTTTAATTCCTTTTGATTTAATTTACTTACACAGAATTTAGAGAGTATTCATAACTGATAGAATTTATATTCAATTTAAGATTCAGTTTCATAGCAACTGTCTGACAATAAGTTTGTATAAAATTGACAGTTTTATTAGGATCGGAATACAATTAGTTTCCTGTCCTGCGGTTTGTAATATTGTAACTTAGGAACAAAAAATTAAAACAATAACATATTTCACGTGTCAAATAAAAGTTCTATTCTCAGCAATCCAGGAAGAATGCAAGAGGGGTATGAGTCTTCATACGCCCTCTTGTCATGAAATTTATAATAGAAAAGCTTTATTTTGAAGACATCTTTAATTTATTTTAAAGAAATGAGTAGTATATCGTGAGCATTTGCCTCTAGTCCCGAGGGCCTCGGGTTCAAATCTGGCCGAGGCCATTGGATAGGCTACTTAGGGTGGGAAAATCCAAAGGGAGAAGTTCTCCGGCAGGGACGTTAAGCTGTGGGCACTGAGTCTGACGATTTTCTGGCTCGTAAAAGTATCGTAACTCTATATTAAAATACATCTGTGCAAAATTTAAATTATAGGTTATTATTATAGGTTACTGGATAATACCCGGCGTGCGTTGCTGCACCTAAAATAATTAAATGTGTTTTTATGTTTAGTTGAAAAAGTGAAAAGGAAAATAATTATAAATTTATATCGTAATCATTTTTAGATACCCCATGCTGATTACCTGGGAATCTAATTTTCCCGATTTCTTGGCGTAAGTGAGCTGAAAGATAAAAATGGTTATTGAGAGTTATCCGTAAAAGAATACCCCCTGTGCACTGCTACGCTTGCCCGGGAGTCTAGTCATCCCGATCTTGTTGGTATCAATGAGCCGAAAGATAAAAATGGTTATTGTGAGTTATCCGTAAAAGATAAATAAGTTAGATGCTGTTGCGGACTTTTTTGTAGACTTTTCTGAGATGTTCAATTCTGTTCACATTAGTTTGGTGTATGTTATGGTTTAGACAGCGTAAGCCATTTAACAGTCCAAAATGTCCCGAAAAACACTGTTTCCCTACAAAGGGCGAAGGGGTTTACAACTCGCTTATAGACTATAACCTTCCAGGGAAACTCCTGAACATTTTGCAAAAAGCACCATCTCAATCGGATGAACGATATGGCAGCGCATAAAGGACAGACAGACTTTCAACATTAATTTATATATATATACATTAGCTAATACCCGGCGTGCGGTGCTACACATAAATAAATGTTTATGTGTTTTTGTGTTTTTGACACCAGTCGTGCACTGTTATACTCTACTTTTTGTGGAGTTTTCTTAGATGTTCAATTCCTGTGTACATCAATTTGTGTATTTGTTATGGGTTAGGCAGCGTAAGCCACTTATGCGTCAAATAGGGATTTTATTTCACGTTTTTCACTACAAAGGGTGATTTCTATGGGTGGAGTGGTTGATTATTACAACTCTCTTATAGCCTATGTTCATTCCCGGATTCTTCTGAACATTTTTCAAAAGCTCCATCTCAATCGGATGAACGGTATGGCAGAGGACGCTTGCCTGGGAATCTACTTATCTCGATCTTCTTGGTATAAAGAAAAACTCAAAGCGCGACAGGTCTAGAAGGCTTTTGGCTGACCAGCCGTCTGTTGGCCTCACATCCACATGTGCTAATCACAAAGGTAGACGATCATCTAGTCAGTGTAGGGTGACATGTGGTCAGTATGTCGGATCCTTCAGCCGTTATAGCTGGTATTCTCAACCTGGAGTCGCTACTTATTGTCGCTACCCAAATGGCTGACGATGTTGGGTGGGCACCACACAGTGGTCCAGATACGAAATCTAGCTGAAAAAAAGTATTTTACTAACTCTCGCGAATTCATCTTTCATCGCTCTAAAATTATTGCCAGATGACTGCTCTTCACTTATCTGCAAAGGAGGGTAGAATTCTAAAATTTATGTAGACAATATAAACATAGGAAGTTGCCGATAGTTAAGAACTCATCTGGTCCGCATCCCAGTTGTGTACCGAGCTGTAGAAATAAATATGTTTTGCTTTATAGTTCAGTGAGTTATTCTTCTTATTATATATGGATACTTTACCTCAAGGTTTGTACTTTTCATTGATATATTTAACATGTTTCTATACAACCAGATATTGTGTTAATACACGTGGAGTCATACCTTCGAAACACTAAAAAAATTACACAATCATTTTATTTTAAATTGAGCTACAAAAAAAGTTCTAAACAAAGTACAAATTTTAGTTAGAATATAGAGTGATTTATGGACTTCAATTCCCGCACAATAACATGTGCAAATTATTGCGTTTTTTGTAAATAGCTTTTTTTATTACAGGACAAGGCCGGCAGCTGAGACGTATCTTCGCGCGCAGAGAATTGTTTGATTTGATATATGAAGAAAAGTGATCGATAGAGGCAATAAGTGATCCTCTATTAATAAATTACAGTTAGGGGATTTTCGGAGAATGTTTTTAAAACAATTGAAAACATTTATTTAAAAGCTATTTTCTAAAAGATAGGAAGTTGTGCGATAGAAAAAAATGTTAGATTTCTACTGAAATATTCTGATTGGCTAAAAGTAAATGTAAACTTTCCCGTTATTAAGAAATTACAACACTGATAGTCGTTGAAAAATCCTGTTCCTTCTGCTTATGGAATTGTAAGACCCAAACTATCTTTCGAAGAGGCTGGAATAAAAACAAAATAGTCTTACTTCTGCTGAAATGTCTGTCTTGGGAATGGTAGCATAACAAATTTGCTTCCCCAGAAGCATTGTAGGGTGAATAAAACATCACAACCTCTCTTTTTGTCACCTAGTCTCATGTTAATATATCGACATATTGATATTCTATTGTCAAAAATGACAATGCTTCATTCGACATGGATGACAGGGGAGTTGAGCGGGGTGATTTGTAATATTTATTATTATTTTGAAGCTATTTTTGTGGTTTTTTGAGTAATGTCTTTAAAACATCAGCAGTATCCCGTTTACCATATGACCAAAGTGATATTTCTTTTGCAAGAACAGGTTCATCGCGAGAGAATTCCTGCTTAAGTGAACATTTATTTTATTCCAGCCTCTTCGAAAGTTATTTTGGGTCTTCCAATTCCATAAACAGATGAAACAGAATTTTCCAACGACAGTCATTGTTCTAAATTCGTTCTTAATAACGGGGAAGTTAACATCCACTCCTAGGCAATCAGAATATTTCATTAGAATTTTTTTCTCGCGCACAAGTTCATACGTTTGAGAAAATCGCTTTTCAAAAAAATATTGATTTTTAATATCATTTAATACATTCAGCTAACATCCCCCTATCCCTAATTAGTTTACTAAATGATAACTTATTGCCTCTATCTAACATTTTTTCCCATATTAAATCAAACAATTATTCTCTGCGCGCAACGGTAGGCGTCAGTTGCTGGCTACCTCCTGTAATGAGAAAGCTAAAAAAAGCGCAATAATTTGCACACATGTTACTGTGCGGGAATTAAAGTCCATAAATCACTCTATATTATAACTAAAATTTGTACTACTGTTCAGAACTGTTTTCTTTGTAGCTCAATTTAAAATAAGATGATTGTGTAAATTTTTTAGTACATGGAAGGTATGATTCCACATGCATTTAACATAATATCTGGTGGTTATATAGAAAAAATTAAATATATCAATAAAATTACAAACCTTAAGGTGAAGTATCCATATAGAATAAGAAGAATAGCTCACTGAACTTGAACACACAACGCTAATAACACAACTGAGATATAGACCAGATGAGTTCTTAACCAACTTCCGATGTTTATATTGTCTTTATAAACATTAGAATTGTACCCTCCTTTGCAGATAAGTTAAGAACCGTCATATAACAATTATATTAGAGTAAAAAAAAGAAATTGATGAGGGTGAGTGAAAATAATTTTTTCAGCTAGATTTCATTTATGGCCCAGTGTGCACGGACTGGCCGAAATTCCATGAGAAAAATTTCTTCCCGATGGAGACTCGAGCCAGCTGAAGACCCGTAGTTCTGCGCCAAGACTTCTTGCCTTAACCACTCTACTACAGCGCGGGACTCTTCGTATCAATAAAAGATAAAATGGTTATTGTGAGTTATCCGTAAGAAATTAACATATGCTGTCGCGGACTTTTTTGTAGAGCTTTTTGAGATATTCAATTCTGCAGGAAAATTTTTGGACCAAAGAGAGATGAACAGACAGGTGAATGGAGAAGACTACTTAACAATGAACTACATGGTCTTTATAGGAAGCCAGATATAATAAGAACAGTTAAGTCTCGTAGACTGCGATTGGCAGGACATGTTGCACGTATGGGGAATGGAAGACTTGCATGGAAGCTTCTTGTAGGAAAGCCAGAGGGAAAACGCCCAGTTGGTAGACCGAGAATGAGGTGGAAGAATAACATTAACTATGATTCGAGGGAAGTAAATTATACAGGGAATGATTGGAAAGCATTAGCTCAGGAGAGGGGTGTATGGAGAGCTATGGGTTCCATAGTGCCAGTGAGTAAGTAAGTACACATTAATTCTCTATATTTCTTATGATTTAGGCAGGGTAAGCCACTTAAGCGTCCAAAGAGCTACTTTTTTCACATTAGAATTGTACCCTCCTTTGCAGATAAGTTAAGAACCGTCATATAACAATTATATTAGAGTAAAAAAAAAGATAAATTGATGAGGGAGAGTGAAAATAGTACTTTTCCAGCTAGATTTATTTTCTTGCCCTCTGTTAACCGGTCCCATACTGGCCGAAATTCCACGAGAAAAAAAAATTCCCCACGGAGACTCAAACCAGCCTATGTCCCGTAGTTCTGCGCCAACATTTCTTGCCTTAACTACTCGGCTAAGGCGCGGGACCCTTGGTATCAATAATAAAGATGAAAGGTTCACACGAATGGGCATTATTCTTTTGGTATCAAAGAAAGACAAAAATGTTTCTTGTGAGTTATCTGTAAGAGATAAACATATGCTGTCGCGGACTTTTTTTGTAGAGATTTTTGAGGTATTCAATTCTGTGTACATTCATTTTATGTATTTCTTGTAGTTTAGGTAGCGTAAGCCATTTAAGAGTCCAAAGAACTTTTTTTCACGTTTTCCACTACAAAAGACGATTTTTAAGGGTGTACGAGTTGAGTTTCAGTACTCTCTTATAGCCTATGTTCATACCGGGAATCTCCTGAACATTTTGCATAAAAAAACCATCACAATCGGATTAACGGTATAGCAGCGCATAAAGTACGAACAAACAAACAAACATTAATTTTTTATGTATAAGATATCTGTAAGACACTGTCGTACTCAAATTGGTTAATTTTTAATATTTATTTTATTTTATAATTACTGTCATCAACATCATCAACAGCATCAAGGATTAGACCTGCGGACTATTCCGATCTCATGTTAGAATTGGTGTATCCATCTTTACTGGGTCTTCCAACATTTCTTCGTCCTACTGGTTTGTAATGAAGAATCTGTTTCGGAATTCTATTGTTATCCATTCTATTTATGTGGTCCATCCATCCATCTCTGTATTGTGTAATTCTATCTAATAGTTTGAATATATTCAGTTCTCTTTGTATATCCTCAGTTCGCCTTTGATCCATTATACGTAATTACTGTATTTTATTATTTATTTTATGCATTTATTTATAACTAAATATTTTTATACATTTTTAAATTTATTTTACGTTTTATTTCTTTAAATAATTCGAGGAAGGCGGTATCTTATAATTATAATTTATTTTTAATATTTAAATCGTGATTGATACCTTGTCGGAATTTTATCATTTATTTGAATATTATGGAGCTATTTTTGTGATGTCATAAAACATATTTGTTACTTTGTGCAGACTTAATGCTATATTTACGAAGGATATATTGTTTAAAAACAATGGCGAGGTTGGTAACAATAGCTTGCTTCCTAGGAGGTTAGGCCGAGAAGACAGAAAAGAGTATTGGAGAGAGAGAAGAGCTCCTTATTAAGAAACAAAGATGTTTATCTTTAAAGTTGGCGGTAGGAACGTCAACGGGGCAGAAGTTCAAGTAAGCAGTGACCTCTAGAACGGCAGCACCTTGTACTTTGCGCAATTTATCCGTTTCATTTTCTACTGAGAAGATAAAATAGCAATTTGAGAACATTTAACACCTACACATAAGTAACCCCCTGCAGCAGTGCACGTCCTTACAAGACATTTGAATTTGATTTTATAGTCCTCAACCGATCACGTAGAAATCGGAGGAAACTGAATGAAATATTAAGGTTACAACGATAGCTGTAAGGACACAGGGTATCCTGGAAACAATTTTCACTGCCGAATACTTACATGCAGATATTATACAATTAATTTAGAAGCTTTAGAAAATAAATGAAGCACAAGTCAGTCCATCGCTGTGGACTAGTGTAAATGTCTTTGCCTTAGATGGAGAGAACCCAGATTCGATCCCCGTTCGTAACACGTTTCCTGAATGAGAGTTTTACGGGGTTTTCCTCACCTTCTAGACAAATTCCAGCAAACGTTAAGGTCCAAATAGTTTCCGAACACTTACATACTCATCACAATCATCCGTATATTCGTCCTGTTTAATATTAATGTGTGAGTAAAATATCTTGTCTTATATGTTTGTGTCGTCTCTGAAATGGCCCTGGTATTGAGCTCTTCACTCATACGTTGTGGCCATCCATGACCTTGAGTGGTCGAGAATATATGCTTGTGATTAAGAGTTCAAATTCTGTCCCTTCCGGTTCCTGTTAGTAATGAGAGATATCTCCGCAAATTAACTTCTTTGACAAGAATATCGATTCAACAATGTACGATCGATATGGTACAGCAAGAAATGCCAAAAGAAAACAACTTCAAAAATTACCAAACAAAAATGTTAGTTCTGTTACTCTAACAAATTTATTAAATGTTGTATAATGAATGTGCATTATTGTTAATAGTTATTTCTAATACAATCATCTGTTATTCATTTTTCCCAAGCCCAAAGAGATTTAACAGTAAATATATGCTATTTATAACTATACAGCCGGCTTAGAAATTACCCGGAAGTAAGATCGGATTACATAACTTGACATTTGGTAAATATTAAACATCATAATTATTTTTAGCTTTTGATGTTGTATTATTCGCTAAATAGTCACTTCAAATCTACGCGACTTTGTCGCTCGTGATTTTTTCAGAAATCTAGTTAGATTATTGTTGGTAATTTTTATTTTATTTTGGAACTTGGAATGTATCCCCTATATACCCATATAAATTGCCATTCCATATTCACCGTATATTTACGGAACATATCCCCCGCGAATAAGGAGTTTTCAATGTGTATGGCGAGGTATCGCTTCCACATGCAGCTGGCGATGGTCTCAATACATCCGCGTTTTGGCCGTCGCGTCATAAAAATCGCAAATAACAGTATTGATTGACTTAACGATAGATGGCATTATGTATTATTATAAAATAATTATAGTACAGTATATTTCTGAGGCGGCTCCGTGGCCAAGTGGTTAGACAGTCGCCCTCCAATTCTCGGTCCCGCGTTTACGTCATGTTCACTCCACGTGGTGATCGTAATGGGTGAATAGGAACCATGTCAGAATTTTATCGGGGTTTCTTCGGTTTCGTCCTTTAATAATCTTCATTCCATCACTTATCCATATCCATGTAATCCATAAACTTTCATCTAAATTGTCCCTGTGGTGATGTGAGCGGATTGGTTACCCGGCATCCTCGTATATAGGTTACAGACCTTAAATAAGAGGGGCTAACTTGACATTTAATATTTGAATAAGAATCTGATATTTTAAATTTTAGCGGGATCATTTTCAATGCTCTAGCGGACGTAATTTTTGTTTCCTCGCAACAAAATTTGGTATCATTTCATCTCATCCCTCGATCTGACATTAGGCCGGACAAGAGTAAAATTGTTTTACCTTATAGTCCTACGATTTGCATATGTAACAGTCCAATGAAGATGAAGATGATGAAAATAATAATAATAATATATCATCCTACATAATAAGCCTACAGTATAAACTAATATATAGCTATATATCATCATCATCATCATCCGGTATCATGGTAGCTGCCGCCGTCTTCCAGAAACCAAACACCATTCCTCTGGCATTCCACTCTGTTCATCCGTTGATCTTCCTCCAATCCTCTGATATTCATAGCCGCTTGTAAACCTTCCATCCAAGTTTTCTTCGGCTTTCCTCTCTTCCTCCTTTTAATATATATAAGCTTCTCATGTATACACTACTCTACCGTACTTTATTGCCACAATAAGTTCTAAAGTAATAAAATTAAAATCATAAATTTATTCTCAATTCTGATCCTTCCACAAGTGTTTATAATTTATCATAAAACTGGACTACAACACTATTTGGATTAATATTAATCCCCTCAATATTTTGGTTAATTCCCTCGCGAAATTTCATTTTATGAATCACAATTTTATTGGCCCTTGATAAAGAATTTGAAACAGTAATTGGTTATAAGAACATTAATAAGGGAAGAACATTTATCTTTATCTCATTATTTCAATAATATTTTAGGACTATTCCCATACAATTTTACCAGCAGGGCACATGTAACAATAACCTTATCTTTAGCATTTTCTCTATACACATGCTTTTATATAAGGAGGACGAGGCAACTCTGCAAAATAAGATACAACATTTAGAACGTAGCGGTTTACCTTTACATGAGGCTAGTGGGCTTTCAGATCCGTATTCGATTATACAATTACGGATGTGCATTTGTGATACAAAATGTGCCTCAAGCGGCGATGTAATGTCCTCTGCACATCGATGTTGTAATGAATCATGTAAAAATAACGTCTAAATGACGCAATATGCTTGCGGTGAAGAATGGCCGATCTGAATGGTTTACGTACATTATACAACCTAACAATCACACAGAACAGCCTAGAAATGAATTTTCGACACTGACCTTGTAGCAAATTCATTACGTCACTTTGAAGGGTATACGGTTTTGCCCTCACTCAGTTCAGTTTTCCACCCGTGAACTAGACCCAATTTGGCGGTTATTTTGCTTCAGTGCGCAGAGCTGTAGTAACTTAGATAAAAGTAAACAGGTTAACAGAATAGGAACCGTAGGAGACATTTCATGGATATATTATATTCCTGCTGGAACATATATCACGTAAAATATAAAAGACTACGTAAAGGAATCATTTTAATATATTAAAGAGAAATGTATTCATCTCCTTATGTTTCAGCGAAATATTACTTTATTTTATTGCCCGATCTTATTTCCAGAATGTACTGTACTGTTTACTTCACTGAAAGCGTGGGATGAAAATACAACCATGTTGAGGATTGTCTGGACACAATTACCATCTTCAGGTTCAAAGTAGAATTATGACAACATTTTAATGGATTTTTTAAATAAAATTAGCATCAATTTTAAAAGCATAAGTTGGCTCTTGGGCTCCAATATTGCGGGTCCTTATGTGATCCCTTAAACAGACAGGGATAATTGTAATTTTGTTTTTGTTACATAAGTTATCAAGTAGTAAAATTATTTATGTTATTTTAAAATCGAGGGGTAAATTTTATTGAGGTTGAGTGTTTATCACTTATGATACTGTATGATTAATTTTCATTTCAACGATTTATACAGTGGTGCTACCTGATCTCAACAGTCAGAAAAAAGCTATGAGCTAATGCGTAGTTTTATAACATTAATATAAAACCAATCAAAGCAATTTAGAACTTTTAAAATAGTGAGAAAAAATTAATCCCTCACGTACGACACGATAAACTGAAGAAATTATACAAAGTGGGAAAAATGCACGTACTATATAAATGTAAGTTAAACTGGACCTATCTGTTCTATAGTCATTTGTTTGAGAAAATACAGTATATATGACACTAACAACCTATCTGAGGCTAATTCAATTGAAATGGATACCTGCACATTGTGGAATTGCTGGAAATGGCAGTGCTGATTTTCTTGCCAAAAAAGGCTCCAATCTAATTCAGAATACTACTAAAAGCTTACCTTCCACATCCATAAAAAGAATAATTAAAAACAAATATAAAATCAAACAAAACCAAGACCTATGTAATAAAGAAAGACAAAAAATGGAATATTTAGTAAAGAAGCCAGATATTATTCCAAAAATTCCACGTAAAACTACAATAGCAAAATTTAGACTGCTTACAGAACATGACAATTTGGCCAAACATTTACATAAAATAGGAATCTACACGAATCCAAATTGTCCTCTATGCAACAAAGACGAAGAAATGAACGAAGAACACCTACAAACCTGTGAAGTATTACCTGTTGGATCCACCATAGAGAAATATTGGAGAGCAAGAACGCCAATGGCTTCGTTGCCAAGGCCCAGCATTTGAAACAACAACAACACCTCTCTGAGGCTTTTCTTATGAAAAATGACTGTACACAGCATGTGAGACCTTTTATCGATATTCTGTAAAAATCAGCTCATTTGACAAAATAATTAGGCCTACGTTCTTGTAATATATTAATTAACTAATTCAATACATTACAGATATAATGGTTATATCGTTAAAAAGTTGCTTGAATATTTTCAAAATCTGTTTTTTTTTTCTTTTTACAATTACACGATATTCTTAAGCAGCGATTGCCAATGTTTTAAGTGTTACTGTCTCTCCTGGAAATACTTCTTATGTTTTTGGTGGATCCCATAAAATAGTTGGATGACTTTGTCTGACATCATAATGCAAAAAAGAGAAAGCAAGATTAAAAGTGGCTTCAAAGAAATGTATATTCGTCACTGGGAAGGGAATTAGATATGCCTATGACTAGCCAATGGTACTGAAATGTCTTGATATTAATAGTATGGAATGGTACAGTATCGGATAAAATTGAGTTTTTAGAAACACAGGATATGTTATTTTAATCTTTATTCCCATGATTACTTAGGGTTCCGCTGAACGCAGGTTCCGAAACGCTGCATATACTATTTATACGGTTTATCACTTTGTGTTTGTATTTAGGCTACTATATTCCTTTGTTGATAATTCCAGTTTGAAATTCTATTATTTGGTTATTAAACAAGCTACAATAATTTGTTAAGTGATCGACTGTTTGATCTTCCTCTTACAGTTGATCATGGCAATTTATTAGTATCTATTAGACTTAATTTAACTTTCACAATAAAGATTTTAAGTTAAATTAAACTAATAACCTTCAAAGTTATAAATAGAGAAGCCTCTTTAAGTCTTAAGTTCTTACGTGGAATTTGTGAAATTAATGCCCTACTTTGTCGTCTTATAACACTAATATAAAACCAATCACAACAATTTAGAATTGTAGTTTAATTTTAATTTTTCATTTAGTTTACTCAGTACATGCACTCGGACTTCTTTTTATATTAATAATGAAATATGTTGGCCTAGTGCACAACTGAATGCATAAGAAAGAATTTTACGTAGAATATGAGGTAAAATATAAACACGATGAACAAAAGTCACATAAAATACGTAGCCACGATTAAATTAAAATTATACAGTGGTTGGGACATGATCATAGAACTGTAAACTTGGCAGCCATATTGATTTTAACGAATATTCTAAGCAAAAACAGACTCATATTCCAGTGCAGCCAACATAAAGTATGTTCTAATTAAATGTTTACACATACTTCAGAATTTCGGGACTTACTATTTATTTTTGGGCGTTGCATTCTTTCACAGGTTAGAGTTCTTAAATTGCGTTAGGTTAACTTTTAGGTTCGTTAAAACATATCGTGTAATTTATATGTTGGTTGCATCCCGTAATTCCGTAATGTAAACCGCTTGGCGTTTGTTGGTGTATGCGCATAGTGTATGAATGGAACTTACAAACATTTCTCGCGTCACATGTTGTAAAGAATCCCCGGAAATAGGAAAAGAATTTCCGGAAATAGGAATGTTAAGAAATTTTTGAAGGTAAATAAGGTAGAAAGAAAAGTGGTGAACAGGCCATGATTGAAATGATTGCATGTTATTTAGGAATGTTTGAGAAAATTGGGAATTAGAAGATAGAGAGAAAAAGGCTGATAGTAAAGATGAATGGAATAGAATTGTGAGGACAACTTAGTCCTGCAATGACAATGACGCCATAGTCGAACGGTTTAAAGCAAGAGCTGCGGGACGAGTCCCCAAAAGGAATATAATTTTATTATGGACTTTAGGTCCATCCAGCATCATAGGGAACTTGGATAGCTAAAATAAACTATTAAGAAAATCAGCTTTAATATCTGGAGCACTCGACATGCTGATATGACACCTCTATACCTGCTGTCATGAGGATGTGAGGAAAGCAGCCAGTTGGCAGGCCAAGGGTCTAAAAGACTTGTGACACCATGCATATATATATATATATATATATATATATATATATGTACATACACACACATTTACACATACAGACCGTAATCGAGCTTCAGACTTGGTTTTGTAATTTGACTGATATATTTGCTAATGAGGAAGGTGGTGGCAAGAGAATGTGAAGATGTTAGCTGCATTATTATGATCCTTCATTGTGCAAAGTGTTGCATTGTTGCGGGGGGAGGCGTGAGCAGGTTGTTACATCGGCCGCGGCGGGGGTCTCGCTGGCCATTCAACCTCGTTTACTGCAGTGGGTGTGGTGAAGGAAGAGGCTGACAGCATCCTCGGGGCCCGTTTGAATTAGTGGCTACAGGGGGTTCTTTGAACCTTCCTTAATGACTGTCAAATTCGTCGGCAAGTTTGTTTCGGAAAAGCGTGTGAATCATCTTGCTAGTAATTTGGAATCTTCATATCCTAACTGAAGTATTTTTTATGATTCGAGTAATTAAACAACAATTGGTGCAATGAAGATAGCACTTTTACTGAAAGAAATTGGACTAGCTGATAGCGTTTAGATTCATGTTTTGGAGATCCGAATTCAAATCTTCATGCCGACCAGCCGACCAAGATAACAGTTTTTTTTTTACGAAAAGGAATGCTATATTGAAAATTAATTTGCATGATCAATCACATAAATCATCGTTTAAATTCATATTTCATTAAAATTATTATTTAGTGTATTTCTACAAGACACAAATACACAATAACAGATATAGCATGAAGAGAATAATGATTATACATTCAAAAAGTCTAGCTGTTGAAACATCAGAAAATTATGAAAAAGTAGCATTATTATCGCCAGAGATTGTAAGTATTATTTGTTTTACAACCGTTTTGTCTTTTCCAGTGTGGCGAGATATTGTATTTCTCAAAGTGATCTCGAGAATGATTGTAAGAAATGGGCTCCTAGATCTTGCGTATAATGGAATTCTTCCCATTCAAAGATCTGTTATCCTTCTTGCGTACTTATCATTAGTGAAGGAAGCTACTAAAAATCTACTTCCGATTTGGCTGGAATAAGCCTATTAATTTCGTTTAACTGTTATGTTTATGTTAAGAGGCTAATTGCGATGGCAACTCTCTGATTCAAGAACATCAAACCCGAAAGAAGCCGCGCCCATGAATTTCCATTGCCCAAAAAATTATATTGAACATGTAGGAATCAAAACGTGATCCTTGGGAGAAACAAAAAAAATATATGCTATCCCGAAAAATACTGACAATCTGTCTGAATATTAGCTGAATATTTAGGCATATGCATTTTATTATAACCATATTTTTTTAAAAATCAAATCCTTTTTAAATACTATGGTAACGCTGTAACATTAATTAAAAATAGGAATTTTTCTTAAAATATATATGGGCCCTATATAGGCTACGTTCCTTCATAAGGATGCGCTCTACATTGTATAAACTATCTGTATTGTTTATAAACTGCGATCTTCACGTCTATTGGTGGGCGAACTAGCAAATATTTCTTCAGACCAAACAAACCCTAACTCTTATTAAGGCCTATGTTGATACCGAACAAATAAGCCCACCCGCTGTGGTCCCGAGGGAGTGTGCTGCCTTGTCACTCAGCGGGCCCGGGTTCTCCCCGGTCGGGACAAGTTTTCTGGGTGATGGGTTATTTTCGGGGTTTTTCCTCATCTATAAGATCAAATGTCAGAAGGCTTTAAGCTAAACGGTTCTCGAATATCATTTGGCCATCATTATCATCATTAATATATTCATTAAGTTTAGGATTAAGGCCTCTCCTGGCGCATCATTATCATCGTCGGGTAGTGTAATTCCGCCTTCCAGGCGCTCCAACCTCAGATGTGGGTTACAATAACGCCATGCCTGGAGATAATTCCAGAATGTTCAAATGACAACGTTGTGACATCGAATAAAAAATAGTGAAAGAATATCGTCAGGAATTAAGTGACAATATATCGATCATATACCGATCATGTAGCCTAAGATTTCGGGGTACTGACTTAAGAATAATCTAGATGTACGCATGGGTCATATGTATGTATACATGTATATATGTATGCGTATGTGTGATTTATGTGTTCGTTTGTGTGTTTTATATGTTTATGTTGGTGCTTGGGCGTTTTGTGTGTGTGTGTGCATGTTCATGTGTGCGAGTGCGTGATTTCAAGGATAACTTTGGAATGCCTGTCGTAATTTCAACCAACCTTTATGCACATTTGACTGAAAAACATATCTGTGTGGATATGGCTATTGCGATGAGAGTAGGTAACTTGTAAAAATAATCAAAAAGATTGATATTAGTGTCAAGACGATAGTTTACGGATTCAGTAAACTGATTGGTGACTTTATCAATGATATTTAAACCCACGGTTTGCCCGTAGTACCTCTAGAGGCGATGAAAACAGGTGAAAAATGAAATGCAAAAAAGACAGAGTTTAGTATTGAATTAATAGTTTTCGGGATTGTTATGCTGATTGTTGACAAGTAGGCTGGATTAAATAGAAACCCAAGAAACCCTTAGTAATGAGCTAGTTAACATATATACTACTCTAAAATATTAGAGGAACACGTATTTAAACCAAAGCCATAAAATAAATATTGAAACAGTTTAATTTTATATCTTTTATAAATATGAATTGAAGATTTATATAAAAATATAATAGACAATAAAACAATATTTATTGTATAATATTAGAAATACGAACAAATTATCATTTGTAACAGAAAACAAAGTGGAAATTTGAGATTTATTATTTTTGGAGTCAATGTTTCCTTGCTTATTTCAACACTCAGTCCTTAGTGTGTCCTCCGTGAGCTTCAATGATTGCGTTACACCTATCAGGCGTGCTTCGCAGAAGCCTTCTTAAGAAACTTTTGAGATTCTCTCCCATTCCTCGATGAGTGCATTTTAAAGATTTTCCAGGTTCTTTGACACAGCAGGACACTTACGAACAAGTTTTTCCAGCTTATCCCAGGTATGTTCCATAGGATTGAGGTCCGGACTGCATGCAGGCCAGTCTATCACCCGAATTTGGCATTCTTGCAGACATCTCTGGTAGCTTGTGTTGTATGACATCTAGCATTACCATGCATTAGAAGAAAATTAGGGTCCATACCATAAGCAAAGGTACGACATGTTGAAGGATAATGTCATTAATGTAAACATCAGCATTTATGCGCTATCGGGCAATGACAAGCTCTGTCATAGACTCAATAGTACTCGTATTCCCAGCCCAAACCATAACCGAACCGCCCCAAAATCTGTCACGTTCAATAATTGTGGCTGGATCAAAACGTTCACCAGGACATCTTCATACACATGTACGATCATCAGAATCCGTTAAACGAAATCTTGATTCGTCCGTGAACAGAACACCTTCCCATTGACGGAGCTGCCAGTTGATATGATTCTGAGCAAATCGCAGCCGGTTTTCTTTGTGCTGGCGTGTTAAACGATGGGCTTTATAGGAGATTCTAGACATGAACATTCCATTTCTCAGTTTCTTTCTTACAGCCTGATCAGAAATTACCCCCTCAGTTGCTGTTTGTAAATCATTTTATAGATATCCGGCTGTAGATGTTCGCCTGCGCAAAACTGATAGGACAAGAAATATATCCTGTACCTCTGCAGTCGTCTTCTTACAGCCTTGCCCGAGCCGCCTCTTTTATCCAAGTGTCTCTCTATATATCGCCTCCATAGCCTATGGATGACGTAAGGGCTGACGTCAAGAATCCTAGAGACATAGCGAATGGAACGACCATTTTCAATCAATGAAACTGCTCGTGCAATAGATGTTTCATTCAGATGTCTCATTGCTCTGTATTAGTTTCAGAGAATATAAAATAACAATTTCTTACCACAGATTATTCTTGAAACCTGTTTTTTTAAATAACTCAATGAGGAGTCACTTTGGTTTCAGCAACTCTTGGAACTTCACTAACGTATTCAGAGAAAAATTAATAAAATCCAAAAGATCTTCAACCTGGTTTTAAACATTACTTTAAATCAAAACTTCTGACTCTCAAAAATTAAATTGTTTCAATATTTATCTATGGCTTTGGATTAAACATGTGTAGCTCTATATTTTTTGAACAGGCTATATATGTAAAACGTGAGAATTTGGTAAATTAACAAGAATTGTGGAAACTTTACAAAGGGCATGAACGTAGCGTATTTATAAATTAAATAAAATTAATTTGGACGGAAAAACTACTGTATTATAAATGTCTGCGATCAACGGATCTTACAAATGTACAATGTAATTTCATTTACGATATTAAGATCAGAAATTAGTTATTGAAAAGTTTATTACAATTAGTAATAAAAGTAATCCTATGCGACATTGTTTTATGAATATTAAAACTGTTGTTGCCTTAGACACAGCGGCCACGGGTTCGATTCCAGATTGAACAATTTACCTGGATGAGGTTTTTCAGTTTTTTCAACTGACAAATGTCAGGAAATTTTATGGCCAAAATGTCCCTTGAACAGCATGTAGGCGCCATAATAATGTACATCATATTCGCCTTGTTTAAAAATCGCAAGCAATAATTATTGGACATCCAAGATTATTAAACTCCATAAACAATAGCAATATGCCGGCTATCATGTTAGATAAATAAATTCCTTACAGCGATGTTATTAAAAACTTGGGACTCTACTTAGATTCTAATTTAAATTGGAATACAAAAATAAAACAAACATCTAAAAAGATCTTCTCTGTAATGGATTCCCTTAAGCGTCTCAAAAATTTTCTACCTATAGCTCTTAAAATAATTTTAATTTTTAATCCAAACCTTAGTGATACTGCATTTTGACTATTGTCACGTTCTTCTAACTGACATAAGTGACGGATTGTCGGACAAACTGCAGCGTGTCCATACTATGAGAATCAGATTTATACTTAAAGTCCGAAAATACGATCTCATGCCACGAATTGTCATTGCTACATCTTAAAGAGAAATGAAAATTTCACTCTCTCATTCTCTTATTTAAGATCCTATATACCTCGACTCCCAGTTATTTTCCTCTCGTGTCCAGTATCTATCCTCCAATGATAACTTAAACACATGAACAGAACATAGTATCTTGCTTAATATACCGCAAAAAAGGGCATCACATCACTCCATGTCATATACTATCTTCACTTCTCGCAACTGGAATTTCCTACCACAGGAAAATAAGGGGCTGCTAGACATTGGCATCTTTTAAAATAAATATAAATTTATATTTTTCTACCTCGACTTCATCATTACCCAGTGTGAGGTACATGTATATTAATTGGTGTTAACGTATAATTTATTACATTTATACTATTATTATTATTATTATTATTATTATTATTATTATTATCGTTATATTACTATTGTTATTATCGTATAAAATGTTATTTGTACATGAAATTTACATTGCAACATTTAATATATTTTAAACTCTTTATAAATATAATATGGTGTATATCTATATTGTCAAATATCTATTTGTATTTGTGCTGGTTGAGTGGAAGAGAGGGCCTTATGACCTTAATTCTGCCAAAATAAATAAATTATTAGGGGTTAGAGAAACTTTGAAGGCATGGGAAATATATGAAGAAATATGTTATAATAGAGACGGATGGAGGAAAATTATAAAGCGAAATTTAAGAAAAATCATTGGTGCCGGAAAAATGTATAACATTGTTATAACAGGAAATATATTATTATTATTATTATTATTATTATTATTATTATTATTATTATTATTATTATTATTATTATTAGAATGTAGGACAATGAGTGAACGGTTGTCTTGTGTTAAATGTTCGTGCTGCTTTGCAGCACCAAATTGGTCAGTCATCCAGGGACGTCGTTATGAGTAAAAAATTATGTATTAAAGCAGGATTGTTACTGGGCGTATGTTACTTTGGATATAAGCCCCACTGTTGGGAGATACTAAAGCATGATTGCTGCGGGATGGTTTAATTAGTGTATCCAGGATAAGGTACATGGACAATTGTTGCACCGGACTAATTGGGTTCAGGTTTTCGGAGAACAAAGATTTATCTCGGGTATCCGTGATGAATATTCACTGGGGAAAACAGTAGACTCCCTGTGCTGATTTAAACTGGATGATCAACTTTTATTGTCACTAAGGCTTACACTTGTCATATTTGACGACGACTTGACACGAAGGCTGTTGGTGGCCGGAAGCGTATATTTATTATTCACTGCACGTGTTTAAATAATTATTCCAACGTTTGGGTCAAATAAATGCGCTATCACTTATTTATAGCTACTTGACTTTAAAGTGTCTAAACTAATAATATTTATTACACTAAAAAAGTGCGCTCCGACCGATAGCGCTGAAACTTACAGCAAATGCGCTTGCGGCTGGCGCACAAGCTAGTATTTTTTATTTATGCAAAGCGATGTGCCTCCCTGACTGGCACTCGAGCTATTAGCCTTAATTTTTGCTAAGGATGAATATTTATTTTCCTTGAGTGGGCCGGCATCCGTCCCTTCCACCAAAAGTCTTAGCGTCTCACAAAAAGTTAATATGTTACAACAATTTTGATTTGTAAATCATATCTTGAGGGCGTTGTCGGGGGTGTTAAACTTAAGCATTTGTAGTCATATCCCTTCCTTTAAATTATTTGCGTCCTAATATCAAATTTGCAGAGTTGTCCAAATGAGAGTAATTTTTACTAGGGCGGATTTCGTTTGTCGGCATTTCTCTTCTGCCGCCAAAGAATACTCCTGTGGAGTGCGCGCATGTTCTATTTAAATTGATTTGGGGACAACTCTTTCCATAGGTTACCGAGGAAAACCGATTGCTTGTTCGCTACTGCCCTGCCTATTGTATGCAGTTTCCGATTTTGCTATTGTTATTACAAGTGAATAACAGTGCAGTCTTGTAATTCCCTTCTACAAAGGAAACTGCAAACTTTTTCTCCATTGTATATGGGCTTGCCCTTCAATTGTATGTTATTTACTAGTGTGGTTCATCACAATAGCAACGGTCCAGGTCTATGACCGAGCGTTAATCACTTGGTACTAGTGTTTTATTGATTGCATATGAAATTGTTTTATGGTAGGTTATATCATTTTGATTATGTTCCCAATGAATTCCTAGTTTAATTCCATTTCATTTTAATGTAAATATGTCCTACGTTTGATAATAATTATCTTAATTAATTACTCGTCCTTAATAAAAGTGCTTATTTCTCTGAAGTAAGAGGACTCGGTGCAGTATATGTTCTAGAGTCTAAAATTTTCTCCGACAGGAATTTACCCTGTTAGGTCCGGATGGCATGAATTAAATTTTATAATCAGAGCGAGAGATAAAGAAGGAAAGAAGTAATATTGAAAATTGTTATCTTAGGTAAGATATTTGCATTTCACTTAATTAATATGATAAAATAAATGTTTTTTATTTCAGTATCGAGCTCTGATTAAAACAAGTTTACTGCTTTCTAGTCAAAAATGATGATGGAACGAAGCCAGAAATGTCATGTTGCGTCATAAATACATGCATCATGAGAACAGGAGGAAAAAAGCGTCTAAAATATTTCAGGATATGGAATATCGGTATGTATTAATCTGAATATAAATTCTTGTATATCTGACTTTGGAAACATTAAGGCCCAAACGGTCCCGAACACCATCTGGCCATCACAATCATCATGTTTAATATGAATGTGTGGAATGGCGTGTTTACACCTAATGTCTGTTGTCTCAGAGCTGAATGCTGATTCTGGACGACCTTCCATGTCCTTGTATTGCCAAAAAAGTATTTATGTGAATCAAAGTTTAAATTCCCACTCCCGACAGGTTGTGCCATTATAAGGCCCGGATGTCACATAAAAAGTACCTAAAAAGTGATAGGTTAAACTACGATAGAGAAAGGAAAGAATATTTATCTTCACTGATTGTTTCGTGATGCCTTTTCAAATGTAGTCCTACTTGTTATTAGCACTGTAATTTATTTTCGTCATACTTCCTCTTTGGACAAAGGAATTACGTTATGTTTCAGGCATCGGAAAAAAAATTTAGTATTACTTACGTAAATTCAGCATGCACAGCGCATACTATAATAATAATAATAATAATAATAATAATAATAATAATAATAATAATAATAATAATAATAATAATAATAATAATAATAATAATAATAATAATAATAATAATAATAATAATAATAATAATAAAATAAATAAATAAATAAAGCCTAGTATGTCCCTTTAGGGCAAAGGTCTCCCTGTAGAGGGGTTAAGCTCTATTGTGAATGTCACCCGGTGAACTACTCCGTGGTGAGAAGTTGACTTGGATCTAGCACTTGGTTTGTATACACTGTCTGTTTTGTGATTAGTTAATGCACAGTTGACTCTCCATCGTTCTCCAGCTTTTCCTGCATCTGACGACTCTGGACCATTGCGCCCCTGCTCGTTCTTTGAAGAGGTAAGCCCATCGTCGTCTTGGTCTGCCGCGCTGTCTCTTGCCCTGTGTACGGGTCCCACATGGTTGTTTTTTATTGTCCTACATGTCGTCCTGTACATCCTGTATTCTTGCGATAGTTGGTGGACCTCCCCACTTCCATTTTTTCCCAATAATTTGTTGTGCAGGATCAGTTGTTGAGGACATTGCTTGAAGTGTTGTATTCGAGATTCTGTCCTTCAGAGTTATGCCTAAGATTTTCCTCTCCATTTTCCTTTGGCATACTTGGAGTGTGTACTTCAGTTTGGCAGTAAGATTCCAAGTTTGGCAACCATATAACAGTGTTGGAAGAACGCAGGTTTATAGTGTTTCCATTTTGAGTTTCCGGTTGAGTGACTTGTATAATAATAATAATAATAATAATAATAATAATAATAATAATAATAATAATAATAATAATAATAATAATAATAATAATAATAATAATAATAATAATAATAATAATAATAATAATAATAATAATAATAATAATGATAATGATAATGATAATGATAATGATAATGATAATGATAATGGTAATGATAATGGTAATGATAATGGTAATGGTAATGGTAATGATAATGGTAATGATAATAATAATAATAATAATAAGCCAACCATCCATAGTAATTCTGCCCGAAGGCAGGTCTTTCACTGCAATCATAGCATTTTCATGCTATGCTTGCTGCTTTACTAGGGAATTCTAGGTGTGGTAGCTTCCCGTTGCTTTCCACACCGGTGTAGGATGGTGATAATGATAAGGAGGATGATGATGACCATATGATTTCGGGGACCGTTTGGGCCTTAAAGTTTTCCTGACATTTGTCTTACAGGTGAGGAAAAACCCCGATAGAAACCTCGCCCAGAAAAACTGCCCTTACCGGGATCGAACCCGGGCCCGCTGCGTGACAAGGTAGCACGCTATCTCCAGACCACAGCGGTGGACATAATAATAATAATAATAATAATAATAATAATAATAATAATAATAATAATTTACAAAATTATATTTGATGAATTTTGTGATATGAGGAAGCATGAAGATCAAGAAAAAAACGTCTTACTCCTTGAAGGAGAGGTTACACGCTGTACCATAGTTAGTTAAGGCAATACGCTAGAAGGCGGAAGATTGAGGGATGGGATACCGTTGAGGTTAGAATTTTTAAACTGGTCTATACTTTTGTCGATATAATGACACTGGGGTGTTCTCTACTTAGCCTCTAACTGATATGAGAACCTGGTGCTTGTTCTGGATGTAAAAGCGGTGGTCAGCATAGGGCTCACAATCCGGCTGACACATCGTGCCGATTGACTAGAAAAATGAGTCTTAACATCCTACTTCCCAAGGTCTTATAAGACTTGATCTTGTTTAACTTGAAGGAGGATATGAAGAAAGTAAGAGTTACGGCATTGGAATGGAAGGCATAATATACGGAAAGCTGAAGGCCATTTGTGCGGTGGAGTCGTGGGAAAATACGAAGAAAATCAAAAGGAAGAGAAAGAGAAGATGAAATTTCCTGGCAGAGTTTGTACTCTATAGCAATAAGAATATAAGGGAATTTAGATCAGATTTTTCTCAAGGTACATAATTCCAAATCACGTCATCCGTTAGGGGACTATAATCGCCTTTTCCATCAGATATTGTTATCGTCAAATGAAATGCGTTTATAAAACAATCTACTTATTATTCGTTACTAAATCTACAACGGACTAGCAAATGAGCTTTATGCCACATTTTGAAAACACATATAACGTTTCGCTTGCTTTTAACTTAATCGAAAGTGAAACAGTATCTGTCCGTCTGTAATTGTACATTACCACGCGGAACAAGGTTGCTTCACTGCGGGAGTAACTTAACCAAGCTAATTTAGTTACGTTTATTTCCCTACAGATGTCGAGAATGACAGTGGTTAGCTCATCGCCTCAGAGAGGGAACTAGTAGGCAACTGAAGTATTGGGTGGGAGAGTCTAATCAAATTTTGCTCACAGGATCTAATTTAGACGAGCTTATTTTAAGAGCAAATATTCGCACGCATCACCCAAGACTTAAAGTCCCTACCAGAGAACTTGTTTCTCGGATTTGATGGATTCCATACTATAATAATCTGTCAACCCCCGGCTGGGATTCAACTCTCGGGACCAGAGGCAAGAAACTAAACTTCTAGATGACCGAAGCCATTTGAAGCAGTATTTAACTAACTGGTACCATCGAATCCAGAAGTTTATGGCCGCGCGAACTTAAGCTCTCCATAGGTACCTATCCTGAACTAAAATGTTGTCTAATAATCCCTGTATAATTTACTTCATCGCCGCGGTGGACTAGTGGTTATGCTCCTTGCCTCTGGTCCCGAAGGTCGCGGGTTCAAACCCGGCCGGGGTCGATGGATTTTTTAGGACGGAAAAATCCAAGGAGAAAGTCCTCCGGGAGGGACTTTAAGCCGTGAGTCCCGAGTCTGAAGATTTTCAGGCTCGTAAAAAATCCTTAAGCCTGGATGAAAAGGCCTCTAAGCAAAATTTACCGAATTTTCACGTCCTAGTACTACCTTGGTTTCCTAGATGTCAGTATGAGGCGGAACGCTGACCATGGACCACTCAAACGACATCTATACGAAAACAAGTTTAACTAAATTAGTATGGTTAAAATTCTTCCCTGTAGGGGGAAGCGCCAAAATCTCTGTAAAGGGAAAATATGGGCTTACAGAAAAAAGATAATTTACTTCCCTAAAACCTTAATTAATATAATTCTCGCGCTTTGTACTTAAGCTATCCACTGGGCGCTTTCCCTTAAGTTTTCCTACAAGAAGTTCCCATACATCTATTTCATTCCCCATTTGTACTATCACGTTCTGTGTATCGCAGTCTATAAGACTTAACTATTAGCTGAAAATAATAGACATGAAGTTTAATCTCTGACATAACGTAAACAAGTATGGGAGAGAATAAGCAATTACTGAGTTGATTATGCAGAATTCATTCATCTGCTTTTTGCTTCTACTCTCAAGTTGATCTGATTAAAAAGCGTACATAAACAATAGCAATAATTATTTTCTAACTTTTAACAATGCCAAGGTACCACCTTTGTTAGGGGTAGACCCTATACTGGTCCTCACCAATCCAGGGTTAAAGTGGAGGAGGTATGCAAAACTTTATCTCTCATGAAGCTACAATCTAGACCGTCCATACATGGTGAAGAACTACATCCTGCAAGAGGAGGCCATACTTCAACTGAATACGGCGGATCGTCTCACTCTTAAAAGACAGTACGGAATTAGATGTAGTATGTACCACTCTCACTCGCACTCCTATGTCCTGCTATTAGCTCCATCCTTTTCTATTTCCGCGATGTTGCCAATTTTAAAAAATGCAAAGTGATGAATTTAATAAAATGATATGGTCGTACAGAGAATTTTTCGCTCTTTCGGAATGTATAAATTTAAAGTCTTAAGTAATTAATATAATGAATACTTGGCGCGAATCTATATTTTTGCAGATAAAAACTTGTCACATGATTGGTAGAAAACTAGTGATAATTATAGATTAAGAATTTGTTTGTGGGTGGCCTGTTGTTTATGGATTACACTGTCTTTCCCTGGACAATAATTTTTAATTATGAAAGGAGCTATTTATTTTTTATTAAGTACTAGTTAAAAGATTATCGGATAGTAACACAAAAAAAGTTATGTAGCGAGAAACCTTTTTGTTATCGACTCTATGTTGGTGACAAAGCGAGAATATGTGTTTATAAATGTCTCAAATAGTTTTTAAAACAAACCAGACCTCGGTATCATTGCGCATTCATACTTTATCGCAGTTTAAAGCTTTTACTTAGGTGTCACTTTTCATTTCCGATCGCGTTTGACTCTGCACTTCCTCAGCTCAGTGTTGTGATAGTTGTTGAGTGAAGTTCAACTGTGAGTGCCTCTCAATTGTCTTTGGTTCATGTGTTTTTCATAAAATTGTTTAATTTCATATTTATTGTTATTGTATTATATTAATTATGAATATAGAAGCTAAGCGACGTAGTATTGGCGAACTGCACAGTAAAGAACGGAATATAGTATTGAACATATTTAATTATTTTTTAAAGAAAAGGGACGTTACCCGGGGGCAGTTAAACAGACAGCAGAAGCTACCGGGTGTTGGGAACGTTTAATATATAGAATAAGAAAGGAACAAACGAAAGGTCCTCTTAGAACGCCAGAAAAAAAAAAAAAAAAAAAAAAAACACAACATAAACGAGCAAGCAAAAAAAAAAAAAAAGCCAGATTAATGAAGTACGATGGAATAGTAACAAAGCGGAGTCCGCTGTATCGCTCATTCCTTGTTCTTTGAGTACATACCACCAACACTAAATATAATATTAAGCAAGGTAAATAGTGATGATACGCTACCAAATTTTTCGAGGTCTTTTTTAAATAGATTTCTTCATGATATAGGGTTTGAATATGTAAGCAGGGCCAACAAATGCGCCCTTATTGAAAGGGATGATGTAATCAGGTGGCGTTATAAATATCTGAAAAATTTAAATAAATTTAGGAATGAAGGGAAATCTAGTTTTTTATACAGTTGAGTCTTGGGTAAACATAGGTCACACCGTGACAAAAGAATGGACAGATACCAAAATTAAAAGTGCTCGTCAAGCAGCAATTGAGGTTGTTAGCACAGGTCTTAGGCCACCTAGGGGTCGTGTGTCAAGGTTTGCGTTGGTTCATGCAGGGAATGAAAATGGGTTCGTTCATGGTGCTGAGTGAACATTTCTGTGCCAAAAGAACACGGCAGACGTTCACGTTGAAATGACAGGTGAAGTGTATGAAAAGTGGTTCGCCGAGCAATTGTTGCCCAATGTCCCTGAAGGATCTGTGACAGTGTTAGACAACGCCGGCTATCATAGTCGGAAAAGCGATCTTTGCCTACAACTTCCTGGAAAAAAGATAAGATTAGGATAGAGTGGCTCAATCAAAAGAAAATCCCCTTTGAAAGTGATATGTTAAAACGGGAGCTTCTTTTTATTGTGACTCAAAACAGAGACACTTATGAGAAATGCATAATTGGTCAGATGGCTAAATCAGCAGGAAAACATGTTCTTTGCTTGCCACCATATCACTGCGAACTTAATCCTACTGAATTGGTATGGGCACAAGTGAAGACTATATAAAAATGAAAAACGTCTCATTCAAAATACAAGAAATGAGGGATTTATTTTTGGCTGCATACCAACACGTGACAGTACAAAATTGGGCAAACTACTTGGACCATACAAAGAAAACTGAAAGTGATCTCTGGAAAGCAGACGAGATTCTTCAAGGTGACGAGGAACTATTTTTATACATTTGTCATCAACATCTTCTTCTTCGTCTTCCTCCTTCCATGCATCGCCCACCGGTTCCGATTCGGCTAAACCTGGACCATCCAGAGACACGGAGGAATTTATGGAAGGATTAACACCATTTCCAGAGGACTGTGGACAGGCTCGATGGTATGTAACGTATTACTTTCTTATATTCGTGAACAATTTTAATATTATAAAAGCTTTAATATTATTGTAATCGTTAAAAATGTTAATATTATAAAAATTATTAAATATTTAATTAAATATAACTTCTTATAATATTATATTCTTAAAAAATTAAAATAAATTAGGCCTAAATGTTAAAGTGATTATAATTTCTATATTTGTTTATGTAGGATATTTCTTGATATAGGCCTATATTATAATTTAATTTATTATAACTTAACTAGCCTATAGGCTATCATAATTATAATTTATGATAATATATATTTTTCCCTTGTATTATAATGTGTGCATTTAAATCTCTCTCTGAGCTTTTTGGCGTTTAATTCGTAGGCCTAAATACTTGTATTGTCATTCGATTAGTAGGGCATAAGGTGAACGTATATGAAAATAACAAATATAGCGGACATTACACGTTTTTTTACTCAAGTTAGAGGGGTTTTAAGAGTTTTGACACATCTGTTCTTTGCCTCGCACATCTTTGTCTATGCAGTAGATCTGGCATCAGTGCGCTCAATTTAACGTGTACTGTATTTTAAGGTAGAGACGAACTATAGACATGGCTGTCGATAAAAAGCCCCAGCACACTTTACCCCAAGTGTGAGTATTGGTAAGAGTGTAGGAAAAGGAAAACTCCGAAAATAACCCGGAAAGAGGACTCTCGTCAGCCGAGGAGAAGGCTACCTTCTAAGGGAAAGGAACCCCAACAGAAAACGTCCGGTCCTCCAGTTATAGGGGGTTGTGCGTCGGGCTGGAAATCTACCACATAAACATATATTTCTCAAAATTGTCACACGATTAAGCCAGACGGTATATCGTTGGGCTGAACAGATGTGAGATCGGAACAGGCGAAGACCTAATCCGCGAGAAAAGGTGATGATGGTGACTTTTAATAATGAAACAATTGAAATCAACTTACTGAATTGTTGCATCACGCCAACTTGAGTATAGTGTCTAGCCGGGAAAATAATACAGTCGTATCTTAGGGTTCTTACCACTGACTCTTGTGTTATGACCTCTTTAAATGCCTTTATAGTTTTAGATTTTTAGGAAGTCTCAGCAGTTTCAGGTCTATCGTACACCACGAGGCAGAACACCGCTGGTCACAAGAGAAGTTTCTGTCTTAATTTGTCCTCTTTTGCCTGTAGGGAGGTCATTTATGTGTTATGAATTTTAAGTGAAATAAAATAGAAAGGATATTCCCTGATGCATGTTTTAATATGTTTAAAACAATTAATGGATTAAGTCACATTATTATTATTATTATTATTATTATTATTATTATTATTATTATTATTATTATTATTATATTATCATCATCATGTTTGTAGGTATCAAAATTTCGTATTTCTCTAAAATTACAACTAATTAAGAAAGTTTTATAAAATTATATACTGTATAAGCAACATAATGAAATGTCAACTCATTATCAAGGTTTACCTGTTCGGGTGTCAGGAAGTTTTAAAGTAATCGTCCTATGTTCTTGTAGGTTTTCTTGAAGTTCTATATCCTTCAAAGAGCACAAGTAGCGAACCTCTCTATAGGAGTTCGTACACGTAGGAGCTAGGGCGAGAGTTCTAAGAAATCTGTCATTTCATCCGCCTTACACTGCATACAGCACTCCTAACGTAACCAGAGAGCACTGTTATTAATAATAATAATAATAATAATAATAACTTTATTTTACCTGGCAGAGTTAAGGCCTTAAGGCCTTGTCTACCACTCAACCAGGTTTAAAAAATACAAAAGAAAAGTCTTAAATCTAAATTACAATATGTATATATAAACGATTACAAGTTATGAATACAATACAATTAATATTTATAATGTATTTTGATTTACTCTAAATTTAACGAATTAAATATATAATATGTACAAAGTATATAAAAAACGAGGAAAAGATTAATGACATAGTATAAAATTAAATAAATAGAGAAAAATTAATTATTAGACAACAGGTAACTGTATAAGCGTGACTTAAAGGTGCCAAGTGTGCGGCAACCCCTGATATCTTGAGGAAGGAGATTCCAGGCGCGGGCGGAGGCTACTGTGAAGGAAGTAGAATAGGAGGAAGTGCTATGAAGAGGAATTGTTAGCAGACTGCTATCTTGTGACCTAGTGTCAATATTGTGGTAGGAGGATAACTTCTCAAATCTGGACGCCAGGTAAGTAGGAATGTAGGAATTCAGAAGCTTGAAAAGTAGCGAAAGAGAGTGCAATTTACGTCTGTCAGTAAGACGGAGCCAAGAGAGGTTATTAAAGTGTTCGGAAATATGGTCATAACGGCGGATATTGAAAATGAATCGAATGCAAGCATTATGAACACGCTGCAGTCTCTGCGACAAGGCATAGTTTAGATTCCCATAAGATCATGTAGCTCACTCGTGTGTAGTTTTCTCCTTTATACTTCTGTTCGTGTCTAAGAACTTTATTATCAAATTCTCGTAATCTTTCTTCTCTCTTGCTTCACATCCATGTTATATAACTGGAAGAATAACCGTTGTATATATATATATATATATATATGTTCTCGCGACATCTAGTAATAATGGAGAGTATAATACATATATAAGAAAAATAAGTGTTTGAACTGGATTCGCCTGGTAGTGTAATGGATATCACGCTGAGGTACAGACTCAGAGATCCGGGTTCGAATCCCGTCCAGGCATTTATTTTTCTTATCATACCATATTAAGCTTGCATTGCTCAATGTTAAAGATTTAATTATAACATCGATAAAGCGTCACTGCTATAAAGTAAAATAAATATTCTCTTTAATTTGCTTGCTTGATATAGTCAGCTACTAGATGGCAGTGAAGACAGTGTTCTCGCGACATCTAGTAATAATGGAGAGTATAATACATATATAAGAAAAATAAGTGCTTGAACTGGATTCGCCTGGTAGTGTAATGGATATCACGCTGAGGTACAGACTCAGAGATCCGGGTTCGAATCCCGTCCAGGCATTTATTTTTCTTATCATACCATATTAAGCTTGCATTGCTCAATGTTAAAGATTTAATTATAACATCGATAAAGCGTCACTGCTATAAAGTAAAATAAATATTCTCTTTAATTGCTTACTTGATATAGTCAGCTACTAGATGGCAGTGAAGACAGTGTTCTCGCGACATCTAGTAATAATGGAGAGTATAATACATATATAAGAAAAATAAGTGTTTGAACTGGATTCGCCTGGTAGTGTAATGGATATCACGCTGAGGTACAGACTCAGAGATCCGGGTTCGAATCCCGTCCAGGCATTTATTTTTCTTATCATACCATATTAAGCTTGCATTGCTCAATGTTAAAGATTTAATTATAACATCGATAAAGCGTCACTGCTATAAAGTAAAATAAATATTCTCTTTAATTTGCTTACTTGATATAGTCAGCTACTAGATGGCAGTGAAGACAGTGTTCTCGCGACATCTAGTAATAATGGAGAGTATAATACATATATAAGAAAAATAAGTGTTTGAACTGGATTCGCCTGGTAGTGTAATGGATATCACGCTGAGGTACAGACTCAGAGATCCGGGTTCGAATCCCGTCCAGGCATTTATTTTTCTTATCATACCATATTAAGCTTGCATTGCTCAATGTTAAAGATTTAATTATAACATCGATAAGCGTCACTGCTATAAAGTAAAATAAATATTCTCTTTAATTTGCTTACTTGATATAGTCAGCTACTAGATGGCAGTGAAGACAGTGTTCTCGCGACATCTAGTAATAATGGGGAGTATAATACATATATAAGAAAAATAAGTGTTTGAACTGGATTCGCCTGGTAGTGTAATGGATATCACGCTGAGGTACAGACTCAGAGATCCGGGTTCGAATCCCGTCCAGGCATTTATTATTCTTATCATACCATATTAAGCTTGCATTGCTCAATGTTAAAGATTTAATTATAACATCGATAAAGCATCACTGCTATAAAGTAAAATAAATATTCTCTTTAATTAGCTTACTTGATATAGTCAGCTACTAGATGGCAGTGAAGACAGTGTTCTCGCGACATCTAGTAATAATGGAGAGTATAATACATATATAAGAAAAATAAGTGTTTGAACTGGATTCGCCTGGTAGTGTAATGGATATCACGCTGAGGTACAGACTCAGAGATCCGGGTTCGAATCCCGTCCAGGCATTTATTTTTCTTATCATACCATATTAAGCTTGCATTGCTCAATGTTAAAGATTTAATTATAACATCGATAAAGCGTCACTGCTATAAAGTAAAATAAATATTCTCTTTAATTGCTTACTTGATATAGTCAGCTACTAGATGGCAGTGAAGACAGTGTTCTCGCGACATCTAGTAATAATGGAGAGTATAATACATATATAAGAAAAATAAGTGTTTGAACTGGATTCGCCTGGTAGTGTAATGGATATCACGCTGAGGTACAGACT
The DNA here is from genome assembly GCA_030220185.1 of Diploptera punctata. NCBI lineage: Eukaryota > Metazoa > Arthropoda > Insecta > Blattodea > Blaberidae > Diploptera > Diploptera punctata. The sequence goes on from JASPKZ010007850.1 coordinate 225,127, forward strand.
CAGAGATCCGGGTTCGAATCCCGTCCAGGCATTTATTTTTCTTATCATACCATATTAAGCTTGCATTGCTCAATGTTAAAGATTTAATTATAACATCGATAAAGCGTCACTGCTATAAAGTAAAATAAATATTCTCTTTAATTTGCTTACTTGATATAGTCAGCTACTAGATGGCAGTGAAGACAGTGTTCTCGCGACATCTAGTAATAATGGAGAGTATAATACATATATAAGAAAAATAAGTGTTTGAACTGGATTCGCCTGGTAGTGTAATGGATATCACGCTGAGGTACAGACTCAGAGATCCGGGTTCGAATCCCGTCCAGGCATTTATTTTTTTATCATACCATATTAAGCTTGCATTGCTCAATGTTAAAGATTTAATTATAACATCGATAAAGCGTCACTGCTATAAAGTAAAATAAATATTCTCTTTAATTTGCTTACTTGATATAGTCAGCTACTAGATGGCAGTGAAGACAGTGTTCTCGCGACATCTAGTAATAATGGAGAGTATAATACATATATAAGAAAAATAAGTGTTTGAACTGGATTCGCCTGGTAGTGTAATGGATATCACGCTGAGGTACAGACTCAGAGATCCGGGTTCGAATCCCGTCCAGGCATTTATTTTTCTTATCATACCATATATATATATATATATATATATATATATATATTCATTGATGAATGCACATGCGCCAATTAACAAAGACAATATAACAGATTGCAAAAAAGTAGATGATTTTTGGGAAACATTGGAAGAGAATGTACTAAAAATTCCACAGAATCATGTTTTAATCCTGTTAGGTGATTTTAATGCACAACTGAAAATCATCAGGAACATAATTAAATGCACACATTATTGTGTTTAGTAACGAAATGAAAAATGAAAACAAACAGTACTCATTCGTATACATTTAAAGATTATATAAATATTATGTAACTAAACTTCATGGCGTGACATGTCTAGAAGGCCCTTGGCCTACCAGGTGGCTGTAGGCTTCACATCCACACGTGTTCATCACAGAGCTAGACGATCATCCAACCAGTTTAGGAGTGACATGTGGTAAGCTAAGCATGAGATTTACTTGTTTAATTAAAAACATGCTAATTTAACATAAATAACAGTTTCAAAATCTAAACACGATTTATTAGAAAACCGAACTAAAAAATGAATAAATAATGGTTTAAAAAAACTAAAACAACACGCTTTATTAGAAAACCGAACTAAAAAATGAAAAGTAATTTTAATTTCCAACGCGCTTGGGATAAAATTAAAGTGGTCAACAAAAAAAAAATCATCTCCAAGACATCTAGAATAAAACTAGAGTTATATACAAAAAAATAATGTTACCATCAAAAGCGTGGGGTGCTCTTTATCAATTAATATATTTGATAATAAACAGATATTGGTAAAAGTAAAGTCTCTAAGAAGAAAACGTGAAAAGCACCCACAGCTTTTGATGATTAAAATTATTATTTTTTTGTAGATAACTCTAGTTTTATTCTATATGTGTTGGAGATGATTTTTTTGTTGTTGACCACTTTTAATTTTATCCCAAGCGTGTTGTTTTATTTTTTTAACTATTAATTATTTTTTATTTTTAGTTTGGCTTTCTAATAAAGCGATGTTTTTTAGTTTTTTAAACTATTATTTATTTTAATTTGCAGTTTAATTGATTATCATAAACCGGAATCCCATGAAAATTTAATTGCTTACGATATTTTTAGTGTCTAGGCACGAATATAATTACATATTTTTAAAATTATTATTATCTAACATTATAATAATATTTTTGAATATTTTAATGTGGTAAAATATATACAGTTAATCGTATCCTTCACATATTTTTGAATAAATTACAATGTGGTAAATTTATAAAATTGTCATTATTATTTTACAGAATAAGATACAAATGTACATATCTTTAAATTCGATACTATTGTAGTATTAGCTAAAAGTAATTCTCTTCTAAAAAAAAAATCTGCGAACCGGATTTGAACCAGCGACCTATGGATTACTGAAATTATATACCACTACAGTCCACCGCTCTACCAACTGAGCTACCAGAGGATATAATATTAATTTCTTACAACGATGGACCAAAAACCGATACGTCCGCAACCCATTATACCGGTCTTTATTGTTTTATATCCTGATGATCCTGGCCAGGATCTTAGAAAAAAATATGAAATCATTGTATTGGCATTTGTCCTTTACAAGTATACAAAGTTTCAAGTCGATGCGATGTTTTTAAGTGGGTGAATATAGTGTTAAAGGATTCCGTTACGTAGATAGATAGATACAGGTCAAGCTAATATAAAGCGTGAAATAAATAAAATGATTTTCCCTTCTAACCAACTAACAGTGAAGTAGTTTATTACAGCATGGACATAAACTCTCCATATATCTCTTTCCTGATCTATTTTTTATTCATCCCTTTTATAAATTACATACGTGCCAAATCATAGTAATATTATTCTCCCATCTCATTTTGGATTACTTATAGGGCATTTTCCCTCTGGTTTCCTACAAGGAGTTTCCATGCGCCTCTTTCATTTCCACATTCGTGCCACATGTCCTGCTCATAGCGGTCTATGGGACTTAACTGTTATTATATATGTGGTTTCACATTAAGATCGTGTAGCTCACTGTTTTCTAAACTTCTGTTACATTCACTACTCTGTTCATCTCTTTTTGATCCAAAACTTTTCCTACAAACTTTATTCTCTAATACTGGTAGACTTTATGGAGTTTCCTGCAAAATATCTCTCGTTCACTAATTCTGATATGCTGATCTCAAAATGAACTCCATTTTTCTACCATTTTTTACAGTAAATTACCAATTTTATAGACGATATGTTTTTAATTTAGTTTTGTGCAGGCCTATAGCACTCGTTTGAATCAAAGAAATAATAATAATTTCATTATTAAAATTATTATGTTCGACTACGATGTTATTATTTTCTCCATTCAACTCGCATAAGCTCCTTCCTTCCATTTGCAATCTCCTAGTTATTACGCAATTTCCTTAGGTCATTGCCTACGCAAAGGACTTAGGAGCAGTTCTGTTTTAGTTCAGCGCACTTTACATGTTTAACTTTTTACCAGATTACCTTTAAATTCTTGTTCCATCGTGTCAGCCCAAACCTTGTTCCGTCAGTCGAATATTATACTAAACGCAAACAAAACAAAAGCTGTTTTGTCCACAAGATCCCACACACGGTCTCGTACCCAACTCACCCCGGGTGCTCAAATACTCCGGTCAAGTATCTTGGTCTCCATTTTGATTCCAAACTTACGTTCCAAATTTATATTCAGCACTTATTACATACTTATAAATCTATAGTTTCAATTCTTTACTCATTTTTCAAGTCGTCTACACTGATAACTAGGATCATGGTCACTCTGTATCGAGCTGTGATCCGCAGCATGTTACTGTATCGCTGTGAAGCCTAGAGCATCCTCGCTGATACACGCAAAAATAAAGTTCAGATAGTGCAGAATAAATGCCTTAATTTATTTTTTCGGCTCCTTTATACACGAGGATCGCGGAGCTTCACAGACTTGCACAGATGCCCTATAATGCGGACACAATTTAACAACAAGTCCTTAACATGTATAATTAGATTATACATCACTCAAACCCAATTGTACGCAATATTGGTCAAATGCTTCAGCTACATACTGTCTACCGGAACATATTTACCTGGCCCTCCATGATGGACCCGGGATAATGAGCTGACCAGTGTGCCCATAACTGGAGTAGCGTGGCTTATTCCGCACGCTTTCGGACCCTCTATTTGCCGGCAGTGTGGTTTACGGTGCCCTACTGCAGGGATGTACACTCTCATCTCACCAGATTTATTCGACACACGGCTTAACAACTGCGTCACCAGATATGCACAAATTATGGAACTTGACCCCCTAACGATAATCTGGGGAGAATTTTGCGCCAAGAAGCCACGACTGATTCCAGTATGCGGCTATGGACTGCGCTGGTCACCATCAACAACAAGCAAGCAAACTTGTTTAACAGTCTGAGTTTCCTGTTTACTTTGAGAAGATCGGGAGCCATGCTGACTCTCTGGACCGTTTGTTATTTATCAACTATGTCACGACTAGAATATGTTACGTTGGGATGACTGGCCTGGTATGTATTGTTAAGTACGAATGTGTATTTTAATGTATTTATTATTTATTTATTTCATGGCTGTTCCATTTAAATTATACTTTCATTATCTGTTCACAGTTTGTTCTTATTATTTCATGTATATAATTAATTCCGTTATTTTTTAATGTGCTTAACAAATTTAACTTATTATTTAAACATGTAATTGTCATCTTCAGACAGAGATATTATGTGTCATTTGAACACTGGATTAGTCAAGAATAAGTATTCATACTACTAGATCACTAATCTATGATTGTATTCAGGTGTAAGTTAGATTATATTTTCCTTGTCTTCTTATTCACAGTTAACCTAGATCTTCCTCTGTTTTTTAAGAAAGTGCAGTATTTTTTTATTCATATGTTTCTGTGTTCTATTACAGTGCATCACAAACGTTCACGCCATTTATTCATTTGTACTCATGTGTACCGATCCATGTGTGATCATGTGTACCGGTAATGTTTTCCAATCATCTCCTACATAATTTACCTCCTTCAAAATAATATGGTTCATCTTATGTTCCAATCTCATTATTCTACTTACTGGACGCTTTACTTATGGTTTTCGTGCAAGAATATTTCCATGCCACTCTCTCATTCGCCATTCGTGTCACATGTCTTGTCTATCACACTTAACTGATGTTATCAGATCTGGTTTTTCATAAAGAAAAGCTCACATTGTAGATGTTTAAATATTACGTTGTAAACTAGTATAACGTTGAATTAATACTGAAATTTGTTCGTGTTGCCAGAAAGTAAAATTACATATTTTAAAGTGTACTCTAAGTCTTCCATTTAAAATTATTATGACTTAATATGATATTTATTATTAATTGTTACTCTTGCCCTGCGTAATACAAGGTTGAGGATGAGATGAACAAGATTTTAGTAGGCCTATTTATGAACTGTGGTATACAGGGAACGGGCTCTCATAACTGTCCCACCATCACATGAGCTGATGAAATGAAATGGAACGGAATGGATGTCATGCGTATGGAATGGAGGAATAAAATTTTTGGCAAGGGAAAAGGTATAAACGCGGAGACAGACCTGCCCTGGGTTCGATTCGTTCACCACGAATCCCATATGGCAGAGCTGCTTGTATGTGATATTATAACAACTTTATATTTATAAATTAATTACTCTCCAGTCGATGGAGTTGGTTGCACATCTGAACTTCCATGATAGAATGCTTTTTGTATTGCCGATTCAATTAGCACTTAAACCTTTATATACGTACATTAGATTCAGGCAACACAGTTTTACGTTTTCTTTCAATTAGTGTAGCAAGTCATAAAATGATCAGAAACGATCTCAAGTTCCTTACACTCATTGTTAGAAGTTCGTTTATTGAGCCTTGTTAATACTCTAATGAGAAAGTTTAGTCCGCGCTAAAAAAAAATCCAAATCTACAATCAACGATTAATTAACGTGTCCGTAGCCATAAAAATACTTGAACAGGTGGAACCGCTAAATTTGGAAATTTTCTAATCGTGAGAAGCTGTCATGTAGACAGTGTTAAACTAATAAATCTTTTTCTATATTTTATAATTGTACCACCTGCAGTACGATGCTTAATATTGATCAGTTTAGAATAAAACACCAGAGTGTAACTCCCCGCAGCTCTTCAAATAGTTGCAACAAATTAAATAACGACTTCCATTAAATAGACGTCTGTTAAATTTTAAAATTAACATTAGTTATGTGTTTTCAGCAGGAGCTGTCGGCAAATATTCTGAAATATCACTTTGTTTTAGTTAAATCTGACGGTGAATTTAGTTGTAGGCGATGAACTTACACGTACTGTGATGTGTGAAGAAGGTACCATAATAAATTGACAATGTATCCTATTGGTTTTATTTCATTCATTCATCTTTTTAGAATATTCCTCATCATTGAGGGTTTTTCTCCAACCAATCTTAGTTATTAACATGAAATAATATATATATATATATTTTATCATCATCATCATCATCATCATAGTACATTCACGAATTTAGGCCATTTGTTGACCTGTTTCGGCCTCAAGAGAAATACCATCCGGAAGACTTTTGAGTGAACGTCCTGGTCTTCTTTTTCCTGAAGGTTGATATCTTAACATTTTTTTTGGTATCCTCTGATTTTCCATTCGATGAACATGTTGCATCCAACTTGACTTATAATCAGAAATTTTGTTTTCTAAATGTTCCATGTGTAATTCTTCTAAGATGTCTTCAATTTTTTTTGTAATCTAGTAGTGTATCCTGCAGTCCTGCGAAGGTATCTCATTTCAGCAGGTCTAAGTCTCTGTATATCCTTCTGTTTCAAAGTCCATACTTCTCTACCATACAAAAGAGTTAGAAGAGACAGTGTTTTATACACTTTAAATCTTGAATGTTTTGGAGTAACTGTGACTTGAAGATAGAATTTATTATCAACTTTTATAATATTCATGATGTGTTCCGTTGAGGTATTATTCAAATTAATATATAATTATGGAATATTCACCTGAAAGGTCCGTCTCCACAACTTAATTAATCATTTAACTGTAGCGCTTTCGGGACTTGTCCCATCATCGGCAGGATTCAAAACTGGTGTTTCACTGAAGATCTGGTAGAGGGGGTTGCATGTATGGGATTCGTTTTCGTTTATCAGGCTGTCGTTGTGAGCTGCTTTCATGATTTCCATCTCTTCGAGTACGTTTATCTTCGCTGGATTATTTTCTCTGTGCATTACTGTTAGGGTGTTTTCAATATTTAACATGCGATGTCCTTCATGGATAACGTGTTTTGCATAACTTGATTTCCCTTCTGCGTGAATGAAGTCTCGAAAATGTTCTTTGAATCTGATGTTAAAACTCCTGTTTGTCCTTCCTATATAAAATTTGTTGCAGTCCTTACATGTCAGTTTATAAACTCCTTTGCTGTTGAAAATGTTATTTTCTTCAATGTTATTGTTTATTATGCTGTTTAATTTGTTATTGGTTCTGTATGCTATTTTTACGTTTTTATCGGCTTTCTTTAGTGCATTGGCTAATTTGTCGTTTCTTTTCCTGTGTATGTAAGTGTTATTCATGTTTTCTTGTTGTTGTCAGATTCTTTTTCTAGTTGAGTTATGTTGGTTATGTTGTTCTTCCTTTTTTGCTTTTTTACGAGCTTATCTATGAATTCTTCATTATAACCATTGGTTTTTGCCATATACTTTATGTAGTTGAGTTCTTTGTTTAATGGGAGTTTCAACATTCTACTGACTAAGCTATTAAATGTACTAATTTTCTGTTGAAAAGGGTGTGTAGAATTTTTGTTTATGGCCAGAGCATTGTTTGTGGGTTTCCGGTAGATACCGATTTCTAGTTTATTGTTGTGTAGATTTTTGGTTATAGACAAATCTAAATAGTTTATGCTGTTATTAACTTCTATTTCTTCGATGAAAGTGATTTTTTTTTTCATGCATGTTGTTTAAGTCTTGTAGTATTTCTTTTTCTTTTCTGTTTTCATTGTCATATATTACTAGTACGTCATCGACATATCGCATTATTAGTTTTGTGTATTAGTTCCTCAAAATGTTTATTTTCCAGTTCTTGTAGGAAGATTTCTGCCATTATTTCAGATGTAGGACTCCCCATCGGGATCCCGTCTTCTTGAATAAATAGTTCATTGTTAAATTGGAAGTAATTTTGCTTTATTGTTATTGTTATTAGTTTGTTTAACTGATTGATATAGTTATCTTCAAGTTTACTGTCTGTTAGTTTTTGTTTTATTATGTTTGCTGTTTCGTTTATCGGGATATTTGTGTAGAGGTTTTTTATGTCGAATGACGTCATTTTAGTATTCCTATTGATTTCTAAATGCTGTAGTTTGTCTGCTAGTTCAAATGAGTTCTTAATTGTGTAACGATTTTCATGTTTGACATCATTTTTCATTTTCTGAACGACTAATTTGGAAATTTTATAGTTAGGAGCATTCATGCAATTAACAACTGGTCTTATGGAATGTTGTCTTTATGGATTTTTGGAAGGGTTTTCATTAGTGGAGGTGAGGGAGTATTATTTACCCATTTGGCGTTTTTGTATTTATTATGTTCATTATTGGTTGTGTTGGTGATTAGAGGTCATGATTTTAGTGCTTCTTTTATTTGTCTGTTATACTTTCCTGTGGGATCTTTTTCAATTTTTTTGAATTTTTTTTCTTTTATAAATTGCTTGGTTTTATTGATGTATTCTTCTTTTTCCATAATAACTATTGTGTTGCCCTTGTCGGCTTTTGTGTGTATTATGTTATTGTTCCTAAATTTTGTTTCTATTTCAGAGATGTTCTTGAGAGTTTGTTTATCTTTGATGTTTATTGTTGGTGGAGTTTCTTTTATGACTTTAGCTGCTTCGTATCTAATATGATTTTTGTTATTAATGTTAAGTTTATTTATTGCAATTTCACTTTCAGTAATTAAATTTTGTTGTGTTCTTTTTACGTTGTGTGTAGGGAAATTGAATTTGTATCCTTTTTCAAGCAAGTCTGTTTCCTGTTTGTTGAATTTTATTTTTGTAAGGATTGTAATTATTTTGTCTTCAAAATTGTGTGATTTGTTATGTTGTAGATATGTGTTGTGTTGCATGGCCTTTAATTTGGTTAGCTTCTTGTTCATTGTTTCATATTTATTGTACATATTATTATTAATGTTTTCGTGAATTTGGTTTTCTATGATTGTCCAACATTTGCCGAATAACAAGGCGGCCTCTTGTGTGTAGTAGTATAGCTGGTTGTTGATGTTTTGCTTCTTTATGTATAGGAATTGCAACACAACACAACACGTATCTACAACATAACAAATCACACAATTTTGAAGACAAAATAATTACAAACCTTACAAAAATAAAATTCAACAAACAGGAAACAGACTTGCTTGAAAAAGGATACAAATTCAATTTCCCTACACACAACGTAAAAAGAACACAACAAAATGTAATTACTGAAAGTGAAATTGCAATAAATAAACTTAACATTAATAACTCTTACTCACTGGCACTATCGAACCCGTAGGTTCATGGCCGACTCTAGTGTCCCGCTATTGTATAAAGTCCTAACATTCCATGTTCCTAGGAACATGTCCCTGTGTTTGAGCCTTTGGCATGGGTTCCCTGAAGTAGTCCCCGCCCGGAGAACCGAATGGGGGACTATTTGACCTCCAGAAAATTTTACCCCAGTAGAACCCATGTCCGCATTTCTTGACGGTTGTATTTTTACGGTGAAAGATCGTCACTCTTTCGACCAAGGTACTTATTTCGTCTGGCTTATCACCTTCGACCAGTCCGGCATGGGTAACCCTATCGGCAGCAATGCTACCGCCGGCATAGCTCTCAGGATCATTTAAGCACACAAGCCACTCCACCACGACAAGGTAAAGATACCATAGAGGGCTTAACATTAATAACAAAAATCATATTAGATACGAAGCAGCTAAAGTCATAAAAGAAACTCCACCAACAATAAACATCAAAGATAAACAAACTCGCAAGAACATCTCTGAAATAGAAACAAAATTTAGGAACAATAACATAATACACACAAAAGCCGACAAGGGCAACACAATAGTTATTATGGAAAAAGAAGAATACATCAATAAAACCAAGCAATTTATAAAAGAAAACAAATTCAAAAAAAATTGAAAAAGATCCCACAGGAAAGTATAACAGACAAATAAAAGAAGCACTAAAATCATGACCTCTAATCACCAACACAACCAATAATGAACATAATAAATACAAAAACGCCAAATGGGTAAATAATACTCCCTCACCTCCAGTAATGAAAGCCCTTCCAAAAATCCATAAAGACAACATTCCCATAAGACCAGTTGTTAATTGCATGAATGCTCCTAACTATAAAATTTCCAAATTAGTCGTTCAGAAAATGAAAAATGATGTCAAACTTGAAAATCGTTACACAATTAAGAACTCATTTGAACTAGCAGACAAACTACAGCATTTAGAAATCAATAGGAATACTAAAATGACGTCATTCGACATAAAAAACCTCTACACAAATATCCCGATAAACGAAACAGCAAACATAATAAAACAAAAACTAACAGACAGTAAACTTGAAGATAACTATATCAATCAGTTAAACAAACTAATAACAACAACAATAAAGCAAAATTACTTCCAATTTAACAATGAACTATTTATTCAAGAAGACGGGATCCCGATGGGGAGTCCTACATCTGGAATAATGACAGAAATCTTCCTACAAGAACTGGAAAATAAACATTTTGAGGAACTAATACACACATTCAACATAAAACTAATAATACGATATGTCGATGACGTACTAGTAATATATGACAATGAAAACAGAAAAGAAAAAGAAATACTACAAGACTTAAACAACATGCATGAAAAAAAAATCACTTTCATCGAAGAAATAGAAGTTAATAACAGCATAAACTATTTAGATTTGTCTATAACCAAAAATCTACACAACAATAAACTAGAAATCGGTATCTACCGGAAACCCACAAACAATGCTCTGGCCATAAACAAAAATTCTACACACCCTTTTCAAAAGAAAATTAGTACATTTAATAGCTTAGTCAGTAGAATGTTGAAACTCCCATTAAACAAAGAACTCAACTACATAAAGTATATGGCAAAAACCAATGGTTATAATGAAGAATTCATAGATAAGCTCGTAAAAAAGCAAAAAAGGAAGAACAACATAACCAACATAACTCAACTAGAAAAAGAATCTGACAACAACAAGAAAACATGAATAACACTTACATACACAGGAAAAGAAACGACAAAATTAGCCAATGCACTAAAGAAAGCCGATAAAAACGTAAAAATAGCATACAGAACCAATAACAAATTAAACAGCATAATAAACAATAACATTGAAGAAAATAACATTTTCAACAACAAAGGAGTTTATAAACTGACATATAAGGACTGCAACAAATTTTATATAGGAAGGACAAACAGGAGTTTTAACATCAGATTCAAAGAACATTTTCGAGACTTCATTCACGCAGAAGGGAAATCAAGTTATGCAAAACACGTTATCCATGAAGGACATCGCATGTTAAATATTGAAAACACCCTAACAGTAATGCACAGAGAAAATAATCCAGCGAAGATAAACGTACTCGAAGAGATGGAAATCATGAAAGCAGCTCACAACGACAGCCTGATAAACGAAAACGAACCCAATACATGCAACCCCCTCTACCAGATCTTCAGTGAAACACCAGTTTTGAATCCTGCCGATGATGGGACAAGTCCCGAAAGCGCTACAGTAAAATGATTAATTAAGTTGAGGAGACGGACCTTTCAGGTGAATATTCCATAATTATATATTAATTAGAATTTATTATCCCTAAAATTCTTCAAACAATTGTCAGTGACGTGTAAATAACCTCTCCTTCCCAATTCTCATCCTTACCTTCTCGTGATACAACCCGTTTTCACGAACGAGGCTCTGAGGACCGAGTCACAGTGGCATAACCGTTCCATCGGGTACTGAGTAAATAAGGTATCCTAATGTCTGTCCAGAGAATAAAAGGTAGAAGCCCTACTGTTATAAGGAACCTCTACTTTACTAGCAAGTCTCAACACGATGAAATCCAAAATGAATATATATATATATATAAGACTACGGACTTATAGACTATCAGTTTGCAACAAACATTCACAAATATCCCTTAATTAAAGTTCTCCACCGTTCTCTGTCCTCTCTGTCCTCTGTGTCATCTGTTACACCAAATTTCCTCATTGAATTTTGAATGTTGTTCTTCCTGGTTGTTCTTGTTCTTCCTTTTCTGTTCCATATTTTAATTTTCCATGCAGGCGGCCTTTGCATTCTTCTTACGTGTCCATACCATTTTAGCCGCCTGTGTTCAATCTCATTCATTATATTTCATTCTGCATTGGTTTTATTTATTCATTTAACATTTCAATAAAACAATAGAAAAATGAGTCACTAGAAATTATTAAAATTTGTATAAAGTTATACAACGCTATGTAATAATAACGTACGGTTATACATTATTTGTTTTTATTGAAACTCTACACATTAGTCTAGTCATATTAAGGGTTTCACCTCGGAATGAGAGATAATAAGCTGAAAACTCGTAGTCTATAAACTTTCATTTTGGCATTCTAAAAGTTGTCTCGAAAGTCTCATAAAATCTCGTGTCCGCTTCTTAAGATATTCAAGGTCAAAGGTCAAAAATATATTTTTTGCAACTATTTCGTTTCCTATGGCTTTAATGCCATTTATATTCATTATAAATATTGTAGAGAATAAAATTATCTACATCCTTTGTTTAAAACATTTTTTTATACATCAAACCGTTCTTGAGATAGAGGGCGGTGAACGCGCGGTTTTTTACAATTGCTATCTACAGCTTAATATAAGGTCAACCGTTAGTCACATTATATAATACGCCATATAAAGTCTATAAACCTTAAAAAATGTATAGTTATAAACAATTTGCATTTTTGTATTAATTATTACATTACATTTAATCATGTTTTTCATTAATTAAGTATATATTTTTTTAATAACCCTCTTCTGTTCGTGTAATTAAAAAATAGTTAGCTGAAATTATAGACTTACTTTAATTATATTTTAATATATGCTAATTACATTTTAAGTAGAAAAAATGAAGTACATTTTCTTTAAAATGTATAAACCTTCAAATTTGTTTATTTCTGGGCCTGCGAACCGCTATTACAGCCAGTTGGGACAGATGTTTAGCTGTATAATAAAGACCAATTGCCTTTTCAACAATAGAAACCAGTTTCTAATTACACGTTTATTCGTTAATTTTAAATTATATTTTGGAAACGACGGACGTAAAATTTTGAGAGTTATGGCTGATTTGTGTTTTATATGTAATTAATCACTTTCACAAGGTGATCCTGTTAATGTAGTCCGCGGTTTAAAAACTTTGAGAGCAGCAAGTATCGAACGAAATGACGGTAACATTGATTTCTTAAATTCCGTAACCTCTGTGAATGTACATACCGAGTGCCGAAAAGTGTACATAAGTAAAAATTCTATTACAGCATCGAAACGACGCATTGTAGACAGCGAACCTTCATCGTCAGCTAGTTAGATAGATAGATGGAAAGCTCTGCGGCCATCACTTAAGTGTTGGCGGTGAGCGATCCATTTTGGTCCTCCTTAATAGGTAGAACCCCGGGTTCCTGTAAAATACATTAGCCCCGGTTTAAATTTTGAATTTAATTTTGAAGTTAATTAGCAGAGTGAAGTCGGAAGCGGACCTTTTGGGGTTCTATTCCAGCATTTGCTCTTTGGATTGAGGGAAACCGCTTAAAACCTCAATCGGAATAGTCAATCACGCGGGATCTTGCCAAGTTTGGCTTTCGGATGACTCTATATTGGGAGGGCATGCAGGCTTCTCTTTATTTAAATATAATGTGCGTACATTTCAGATTATTACAATTAATCATACAATTATGGTAATGCGCATTTTTAATTTTTTTTTTGTATTCTTCAGTTGTTGCTGTTCTATCTGTAGTTGTCAGGTGATGTTAGTTTCTCTGTAACTGGTGGGATGAACCTGTAGCAGTAAGATTAGTTATTAGTTTTTAATTTGTTGTGTTAATATATTTTATTAATGTACATTATATGCTAATGTTGTAATTGTAATTGAATAATTGTGTAATGTGTTTCTGTGTGTGTGTGTGTGTGTGTGTGTGTGTGTGTGTGTGTGTGTGTGTGTGTGTGTGTGTGTGTGTGTGGCGTGTGTGTGCCCTATCAGCTTTCACCGGTCAAGTGTTGTCCAGGATCCATTTTGGACGCTTGTGTTTGTTGTTGGCTGTTTCATAGGTTCCCAGCGATGCCACGAGTGGATTATCATGGCCTTTACATGTATTATAAAATTTAAGTGTATCTCGTAAAAGAAGAAATTAAGCGTTTGATTTCAAAAAGCTGTGTAATTTTGTGGTCAAGCAATTCGTGAAGCAGCAGAGACTAAAAAAAAGAGAGAAGTACGACGCACGGTAAGTAAAGTGAGTGTTCTAGAATTTAAAGACAATATCTTAAAAAAAAGCAGAATAACGTAGTGATTCTATAGGAGACTTAGTGAAAGATCGTATACTTTGTGAGTATGATTTGATCGCTTCTGAAACAATATATCATACTCTTCGCTACACTCATTTCTTAAATGGACTACCGTCTACTGAAAAGAAGCCTCGTTAAGATAATCAAGTCTCAGAAGCTATGACAGAGATTTTTAATTACATCGAATATGACTACGATTCACAATTTAAATTTATAGAGCTCAGAGATGTCCTGACGGGGTATGTACCAGATGAGAAAACTATATTTAAGAGTCTTCAACAAAATATTTGAAATACATAATAATTACGATAAAAGTAGGATCTTTTACAATCATATCTTTTCGTGATACACAAGCTAATATACTATCAAAATGATTTAGAACCCCAGGAATGGGGTTGGATTCTGCGGAATGAATTCTTGGAACCGATGAAGACAACATTACCGCCTGCTCCAGATGAATTACTCAATACAATATTTTGCAACTGCAATAATGGTTGTGGTTGAAGCTGTGGATGTAGGAAATCGGGGTTGCGATGTTCTTCAGCTTGTGGCCAGTGTAAGGGGCAAGCTTGCCTCAATGCTTCACCATATCAAAGCGATCTCGATGAAGATAGTACTTTTGACCCCGAAATCCTTCAAGATTTGGAGACAAATATCGTTGACGACGAAAATAATGATAATGAATTGGAAATTTTAGAGCGATCGGAAGCCATTGAAGAAGAAGAAGAAAATTAAGATTGATGTTTGTCTTGTTATTAATTTTTTTGTAAAACCTCCCCACATCCGAATTTCAATTGTAATAACTGTATAAAACGATATTTCCAAATAAAATATAATTAAAATTTACTTCCATTATTTTTCTACTATAAATATAATTAGTATATATAATAGAATATAATTAAAATATACTTTAAGTATATCAGTCAACTACTTTTGAACTACACGAACAGGTATGTGTTATAAAAGAAATATATATTTGATTAATGAAAAAGAGGACTTAATGTTAATCCATCCATAGTGATTTGTTTTTTGGTGCGAAGGCAGGTCCGTCACTGCAAGCTATGCTTGCAGCTTTACTAGGGAACTGTAGGTGTGGTAGCTTCCTGTTGCTTTCCACACCGGAGAAGGATGATGATGATGGCCATATGAATTCGGGGACCGTTTGGGTCTTAACGTTTTCCTGGCATTTGTCTTACAGGTGAGGAGAAACCCCCGATAAAAACCTCACCCAGAAAAACTGCCCTGACCGGGGATCGAACCCGCGACTCTCGTCACGGTGTGTCTGAGGTCGTATCTGGCTGCTGTCCATTCCCTGTAGATCATCGCATCCGTTGTGTAGAACTCAGGCCATATCTGTTCTCTCTTCTCGTTGAGTTCCCGCAGCAGTTCTTTGTAGGCATCTGTTGTCGGCACGAGAAGGTCCAGATGGAGCTCTTCTATGAAGAATGATTCCTTTGTCAGTATGTATGTTAGGCGTGAAGGCGTGTATTTTGATAAACTTAGCGCTATCTTTAAAAAGTGTGCTTTGACTTACTCTTTTTCCTCTAGGTTTGCCTTATTTAGGTTCTTCCAAATCACTTCTATTCCATAGGTCATGATTGGTGCTATTTTTAAACGGAAGATGGTCATTGCTGTCTCCAGGGATTGTTTACTCAGGTTTTTAATACTGTTCGTTGCTATTCTGACCGCTAAGGCGCGTTCTTTGATGTGCTTATCGAAGGTGTCACCTCGGCGTTGCAGTGTGATCCCCAGATATTTGAACTGGTTTACATTTTGCAGCGGGTCTCCCTTATACCGGATGCTGTCATTAGCTGCGAGTCTTCCTTCTTTCCTGAAGGTCATTTTTACTGTTTTCTTCTCATTTATTTCGAGGTCGTTCTTTTCGGCCCATGCTACGAGTTTGTCGAACGCTGTTTGAGCTTTTTCGATGTCTTGGGATGTAATCGCCATGTCATTAGCGTATGCCAAGATTTGGACGTTTTCTGTTTCTATCTCTGTGGGTATTTTTGCTGTTGCTATTATGAAGAGTAGGGGACTCAACGGGTCGCCTTGGAATTCGCCGTTTGTCTGATCTATCTGCTCTGTTTTTGAAACTCCATCGTCTATCTGCACTTGGTTTCTGGAGAGGATGTTCTCAACTAATCTAGTTATTTGGTTTCTCCCTGCTGCTTCTTCTATTCTTCTTATTATCAGCTGCCTGTTTAAGAGGTCGAAAGCAGTCGGACCACAAATTAGAGAACTTAAAAAGGATCTTGCAGTTGACCAAGTTTTGGAGTGAGGGAAAAGGAAGCTGTAAAAGAGTTCAATGGAGTTATTCTTGGATTTCAAGGCAACAAAAGAAATGAAAACTACATTCAGTTGGTGACAGTGCTCCTGCAAAAATACCATCAACTCGGATGCAACATGTCCCTTAAAATCCGCTTTCTCAACTCCCACCTACATGTTTCCCAATCTAGTTGTGGAGCTGTCAGTGATGAACACGAAGAATTATACCTTCGGGAAATTTATGTTATGGAACAAATATATCAGAACCGTTGGAATGAAACAATGCTTGTGGATTACTGCTGGTCTTTGCGTGTGATGCTCCGGAACTCACTTACAAGAGGTAAGCCTAAAGACGAACATCTCCTGAAGCCCCCATATATTATCTTCAGACCCAAACAGCTATCAGGTATTCTTCCATTAATTTAGAACTCTTATATTATAGCTGTCTTTAAACAAGTCCAAATACACTTACAATGTTGTTGGAATATATAAATAAAATGTATCGTTTTCTCTTAATCCATTATAGTAAAATACCTCTACCTGTTATATATATATATATATATATATATATTGCTTGCATTGCTCTATGTTAAACATTTAATTATAACACACACATATATATATATATATATATATATATATCACAGACACTAAAGCTAAGAAAACTTTTCGTTGTTATATTCGCTTTCTCAACCCAAAAATAATAATAATTGACTCATAAAATGCAGAGAAAAATTATTTTGTTGTTGTTGGCAAGAGTTAGGAGGGGGAAATACAGTAACTTTAAAATATGTATAGGGATACAATTACAAATCGACGGTGCTTAGACACGGCGATTAACTGAAGCAACTATTTGACAAATTTAAAACTAATATTGTGACTAATACCTCAATGGAGATTTATCATGGATTTTGTTAGTGTTAATATTGTGAAGCTTGCCATTGGCGATAGCGGCAGGTCTCGAATGACAAACTCCACAACTGCAGGGGACAATTCTTCATGCTATGGACGAAACGAAAATGCTTGGGGCCAGCACAAGACAACTCACTACAAGGGTGCATGTGGACCACATGCTGATCTGGAGAGTGTTGCGTAAGAATTTGTTACCAGTCACCAGCCAATTTTCCTGCTTAGTCTGCAAATAGTCAATCCAACAATGGAAAAACCCTGACTTTGATGGTGATCTGTTCTTTTTTAGAGATAAAGCTTCCTTTCGACTGGATCAGTTCATGAATTTTCATAATAAGCACGTCTGGGCACATGGGAATCCTCACTCAATTTTTAAATCACATCATCAGCATCGATTCTCAGTGAATATGTGGGACGGGATTGTTGATGACTGTTCATTAAGATCTCATGTTCTTCTCATTTCAAAATCTTGAATTTTTTCTTGAATGCATATATTTCTTGTAGGGCTGATAAAAGTAAAATCTTAGTCTCAACGGACGAAGATACGAAGCATTCAGGTTATATGTCCTGTTAGAAAATGAGCCATTACAGATACGACAAAACATTTACTTCATGGATGACGGAGTTTCTGCTCATTTTGAAGTCTCAATCGTACGTTCCATGACCGCTGGATACGTAGAGATGGACTAATGCCTTGCCTCCACATAGCCCCGATATAAATTCACTTGATTGCGGCGTGGAACCATTTCAAATCCCTTGTGTGCGCAAACTCATTGCAATATATATATATATATATATATTAGTGAATTATTTATTAAATATATTTACATTTATATAAATCATAAAACATAAGGTTACACGGTTGAATCTGAAGTCACTGATCTCAAAATTTCATGTTTAATATACTTGCAGACATTTGTTAGTCTCTTGAATAAAATTTCTAGTCCGCAGCGAAATTCTAAACATTATGGATATTCCGTTAATAATTGACTTCATTCAATATTAAAAGAAGTCAAATAAATTTATGAATAGCATACTTTCGATTACAGAATATATGAATGTAAAAAGAATAAAATAATCATGTATAGAGATGAATACCGTACATTTAATTGCGCAATCCTTTGCTATGGGCTTCTGCTTTAGTGGCGCTGGTGTAATGGACTGAAGTAAATACTTCGGATTTACGAAGTAGGTATGCGTTTAACTACACATAACAAAATTTATAACGATATTCCATAACTTATAGAAGTATTATTAGTGTTATGCTAAAATAAATTTATTTGGAACTCTCTGTACTAACGATCGAAATATTTAAACAAAATAAATAAATAAATAAATAATAATAATAATAATAATAATAATAATAATAATAATAATAATAATAATAAAGTATTTCCACTATAGGCCTCAGGAGGCCCTTGGGGTAGTAGGAGGTTAAGGCTCCCACATTTTCTGGACAATCGGCACTTGATGTGAGCAGGGTTGTTTGCTCTGTGTGACGGCCGCCTTTACCCCCAGAACAAGCGCCCGGTACTCATTTCAGTTAGAGGCTGAGTAGATTCCAGGGCCATAGTGCCGCCAGAAGGTTTGGGTCAGTTTAAAAATCCTGACCCCACCGGGACTTGAATCCTCGACCTTCCGGCTTGTAGCGCAGTGCCTTAACCACTACGCTACGGCGTGCCCATAATAATAATAATAATAATATTATTATTATCATTATTATTATTAATTAGATTGTATTTAAGAGCATGAGGGAGAAAATATTATACGTTGGAGATTGGAATGGCAATAGATTAATTTGGGCGCAGGAAGATGTTGTGAAATACTGTGAAACCTGTTAAATAAATAAATAAATACATTATTATTATTGTTATTATTATTATTATTATTATTATTATTATTATTATTATTATTATTATTATTATTATTAAAAATATTCGACAGTAAAAAATTGAAGAAGTAATTCCATTTAAATATCTTATATACATTTTATAAACCAAGGAGGAAATCCAGCCGATATCGACGAAAGAAGAAAATAATAAGTATGTAAAACTCCATCGTAAGGATAAGTGCTATTCTAAATTCAACAAAAAAACTATATATGTTTGGTTGAAAGTGTAACTTTTACATGGAGTTGAATCCTGGATTTTATATGCAAACAAACTACTTACTGCTCAAATGGACCTTTGGCGCAGAGCAGAAAATAAATAAAAAAGAAAGATAAATAAAACGAAACAGTTGAAGATAGGTGAAAGTCGATAGGTTTTAAAAACGTTCCTTGGAGCTCTTTTTGATGGCAATAAATTGAGGCGGAAACAAAATAACGAACTTATGAAAATACGTATATAACGATCTGGATAGTTACATATATCTAAATTTATATATATATATATATATATATATATATATATATATATATATATGTGTGTGTGTGTTTATGATATTAATAGAATTGATAAGTCAGGAGTGCATATTAGGTTTGTTATTCGCAACCGGAAGGGCAGTGAAGGAACAAGAGAAAGACTCAGGAACCGATGGTGGGGCTCGGTAGTGAATGATGTAAAAAAAGTGGGAGAAATAAATTAAGGATATAACAAGCTTCAAGAGGTATATTAAGGCAGCGATGGCTCATATTGGACTTTATGGCTAAAAAGAAGACGATAATTGAAGAACAGAATATTGTGGAGGTAATTGAATGAAAATACAGATTGTTGGATGTGTCAAAAATAATTGGGTTGGGACGAATTCCAAAAATCGTCTTCAAATGATAAACTGATGACAAAAAATATTGGATGTCTGGATGGAGTAAGATGTATGGAAGGAAGTGGTTTTAAGGAAGAATATGCTTTAGACAGTGACCTCTGGTGACAAATCACTTTGGGTTGAAATATTCCAAATATAATAATAATAATAATAATAATAATAATAATAATAATAATAATTAATAATAATAATAATTTAATTATTCAAAGGAGAATTCTCCAAGCTATCTAAGATACTTAGTTTGTTATCATACATGATTCTACTGGGTAAGAGACGTGATTTTGTAATAAATTATTATTATCATTATTATTATTATTATTATAATTTTTTTTATTTTTTTAAAATTAAAAAATAATTATAATAATAATAATAATTTATTACAAAATCACGTCTCTTACCCAGTAGAATCATGTATGATAACAAACTAAGTATCTTAGATAGCTTGGAGAATTCTCCTTTGAATAATTAAAAGGTCGTTCGGAATTCTAATCTCGCTGGACCCCCGTGTTAATAAACAATTATTATTATTATTATTATTATTATTACTATTAATATTATTATTATTATTATTCTATTAATACTATAGTCCACGTTGTGGTTTCGAGGTTGCGTGCTGCCTTGTCACGCAGCGGGCCCGGGTTCGATTCCTGGTCGGGACAGGCTCCTGGATGAATTTTTTTTCGGGGTTATTCCTCACCTGTAAGACAAATGTCAGGAAGTTTAAGACCCAACGGTCACCGAAAATCATCCGGCCGTCATCATCATCCCCATCATTATCATGATTATCCCTCGCCGGTGTGGAAAGCAACAGGAAGATACCACACCTATTATTCCTTAGTAAAGCTGCAAAGCATAGCATAAAAATGCTATGATTTCAGTGAAAGACATGCTCTCGGGCAGAATTACTGTAGAATAGAATAGAAATATTATTATTATTATTACTATTTTTATTATTATTAACATTATTAATAGTATTATTATAATTACTATTATAATTTTTATTATTAGCCTTTAACCTTGGTTTTAGACGAGGCTATTAACCCGGCCCAGTGTGTACAGGGGGCATAAGCCGTAACTGTATACAGCTGGTTAATTCTTGACAGGCGCGTTCTCGTCGCGGGGGTGAACACTAAGAATCTTAGTGACTAAGTTCTGTCAAGGACCCAATCTCTCGGGGTATAATGAGGGCTCCTGCCAAGAGATACAGGTGAAGACCTCAACGGTTGGATCGGTAAAAAGAACAAGCTTCAATAAAGGCGAGACAAGCGGAAGATACAGCCCTTCACCTGGGGTTTGTACAGATGGAAGCAAGTTCAAATGCTTTGAGGTGGCAGCCCCACCATTGGACTTACTCGGCAGCAGGCCGGTTACCTGCTACGAGGAATTATATAAAAACTCGAACTCCCCAAAGCAATATTCGGACTGGTAAGAGAGAATACACAGAAATAAACGTAATTGATTTGAACATGTACAAAGAATGCCAAATAATCGTTCATCAAAACAGCTGCTTCATTATAGGCCTCTAGGCCGAAGAAATGTAGGAAGACCAAAACCGTTGGAAAGACGACCTGCACCTGCAGCATATAAGTGCACCGGGGAGCGGAACGGGCCAACAGGCCCATACCTTGAAGATGATGATGATGATGATTTTTATTATTATTGGCTACATTGTAAAGCGTCCTGATTCCTAATTGCCTACTCCTGACCATTTAGCGTCCTGCAAAGGGAGTATATTCAAGGGAGATTTAATTAATTTTTGCGATAATATTTCCAGTCCACCATTACTGTATAATGTCCGAATATTCCACGTTTTTAGGAACACGTCCTTGGTTTAAATATTTTTCAAGCGACCTCTGAAGTAACTCCCGCCCGGAGATACAAATGGGGAAAATTTTAATTCCGGAAAATTTTACTCAATGGAACCCGTGAGTATTTCTTTGAGGTTGTGTAAATGAGGTGAAAGATCGTAACACTTTCGACCAGGATACCTGTTGTAGTCTGGGTTATCACTATGATATGGACGACTCCGGCATAATAATAATAATAATAATACTTTATTTATTCTGGCAGAGTTAAGGCCATAAGGCCCTCTCTTCCACTCAACCAGCACAAATACAAATAAATATTCGACAATTATAGATATACACTGTAATAATTATAAACAGTTAAAGATACAATAAATGTAGCAATGTAAATGTCATGTACAAACAAACATTTCATAGGGTAATAACAATAATGATACGATAATAATAATAATAAGAAATTAGACATAGGATGAAGTTTGGGAACGTAATCTATTATGCAATCTAAGAAAACTTGTCATGCTAACTTCTCTAAAAAATGTTAAACTAAAAATATATAAAACAGTTATTCTCCCTAATAGACTACATTATATTGATGGAAAATTTAGAAAGATTACGAGTATCTGAGAATGAATTTCTTAGGAAAAGAATTGAACCAAGAAGAGATGACAGATAAATGAAGAAGACTAAGTAATACTGAGCTACTTATCCTCATGGAAACATTATGTAATTAGACCAGTCTCGTGTGCAGGAGATGTGGCACGAATAGGGGATAAAAGATAGGTATGGAAACTTCTTGTAGGAAAACAAGAGGGAAAATGCCCAATAGGTTGGCTAAGAAAGATATAGGGGAATAACTCCTGGCGCGACAGGCGTACAAGGCCTTTAGCCTACCAGCTGGCTGCTGGCCTCACATCCACATGTGTCAATCACAGAGGTAGATGATAATCAGCCAGTGTAGGGGTGACATGTGGTCAGCATATCGAATCCCCAGCAGTTATAGCTGGTTTTCTCAACCTGGAGCCGCTACTTATTGTAGCTACCCAAATGCATCACGATGCTGGGTGGGCACCGGTCCCATACTGGCCGAAATACCATGAGAAAATTTCTTCCCCATGGAGACTCGAACCAGCGCAAGTCCCGTAGCTCTGCGCCAAGGCTTCCTGTCTTAACCACTCGGCTACGGGGCGGAATAAGGGGAATAACAATAAGTGAATTATACAGGGAATTATTGAAGAACATTAACATGATAGGTATGTGTGGAGAGCATATGCCCGTGTGTTAAAGTCAGTGAGTTAGAGTTAGATATTACTTATTTTTATTAGTCTTTAATAAAAGCATATAAGAACATTATTGTGTAAAAAGTGAAATTTAGGTGTCACTAATCCATATTGATAAATAATCAATTCTAGCTTTCGGAAGGCCTTTATGAACACTTCACTTTCTGTGAACATATTAACGTATATAAGCTAATTTTGTAATTTGAAGTTAACGCAGGAGGAAACCCACTAGCGTTTAAACAAGGTATTACGCTGTCAGTGTTCGGTTAATGTGGCTTGTTTTGCATTGTCTCGGCGCTTCTCCTCTGCGCCATAAACTTATTGAATTAATTGAGACTCGGCACTTTACGGCCTTATAATGTGAGATAATTGCTTGTCTCACTCCCCTACATAAAACTTGGCGGGATGTTTCTATACAACTCTCTTATATACAGCCGACAGTCACAATTTTATAGTCATTTCGTTTTGTTTGTGCTGTAGCTTATTGTATTTTAATCTTCTCATAAATTGCTGTTTTAACATTTTAGAATTATTGATACCATAGATAATTAATAAAATTATCACTTGTAAATAGAAAAATAAAAAAAATATTAGAAGAATATGTTTTATTCTCGCCAGTCCCGATACATTTATTTTTTCACAAAACAGCAAACTGATAAGCTAAATTCATTCTCAGATCTTAGAGATCTCCACAATATATTATTTTACTTTATTTTTGAAAATTTAAATTTTGTATCTTGCAATACTACCACTTGCTCAACTATAAAAATGCTTTTTAAAAATTAAACACTTCGTTTTCAAATACTATTAAGGGAATCTAGATAAGAACGCTCGAAAATTTTATGACGTTTCCTGCTAACTAATGAATTGGTTATTTTGTGATACTAGTGTGCAAGTGCATATCTTCGGCCTGTTACGCCGAGGTTCAGTGGCCAAAAACATAATTTGTCGTCCTCTTCTATAAATATATGGGGCATATTTACAAAGTGGTTACTTAAATAAAGCACTCTCCATATAAAAGATGATATAAAATCTACAACAAACACTATGAGTTGTGAAGAACTTCCGAAAGGAACTGAATTTCTTAAGAAGTTGTCGAAAATGTATTTTCAGCAAATGGAAACAAAAAATTACTGTAAGAGTTGTGAATTTCATAAGAAGACCTACTATTTCTGGAATTTTTATTGTAAACATTGTAGGCATATAGTGCCAAAAATGCTCTTGCGGATCGCAATAGCCAACCTATTTATTGGCACGGACTGACACTCGTGAATTCTCGAATATCCATAACTAGTTCTTATGTATATATAAAATTATGTAATTTTACAGGGATGTGTTACTGGAACTCTTAAATTGTCCATTTGACTAGACAGCATGACTAAATTAGTGAGATTGTAAATATATTCCTCATTAATAAGGACGATTTGAGATTTAAATTAAAACTCAAAATGAAACATCTCAATAGAAGTATAGACCAATGCCATGCGTTAGGGAAACATGTACCGGAATTTAGATTAGCACACGGGGTGTTCTCAGTACTATGTACAATATAACAATCATTTCTGTAATGTGCCGTTATGTCCTACTTAATTAAAACTTTTTAAACTTATTGTAGGCCTTTCGGAATCCGGTTCCATTATCAGCAAAACTTTTTAGGTTACTACTTGTTATTTTGATTTTGTACACAGGGTTGTGTATTCTCGTTTAAAATCATATTGATGTCTATTTATTTTAAAATTACATCTCCTTCATATGTTTACAGTATACCGTATTGGTCCGAATATAAGCCGCACTCTAGTTATAAGCCGCACCCTTAATTAAAAAAGAGAGATAAATTGAGTGCAGAGAAATTTACTTGTCACATTATCCAGTTATAAAACTGTTTACACTATTTAAACACATTTTTCTTTAGTTATAATCTGGGTAAATCACCCGGTACAACTGATCAGAGTCTTCTCCAATGTCACTGCTAACTTCACTACTACCGGTACCTGTATTTGTATTATGAAAGGACCCTTATTTTCCGCACATTTAACTCGTCCAAACTAAATATTTACCGGCTTCTCTATTAGACCTATTCCTAACATAATGCAAGTTTGAAACCAGCTTCATAACTGCCCCGAATTCCCAAGTTTGTTGAAGCTTTTCTTTCGACGTTTTCCTCATTGCTGCATTTATCGTAGTAGGTACGTGTTTTAAACTGTCTACCATACAAAAGAGTACAATTATTGTAATATGAAGTCTGGTATTATCGCCTCACTATGATGGCTGTACAGCGGCTCGTTTTGTTTCCCTGCAGCTGTTATATACGATTAAACACAAATATACCGACTACCGTTACATGAATGTTAATCATTGTCAACCATTGTTGCGGCACCCGCTTTTATATAAACGGACAACCATCATAATGAGGCGATAATACATTGTTGCATCATATACCATACGATTGCTAGCAATTCCAAACACGAGTGTGCGGCATTGTTGCTCCGTTTCAAAATTAGAAAATTAACAATAAGCGCTACATTTCAAGTTTCTATTAGACGTGAAAATTAATCGGCTGTGCACCTTTAATTTCCATCTATGAAATTTTAAAAATGAATGCGGTTTATATTCGGGCCAATACGGTATTTGTTGGGTTTCTCTATCGATATCTTAGGATTATAATGTTTTCTATATTTCCCGGCAGAGGATATTCAACTCATTTGATTCACTGTTTTCGCTTCAAGTTTGAATAAAAAAGCGAGATATAAATCTGAAAAAAAGAAATAACAGTTTATGATGTATAACGCAGGTCTAGAACGAATTGCTCAGACCATTTTGTATTAAAATTTAATTTATATTAAGATAAATAGAACTATGAAACTATTTAATACGTTAATATCTTGTTTCCCAAGATCAGATGGCAGGTGTATACAATACACTACTATACTACCTAACTCCTTTAGCGTTATTCGGCTCAAATACCTTCATGCTATTTTTTTTATTTACAGTGATGAAATATTTTATATTAGGGTAACTTTGATGTCAACACTTTAATTAAATAGGGAGTCGAAGCCAGCCTAATCACCTACATAACAGGTTCTTAAACAAAATATAAGTTAGCAAACAAGAGGTCAAGGTGTTAAATGCTCGACTTTCTTTCAAAATAATCTCAATTTATTAAAAACATTTGACGTGTTAGTTTTGACGTATCCAGTACGACCTCCAAGCGCATTAAGGTACCCAACTCTGTAACTTGCGTGAAACAGTTTTATGTATTGGAGTAAATACTTTTATTACGCAAAGAAGGCCTATATAAGCGTGGATAGGTCAAAGGAATTCCCAACTCACATTTTCGTGCAGGAATAAATTTATGGATAACAACTTCCGATTGATTTTTTTATAATAGCCACATTGTAGCTTTTCTTCTTTCCTCTATGGATACATTAAATTTTTCATATTAACTGAAATTAGATATAAGAAATAAATTACAATTAACACTTAAACATATTACTATAATATAAATATTTATTTCACTTTATTTCATTAACTGTTTATTTTATATATCAACCGCATTATTGCGACATCACTTCACAAATTTCATGGATTTTTTTTTTCTTTGAACGAATTATCCTTGCATCATCAAAACCTTATGATAAAAAACCGAAAGATGGATAGGAAAAAAGGGGATTAAAGATGAATTTGAACAAAATATTTTAACAAGGTAAACCAAAAGATCTGCTTTCAGAAGACGGACACCACGGAAAAATAAAAACATGTGACAAATTATATATATATATATATATATATATATATATATCTTATTTGGGGGCACGCCGTAGCGTAGTGGTTAAGGCACTGAGCTACAAGCCGGAAGGTTGAGGGTTCAAGTTCCTTTGGGGTCAGGATTTTTAAACTGACCCAAACCCTCTGGCGGCACTATGGCCCTGGGGTCGACTCAGCCTCTAATGGAAATGGGTACCAGACGCTTGTTCTGGGGTAAAGGCGGTCGTCACGCAGGGCTGACAACCCGGCTGACATAAAGTGACTAGAAAAAGTGGGAGCCTTAACCTCCCACTACCCCAAGGGCCTCCGGGCCTGTTGTGGGATCACTTTACTTTTTATATATCTTATTTGGGGACAAAAATTAGTGCAGACAGAAGTCATGATACTGAAATTAATGAGAGGATAAACAATGGAAATATGCAATATCAAAATTAAATAGCGTTTTATGGCATCAAAATATAAGTTCAAAAAAGTTCATGTTTAATACAATAATGAGTAAAATAACATACCGTGCAGAAACATAGAAATTAAAATCTAGAATAATAAGTAAATTAAATTCTCGAGAAATGGATTTTTAGAGGCGTTCAGCTGGAGTGTTTAGAAGAAAAAAAAAAGAAATAGATTAATTAAATAAAATATGAATGTTTAAACTTCAACTGTGGATTTCATTAAAAAACAATTAAAACTGTATGGTCGTGTAAAAAGAATGACAGAGCAATAATACTGGAATAGGTGCCACTTGACAGAAGGAGAGGACGGCCAAAAATGAGCAAAACGTTGATTGATGGTGTTTTGAGCAGCATGGGGGAAAATTGATTGGACAATGAAAATTGGAATGGCAGAGAGATGTGGAAGAGAATCATATTGGGCGTAGGAAGATGTTATAAAACTTGCTAAATATATACATACATATATATACATACATAAGGACTTTATTAAACTAAAAATAAGATTAAAATATATATACAGTCAATATGCCCATTTCACCAATTAATGTTTTAAAATGGTCAACAAGTTTCCACAGCCAAGCTGTCATTCTCAAGACCAGATATTGACTGAAGACAAAATTGATAATAAATAAATAAACAAATTCAGTTAAAAACAAACTACGTCACATGACGCAACATTCATAAGTAAACAATACAACATAATAAAACTAATCCTCTTTTGTTTCAATTAAAGAAAAGAGGGTGCTGTACGGAATAGGGCCCTTGTCTTTATTCATGATTTTATCCTTATTTTTATAAATTTCCAAACTTTCAAGGACGTCAAGGAATTTGAAATCAATGACCGAACGAATCAGTCTGAGGTTACTTTTATTGATAGCACGACCGTAATCAGAAATATGCTGGGCAACTCCAGATTTTTCAATTCTGTTAAGTCTAAAATGGGCTATATGTTCATTAAATCTAGTTACATCAATATATCAAGTTAACGGAACTTTGTATGAATCAAAACATTTTTCAATTTAATAATAAGTGTTACGAACAAAAGGAAGGAACGGCAATGGGTAATTCATTGTCTCCTTTCCTAGCTGATCTTTTTATGAGCAGATTTGAGACAGAGCTTGAAAAGGAATTAGATTATTTTCCCAGGTTCTGGCTCAGATATGTTGACGACATTTTTGCTATTTTTGATACCAAAAAATTCAATGTACAGGAATTTATTGAAATATTAAATGACCGGACTCCCAGCATAAATTTCACTTACGAAGAGGAGGAGAATGGAAAGCTGCCCTTTCTGGATATGCTAATAATTAGAAATAATTATAGATTAGAATTTGATATTTATAGAAAAGAAACCAGTACATTTAGATATATCACGGCAGATTCTTACCATTGTAATCAACATAAAATGGCCAGTTTCAATTTTTTAGTCCACCGTCTTACCACTTTTCCGTTAAGTAAAAATAGATATAATAAGGAATTACAAACCATTAAAGATATCGCTAAGTGTAATGGTTTCAATGAAAATATGATTGATAATTTGATTCGTAAATTTGAATTTAGAAAACTTATTACTGATTCTACAGCCTTCCATTCTCCTATTAATAAAGCTAATTTTGCAATTATGCCGTACGTTCCCTCTTTAACTAGAGGTTTGAACAAGATATTCAAAGGATTAGATACTAAATTAATTTTTACTTCCACTTTGACATTAAATAGTGTACTTGGAAACCCTAAAGATAAAGTCGATTGGTTAAAAAAATCCGGTATTTATGAAATTGGATGCAATGACTGTGATATGAAATATGTTGGGCAAACCAGAAGATCCATTTAACTAGATTTAATGAACATATAGCCCATTTTAGACTTAACAGAATTGAAAAATCTGGAGTTGCCCAGCATATTTCTGATTACGGTCATGCTATCAATAAAAGTAACCTCAGACTGATTCGTTCGGTCATTGATTTCAAATTCCTTGACGTCCTTGAAAGTTTGGAAATTTATAAAAATAAGGATAAAATCATGAATAAAGACAAGGGCCCTATTCCGTACAGCACCCTCTTTTCTTTAATTGAAACAAAAGAGGATTAGTTTTATTATGTTTTATTGTTTACTTATGAATGTTGCGTCATGTGACGTAGTTTGTTTTTAACTGAATTTGTTTATTTATTTATTATCAATTTTGTCTTCAGTCAATATCTGGTCTTGAGAATGACAGCTTGGCTGTGGAAACTTGTTGACCATTTTAAAACATTAATTGGTGAAATGGGCATATTGACTGTATATATATTTTAATATTTTATCACCAAGAAGATCACTTGTGTATTAAATAAAAATAAGATACATATAATGTTATTTACAAATATGGATCGCACGGGCAGTAAGCCGTACGTGCTGTTGACAGCCCGTTACAATAAGTTGATGTTTAAAAACAAAAAAAAAACACAATAATATTACAATTAGATATCAATACAATTACATTATACATTAACTTAGTTATGTAGAATTATTAAGAATTAATGGCATTGCAATTAGGTAACATATTTATTTATTCCTGAATAAGTGTTGTTCTTATTTCCCGCGTTTTGTCCAGAAATCTACCCAGGTTTATCCAATTTTCTGGGTTTACCAGTAACTCGTAGCATGCCAATCTTCCACGATTTCAATTTAGAAATCTTTCCGGTAATAACTGATGCCTCCAATATTCTAAATCGTTTCATTTTCCTAGTATATGTATCTCGTCTTCAAAGCTCCCGCACATTGGACATATTCGCATATCGTGATCATCGCTAATTTTAAAAAAAATTTCCATGCCCCTAACCTGAACCAAGCAAGCCCTGATCTCTCTTTAAATCCTAGATTGAGTAAATAAGATTCTTTTCCCCAAACTTGTTTTAGGTCTCTTGGTAAAAAATAGTGATCGTTTTCCAGCACATTCGGCCAAAATATTTTGTCGGTTTATATCTAAGTACCTCCTCCTAATTTTTCTCCACACATTCTTGCGATTTTCAGTCCCTTTTTCCCATACACAACCCATCCCATTTCATCCAAACAAAATACCAATCACATTTGGTCTAATAATTAAAAATATTATAGATATTACAAATAAGAGGACAAGAAAAATAAATCTATTAATATTTAGTAAGTCACTATATCAACTAAAAATAAAGATCTTGTCGGAAACAGCAAAATATTTTTTTACATACATAAGGACTTTTATTAGACTAAAATTAAGATACATACAATGTTATTTACAAATAAGGGTCGCACGGGCAGTAAGCCGTACGTGTTTGTTGAGAGTCCGTTACAATATGTTAAGCAATATCAGTAAAACTAAATATATGGTCACACGTAGAAATTCAGTATATAATGGAAATGGACAGCTAATGACAAATGAGGGAAATTTTGAGGAAGTGGCTGAATTCAAATACCTAGGAACAATAATCACAAATAGGAATGAGATGCACAAAGAAATTAACCATAGGCTCAATTCTGGAAATGCATTGCATTGCAGAGACTTTTGATGTCCCAACTCCTTTCAAAAAACGATAAGCTGAAAATATATAAAACGATTATTCTACCAGTTATATTATATGGGTGCGAAACATGGATTCTTACTTTATGGGAGGAAAGGAGATTACGAATATTTGAGAATAAAGTTCTTAGGAAAATTTTTGGACCAAAGAGAGATGAACAGACAGGTGAATGGAGAAGACTACATAACAATGAACTACATGGTCTTTATAGGAAGCCAGATATAATAAGAACAGTTAAGTCTCGTAGACTGCGATGGGCAGGACATGTTGCACGTATGGGGAATGAAAGACGTGCATGGAAACCTTTTGTAGGAAAGCCAGAAGGAAAACGCCCAGTTGGTAGACCAATAATGAGGTGGGAGAACAACATTAACTATGATTTGAGGGAAGTAGATTATACAGGGAATGATTGGAAAGCATTATCTCAGGATAGGGATGTATGGAGAGCTTATGTCCGCGCGGCCATGAACCTACGGGTTCGATAGTGCCAGTGAGTAAGTAAGTAAGTAAGTAAGTAATGCACCTGCTCCAAAAAAATCTAAAGCAAACAATAACAGAATTTTGGGGTTACCCTCAGTTATTTATTAACAATCAGTTAATTTATAATGAAGTTCACATGTACTTACTCAAGTTAGATTTCCCCATTAATTAATAGTAAGGCTATGAAATAAAACAGTGCATTCTAATTTTTTCCAAATTTGGTTAATGTAGGATATATCTAGATGTAATTTATGTTTGAAATTATGTATTTTGTAATCAAACTTGCTTTTTAACTGCTTCTTT
Organism: Diploptera punctata; assembly: GCA_030220185.1. Taxonomy (NCBI): domain Eukaryota; kingdom Metazoa; phylum Arthropoda; class Insecta; order Blattodea; family Blaberidae; genus Diploptera; species Diploptera punctata. The sequence continues at coordinate 256,917 of JASPKZ010007850.1, forward strand.
TTCTCGAGTCTCCTCATGTTATAAATCACATAGTTGAGTCGTAATTCTGTACATATAACTTTTTCTTGTAATTAATTGTTGAGTTTCAATGTTTTTGAGATGAGATAAGGTTGTGAAGTTATCCAACTGGTTCTGTTTCAATACAGCTTCAGCAAAAGTACTTGTACGCAGATTGTAAATTTATAGTCATTCCTTCATGTAGAATTCACAGTTGTCACAAGAAACTTTGATCATTAATATATATTGGTCTAAACTAGATACTAGACTATGTTTTGACTGTTTCATCATCCGTTATTATAAATTAAATAAGATATAAACATAAGCGGTAAAAACAGCATTAAGCATAAATTTATTTTTTAGAAATGGGTTACTTCGTAAAAAATTATCGGACATTCCGAGTCTTCCTTTCTCATTACCTTTAAACACTACAGGTGTTACATTAGCGGTAGTTTAACCTGCCACCTTATAGGTACTTTACGTGTCACACACCAACTGTATGACACGATCTGTCGGGAGAGGGATTTTAACTTTTAATTTAGCAAACATTAATTCACAATCGGACTATTAGTTAATAAGAGACACGCATAATAAAAATTGAAATACTAAATGAACGAAGCCATTATGAACACCACTTCTTTGTTGTGAATTCTTCAGATAATCAATGAGAAGCAAAATGTCACACAACTAGTTTTGAAACATGAAGTACAGAGGTTAGTGGACAGATGCTGGGAGGCTTAGATTTCAGTGGAGACAATAACATTTAAAAGTGTCCCCATTCACCCCGTGTCCTGATTCAACCTAGTTTACTCTACTATCTATGTTGGAATATTAACTTTTAGTACATAATTAACAATCGTTTCTCTATTGATGATAATTCAATCGATTTTGAATATTATAGCGATGCTTAAAGTTTTATAAAATTAAATTAATAAGTTGTAGATAATACTGGCCTCTGGAATTTAGAGTTTTGATTTGTTTACTGTGAATATATAACTAGAATGTTTAAGTGAGAAGTCATCGATTATATTAGACTCCATTAGGAACACTTCTACACATGACTGAAATTTTAAAGCATTATTTTTCACAGCTAAGTTTGCAGGTGCACTCATAGACTGCTCAGAGGAATAGAAATTATGCCTAGATTTTCAAGTCAAGATAATTTATTAATTTAATAAATCAAGATAGATCTATGTCAAATTTCTTTATGAATGCTTAAAACTCATAATTCTATACAATAAAATACATACAATTCTAGATTTTTTGATAACCTGAACAAAAAAAATTGTATGCCGTGCAATTACTAACTTTCAAACAACTGTTATAATTTGGTTTAACCCCCTCAACCCCACTGCTAGTAGAATGAACATAATTAAAAATCGAGTTTTTTATTACAACTTACACATTGTATGTACACGAATTTGCTGCTACATAAATTTTGAAAACAAAAAGTATATATATTCAAGTCGAATTGTTTAAATTACATAGGACACTTTATCCCTTTGTGCCTAAAAACTTATTTTTTCAATTTTAATAACCTTAAAAATGAATTCGGCAAAAACTAATTTGCAAGTAAACAAATCTATTTAATTTTTTAAAGAAAAATATTTGAGCCTGAAAGAGTTAACTCTTAAGTTATCGAAGATTTATTAATGTTTTAAATAATTAAAAAAAGTGTTTGATTTATTACATTTTAATATTTAGGAAACTGATACTATTATTTGAATCATGTTTATTTAGGAAAGGAAATACGGTGCATCCAACAAAAGGGAATATAATAATATGTAGGCTAAGGATACTAACTTACAGTGAACACATAATTGTGTATTATGCTCATACTTACAGGCATATTATTTAGATGTCCAGTTATCCAAGTGCACATACAATATTTGTTTTCCACGGCTATCAGACACATCTCCGGACTTCGCAAAGACACATTGTAGACGACTTTTGTATAATTATGTACACTGGCATTGCAATCAATGTTTCGTTGAGTTGTCTTCCACGTGATAAAATAAACCTAAATAATTTCACAACGTGTTCATCGATTCATGATTACAAAACAAGAAATGATTAAAATATAACAAAATGAAATTTATTAAAACTGGGAGATTGAAATGAGCTCGTAAAGTAGCTCGAATAGATAGAAGTAGAAATTGTTTTAAAATGTTATTGGAAAACCTTTAGAGAAAAAAAATAGTTAGGAGGACCTTAGAGAACTGGATATAGGAGATATGACGCGGATTTAGGTTGGATGAAGATTAGGGTAATGGATCTTGGTGAATGCGGTATTGAACTCACCGTTAGATACGTTAACTACAGTAAACAGACTGTTAGTCTGGAAGTAAATATATCCAAATAAATTTCAGTTTGTAAAAAATACGTAACCTGATGTTAAATTTGTTCATGTGTTAATATTAATTACTATTTAATTATAAACCGAATATTTGCTTAATATTTGGTCTGTTAGTGGACGGAACTAGTTCTGTGTTTAGCAGCAAACGCAAATAAAGCACAAACTACTACTTAATTAAACCTAGAACATTCAGATTTTATTTTCTATAACACAGGACTTTACAGTGTGTCAAAAGCAGATTGACATACTCTCTTCTCCACGCCTTGACTTAGACACAGCGAGCCTGACTTCGATCCTCGATCGGACAAGTTTCTTGGGTTAGGTTTTCCGGGTTATTTCCTCACCTGTAAGACAAATGTCAGGAAATGTTAAGATCCAAATTGCCCCAGAACGACTTCTGATCATCAACATTATCCATATCATACTCGCGCTGTTTAAAACATATCACAGATAAAAATACATACAGTGGGCAAAATATATGTCCATATACAATATATCGCACCCCGGCAAGAATGACGTCACAACTAAAAAAACTCATTTTCCATTGAAGCAAAAAAGAAAGTTCGCTTACATTGTGAAATCTGAGTTCAAATAGTTTGGGAATAGCAATACGTGCAACATGTACCTTGATTAGTTAGGAATTGAGTTACTGACTTATTTTATACAATTTAAACGCATTCATTATTTTTCCTAATAAATTAACTTTGAGTTGTGTCTCTCTTCCTGAATAGAACATGCGTTTTGTAGTTTGTATAAACAATAATGTTTACAAAACATCGAGCACATTAATGGCTTTGTACTTTCACATTGGTAGAAAAGTACAAAAAGTATTTTTCACATTAAAGACAGTTAATTCAGATAGTTAACATTCTGTAGGTGGAAGCTGCGATAGAACTTTGGTAGAAACAATGTAAGATGTTCATTAAACTACTGTACTCTACTAAACATGATTTATCAGTTTAAAATGGAATCGTACGATGTTATATAAAACTTAGGAATATAGATAAGATCAAGAATATTATACTTCTTCCTTTGAATTTTACTACTGTATGCTGGAGGACAGATCTGTTGGTTTCTTTTACTTTTCTCCTCGGTTTTCAGTTTTATCACAGACATTGTCTGACACTGCATTTTCAGTCATACAATATTCATTTCTGTCTTATTCTTTGTAGTGTTTTTGTTTGTAGCTAATAGCACATTTTTCTCTATTCTCGACCCATTCTTAAAAAGAAACGTTAATGTAGGAAACGTGTCATTGCTACATTTTTATCACTTTTCTTTAAACTGCACGAAATTAATAAATCAAAATTTGATCTTCAGTAATCAGGTCAAAAGTGACACAATTCAAAATAAATGGCTGCAGCACACAATATATATATATATATACATATATGAAATACAAGAATAGTGATAAGTAACTCGAAAAGAGACAAGCAGAAATCTATAAATGCATTGCCTTGAATCTTGAAGACAGTCACAACTTGAAAAGTGCCACTATTCCAGCAAAAAAAGTACAATGTCTGGCATAAACTCACAGTAGCAGCTCCAATGTGACACTCTTCTTGGTTTGTGGGAATCAAAATTACTGCCGACTATAACGACATTTCCGCTCTCTAGTGGCCAGTTGTGGAATTTGAGTAGTGTCACTATTGCAGACTTGTAGAGGCTAGATATGTTGTTTTGAATTGGGGATTAACTCAAATTCCTTCTGGATTTTTTCATGTTGAGACTTGAAAGTAGTTTTGAAGTTCCTTAGGACAGGTTACTGGCCCGACGCTAAGTAGTCCAGTGGTAGGGCTGCTACCTTTTAGTCTCTGGACAGACATTAGGATACCGCATTTACTCAGTACACGATGGAACGGTTATACCGCCGTGACTCGGTCCTCAGAGCCTCGTTTGTGAAAACGGGTTGTACCACGAGAAGGTGAGGATGAGAATTGGGTAGGAGAGGTTATACACATGTATTGATTCAGCATTTTCTGTTAAATTATTGCTTGAAAAAGAAGAGAATTCAACTTAGAAACACATTTTGCTTTCATAGATTTTGAAAAAGCATTCGACACAGTCAAGAGATCAAAACTCTTAAATATATTGGAAGACAGAAATATACCAAATTTACTTCTGCAGAACATACAAAATATTTACAAAGACAACACCATAAAGATTAAATTAAATAACAGATTTTCTGAAGAAGAAATTATAAATCGTGGTGTGAGACAAGGCTGCCCCCTATCCCCAACACTCTTTGCAATTTATATCAATGAAGTAATATGTTGCTGGAACAAGACATATAAATTTGGAATAAGAATATCAGAAAATAGAAAATTAAACACCCTATTGTTTGCAGATGACCAAATAACAATAGCACATTCAGAAGATAATATACAGAAAGGTCTGTATGAACTTAACAAAATTACATAAAAATATGGTTTGAAGATATCTACAGAAAAACAAAAATTATGGCATTTCAAGGTGTACATCCTGTCAGAAGTAAAATTGTACTGGACAATAAAATTTTGGAGCAGGTGAATAATTTTACATATCTAGGATGCAATATCTCATATGAAGAAGGAAAGGATGTAAATGCAAAAATATCTAAATTTTTAAGAATTTTAGAGTTAATAAATTCTATCTTCAAGCCACAGTTCGTTCAAAAGCATACAAGATTAAAAGTGTATAAAACACTGGCTCTTCCAACTCTTTTGTATGGTAGCGAAGTATGGACGTTGAAATAGAAGGATATACAGAGACTTAGATCTGCTGAAATGAGATACCTTCGGAGGACTGCAGGATACACACTACTAGATCACAAAAAAAAATGAAGACATCTTAGAAGAATTACACATGGAACCTTTAGAAAACAAAATTTCTGATTATAAGTCAAGATGGATGCAACATGTTCATCGAATGGAAGATCACGGAATACCCAAACAAATGTTAAGATATCAACCTGCAGGAAGAAGAAGACCAGGACGTCCACTCAAAAGACTTCTGGATGGTGTTTCTCTTGAGGCCGAAACAGGTCAACAAATGGCCTAAATTCGTGATGTACTATGATGATGATGATGATGATTAACTCAAATTCGTCCATTTTTGAGTTGTGACGTTATTCGTGCCGGGGTGCGATATTATTATAATAAAATGTGAATATTTTCAGAAGACACTAATAAAATGTTATGATTTTTCAATATATTAAAATTATCATTGCTTCAAATATAATTTTATATAAATAAAATATCTGAAATAAGAAGCAAAATATATATTTATACATATATAACCTAGATGGATACAAGCTCTAGGGAGGCAATGATATGTTACAGTAGCATTTTGTGATGAACTTGTGATATAACAAATATTACGAATTCATCACGGGCCGCAAAAATTAGTTGTCACAGAAGACAAAAGACAAAAAAATTTATCTCTATAAACAATATGATAGTTACATAAAAATTGGGCTAGCTTGCAATTTACCACACATTACAATCCAGTGCATAATTTCTAAATACAGATAACCGGAAACATTGATAATAAAAAAATCCAGGACGAAAAAGACTGTTGTCCGTAGAGACGAGATGTCCATCATGCAACAAGTTTGAAAAATCATCAAATAATTGCCCCAGCCTGGTCTCAGAAATCGTCTATAGCGAAGAGTGTTTGTCTACGTACCATAAGAAATATAATTTATAAAGCGGAATATAAGGAAAAGCCATTAGAAAGTAGTAATTTATCAGTGAGGTGAATAGACAAAAGATACTTTGAGTGTTCTGTTGCTTACAGAAATAACCCTCCGAAATGTTGTAGGAATGTAATTATTTCAGATGGGAGTAAACTAAACTTGCTCAGTTCACAAGGGTGGTGATTTGTATGGAGAAGACCAGACACTGAACTACACTGCTCAAAAAAATTAGGGGATATAACCTATTAAGACTATGTTTTTAGGAACAGTATTAGATGCAATCACTTTCTATTACTCCAAAAGAGTGTCAACAAGAGTTTGAAGTCATTACGTAACCTCTGTACCACACCAGATGTCAAAGAGATCCTGATTAGGAATATGGCAAACAAACAAAGCAACATTAACATAGGTGAAAATGTTTCTTTAGTATGGTGTATGGTCTCCTCGAACGACCAGCACTGCCTCACACCTGTGTGGCATTGATGCAATGAGGTTAGCAATGAGTTTTTGGGGGATACGTGGCCACTCTTCCAGCTCTGGAACAGTTGTGGGAGATGCTGGTCTGCCTGCAATGCACCTGCCTAATGCATTCCACACATGCTCAATCGGATTTAAGTCCGGGGAGGAAGCTGGCCATTGCATACGCTCGATACCCTCCACTTCCAGCATGTCGTCCACCAAGCCAGCTCTGTGGCGTCGTGCATTATCGTCCATAAAAATAAAAAGAAAAGAATCACCTATGGCATCAGCATAAGACACGACAAAAGGTCGGAGAATCTCATCTCTATACTTTACCGCAGTCAAAGTACCACCTTGGATAACGTAGAGGTCCGTACGTCCACCACTACTGACTCCTGCCTACACCATCAATCCACCGCCACCATATGGGGATCTTTCACGTACAAAAGCTGGATTGTTTCGTGTCCCTTTTTCTCTCCAGAAGAATACACGCCGACCATCACATTCCATGTTGAATCGCGACTCATCAAAAAAAAGAACTGATCTCCATTCATCATGCCTCCACCCACAATGTTCCTCCGCCCAGTTTCTGCGATCTCTACGGTGTTGTGGAGTTAACCTGGTACACACCATGGGCCTACGGGCATAGAGACCACTTCCATGCAGTCGATTACGGACAGTTTGAGTTGACACCCTGCGTCCTGTTGCTGTTTGAAGTGTATTTCGCAGTTGAGTTGCATTCTGCTGTCTATTCCGACGGGCTGTTAACAAGAGGTAACGGTCATCCCTTACTGTTGTTGCCCTTGGTCGACCTTGTCCGGCTCTTCTGTGAACAGTATGTTCTTTGAAAATGATTCCAAAGACTGGAAATCACGCTTTGTGACACCCCAATGGCTTGTGCCACCTCTTGTTGTGTCTGTCCAGCTTCCATCCTTCCTATGGCCCTCCAAGCCATTGGTTCAGGTAAATCACGTTGTCGAGGCATCACTGTCCCTAAGGCAAGTCATTCACTAACTGAAAACTGGACTGGATTTAAAAACAGCAACAAAACATTCACCCCCACACCACCCTTTCACATCAACAGTACAGACACTGCCCTCTGGTGTGGTACCGAGGTTACGTAACAACTTCAAACTCTTATTTACATTATCTTGGAATAATAGAAAGTGATTGCATCTAATACAATTCCAAAAAAACATAGTCTTAATAGGGTATTCTACACCCCTATTTTTTTGAGCAGTGTGTAGATAAGCAAAGTATCACCCCTACAATGAAGCATGAGTCTGTGTGGCATATTCTGACATCACAAATACTGTTGAAATCAAAGATACATTGACAGCAATTGTTTATACGAACATATTGCGACTATCGGGTAGTATTGCCAAATTATTATTGGAAAACTACCTTACATTCTAACAATCAACTGACATAAATCCTATACAAATTTATTGAAAATTACTAGAAAAATCTGTTAGATAAGAGCGACGTACATTGATAAAAGAGCCTTTGAACAGTTGAAACCAGAATGGGAGAAAATAATTTCAGATATGGCTAAGAAACTTACAGATCCGATATCTACCAGAATTGAGGCCATTACCAAAGCGGACGCTCTCCATACAAATTAATGAATGAAGAATTTGTTTTCCTTTTATTTTAGTTAAAGTGTACGAAAACTTATTTTGTTAAGGTAAATTCTTCGTTTATAGTTGTACTTTATTTTCATGAGTTACAATAATGTTCGTTTGCAATGTAAACTCTTGGGAATTGTGACTTACAATATTAGGGAATTGTTGTTTATTATAACCCTGTACCTAGCAAAATTGTTTGGATGATGTCATTTTAGAACGAGTAATCGAATTTAATTATTTGGTTTATAATTTAACATTTGAAGATGAAGCTGATATATCAAAGAAAATAACAAATTTTACAAAAACAACGGGGATAATTAACAGTATAATGAAACCATCTCTAGTACAGAAGAACTCAAGATTACGGCTTTATAAGGTTCTCGCAAGACCAGTATTAAGATATGGTAGTGAAGCATGGACAATACGAAGAAGAGATGAAAGCCGAATAACAGCAAATGAGATGCGATTTATGCGCCGTACAGCAGGCTACACATAGTGGGACCATAAAAGAAATGAGGACATTATGGAAGAGTTGGATGTAGAACCCATTCTTCACCATATACAAAACAACCAGAACAATTGGAAAGCCCATCTTCAACGAATGCCGTCTCATAGAATTCCAAAAGCCATGCTTCGTTACTGCCCCCAAGGCAAAAGATCGCCGGGACGTCCAAAAAAGCGCTGGATGAAAAATTCCTCTTTGAGACCGTAACAGGCCACACGGCCTAGTACTTGCATGGATGATGATGATGATGATTGTTCATTATAAAAGTACTATTGAAAAAAAAACGTATTGTATGAATATATTTATACCCACTGTAAACACACAGATTAATGGTCACAGCTAAACATCCTAAGGTGCGATATGTGTTGATGTTAAAGGTAAAAGCACCTCATCATTAATCAATGTTATTGTTACAATTGTCATCTTACTGAAGTCATCAAAATGTGGTTTAAACTCATTAACTCCTTCCTGTCCTGTATGCACTGGAGTGAATATGATTCAAATTTCATGTTTCAAATATTTTACTTATCATACGTAATGCCACGAGCGATTTCCAAGTTATCGATAAATTCACGTCTGACAAAGTGAGGAGTGAATTTATGTAGAGAATTTGGAAATCAAAAGTAGCATTCTTACGACTATTTAACGAATACAATTAAGCTGTTTACTCACAAATCATTATTTAAATATAATTATTTTACAATATGTATATATTTAATGTAAACGGCGATGTTTGAAAACAAATGAGAAACGTTTGTTATGTTTCATTTGTTCATCACTGCAACCAGATCATAATACTTATTGCCAAATGATCGCAATATTGTAAGAATACACCCTAGTGGAGAAAAAATAAAACAAATCAAACTGTTTATAACCAACATTATAGGTTATTAATTAATTTATGCTGTCCTATGATGTAAATATATCAATTATGTTTTCCTGGAGAGTTATTACCTGGAAAATAATACGATTAACAAAGTGCAAGCAGTGGTTTCTTTTTTCTTTGTTGTATAATAAATTGCTACAGACGCTTTTATATTAGATCCCGCAAGCACTAACTGGTTACATTCTTGCACTATATATACAATCTGGTTGCCACATGCATTCTAAAATTCTTGCATCTTAATATATAAATTGTTATATTCAACGTATTTCTTAGAGAGTCAGTCACTGCAAAATAATGGTCTGACTTATTCAGTATGTTAAAAAGGAGGAACTTTGTTTTAAAGTGATAAAATTAAATTGATAAAATCGAGGTGAGAAACGACTGTGATTGGTTGTAAATCAAAATTCATTGAAATGTGATTGGTCATTGACTCCCATTTGGGGCATGAGTTGAATAGTCGTATATAAATTTGCTCTTAAATCTTATTTTAAAAATATGCTTAGTTCTATCAGTTATTAGTGTTAAATATATCACTTCCATTCAGGAGCGTTATACATCGGGATCCAAAAAAAAAAAAAATCCCAATTGCTCTTTTTTTTTAAATTCAAAAACCTCAGTGTTATGAAGGATTCATTTTATTCATAAAGTGAAGATTTATTTTTATAAACGAAATAAAACTAGTTCTGAGAGGGTTTAAGTGTTTTAAAACCGGCTTAAATGATCCACAGATTTATCTTTAAAACGCGCATTTAAATTTCTTTATACAGTTAACGGGGAGAAGAGGCTAATTGGGATTTCCGGATCACTGAGCTGGTCAAAAAACCCTGATGGAACTGATATTTAACCTCTGGGGTGAATTTCGGTGAGGTCCAGAGGGTCTAACTTAGCCAAATCCATTCTCCTCTCCCCCAAGTTTGGGCTCTCCGGGATCTTCTTAGGATCCTTTTAGATTTTAAGATGCAAAAGAGAGAGTAAGGTGTGGAAAGAAACGGGAAGTTACCACACCTATATATTATATATATCCTTAGTAAAGCTGCAAGTATATAGTTAACATAGGCGATATATCTGTTTTCTTGGTTTAATGCCGCTGATTCCTGATATGAAGCTCTCATAACTCTGAATAGAACTTTTGCACATGTGAATCATGTGACTACACGAACATTATAACACGGATGAACTAGTTTATGCTTCCTCTTCAGCCCTAAAATTTAATTATATCAAATCAAAGTTACTTCTATGTTTAGTGGATCTTTTGAGCGCAAAGTAAGATTCATTTTGAAAGTAAAGTTTTTTCCTGGTTCTAAGTTAGAGGGGTGTTTTTAAAGTAAGTTCCGTTTTCAATTATATCCGTTGCATCGCTGAAATCGTAATTTTTTGCATGCGTTTTCTTTTATTCAGTCCTCAGGCAAGCTGGACATGCAGTTGTAGAGCTTCAGTCTTTGTGTGTGGTTATTTGTGATCAGTTGAAATGTTTAAAGTGATCGAGCGCCCGCCGACTGTGAGATACGGTCTGTTATCCGTTTCTTGAATGCGAGAAACATCAAATCAGCTGGCATTCATCGTCAACTTGTTGAGATGTATGGTGAAGATGCCAAGTGAAGATGCCATTAGTGATGGAATGGTCAGGAGATGGATTAGGAAGTTCATCGAGGGCCGCGTCTCTGTGCACGACGAACAACATATCGGTCGGCCTTCATTGATCAATGACGATTTGGTGCGTGCTGTCGATGAAAATATTCTTCCTGCACCTCAAGACGTTCCTCGGTGGCTAACGTTTTGATGGCGACGATGAAGTAAAAACAACAGTAAGGGAATGGTTCGTATGGCAGGCTGGCGGATTCTACAATGAGGGATAGAAAAACTTGTGCCCCAACTCGATAAATGCCTCAGTAATGGTGGAGATTATGTTGAAAATTAATTGAAGTGTGGGGAATAAAAATGCAACAAAAATGGTTTTTAAATATATACCCGTTTAGTTACTAAAGCCTTCCGGAACTTACTTTAAAAACACGCCTCGTAATCCGAGAAAAACTGATTTGTAGTTATAATTTAGTTTTGGTTTCACGAGTTATTAAATAGCAAAATTATTTAAGTTTACACAAAAATGTGGGACAATTTTTATGGGGTTCAATGTTCAACGTTTATCGTACAGGAGGTCTCTTATAAGCTTTTACGATTTATATACTGCTGCCACCTAATCACAACAGTTCAAAGTTAATTAAAATATGAGCATGAAGCACAGTTGGGCAGCAATATTACAAAAATACTCACAGCTATCTTGAGTTCTTCATACAATGAGAAAAATCAAATCTCCCGGATATCATCTAAGATATAAGGAAACTGAAGACTTCCATAATCAAACCGTAATTAATGTTAGAAAATTAAAACAGAGGCGGGGACTGGAAAACGGAGGGTGGTGCGTGTGACGTCATTTCCATTCCTCATGCACTTGCAATCAAGATTGTCTCTCGACATGCAAAGTACAACAGCATCAGAACCCTTCAATCTGATTGACTACTTTGTGAATACTGAAGCAGACTAGTAGTCCAGGATAGTTTTGATTAGGTGTCCGAGGATATGGGGTCATGGACAATTGTGCTCCGGACTAGCTGGGTTCAGGTTTCGGTAGAACAATGGACTTATATCTCGGGAATCCGTGAGAAAGTACATTCACTGGGGAGATATATATTAGGCTTCCCGTGATCAATTCCACTGGATGATGCACTTTTATTGTCACTCGTTGTTTACACTTGTCGTGTTAGACGACGATTTGACGCGTAGGCTGTTGGTGGGTTAGAACTAACAATGTTTATAACACTCAACAAAGCGATGTGCCGTCTCTACCGGCACATTCGCCAGTCGCGACTCTGCTCGCAACCGACTACTGGCTGCCTACTCCACGCTACTGAACTATCTACTGAACTAACTCTAGTTTTCGCAAAGTAAAAATATTTATTGTTTCTGAGTGGGCCGGTATATGTCCCTTCCACCAAAAGTCTTAGCGTCTCACAAACAGTTTATATGTTACACTAATTTTGATTGGTAAATTATATCTTAAGGCCGTTGTCGGACGTGTTAAACTTAGGCGTTTGTGGCCTCGTCCCCCCCTTTTAAATTAGTTGCCTCATAATATAATATTTCCAGGGTTGACCAAATAAGAGTGATCCCCAATAGGACGACTATCGTCTGTCGGCATCTACCTTATGTCGCCAAAGGAGGCTAGATGTCCTAGTTAAAGTTGGCTTGGGGATAACTCTTTCCACAAGTTACCTAGGAAAATCCAATTGCTTGTTTGCAACTTCCCATCCATTTGTATGAAGTTTTTGGGCTTAGCATTGTTATAACAAATTAATAATAGTGCAGTCTTGTAAGTCCTCTTAACAAAGGAAACTGCAGACTTTTTCCCCATTGTATAAGGGCTTACGGTTCCATTGTATGATGTTTACTACTTTCGTTCGCTACAATAGCAAGGGTCCAGGTCTATGACTGGCGCTAATTGCTTGATACTAGTGTTTTATTTATTGCTTATGAAATTATTTTAGGTAGGTTATATCATTTTAATTTTGTTACCAATGAATTCCTATTTTAATTCCAATTCATTTGAATATAAATATGCCCTACTTCTGATAATAATTACGTGTTCATAAATTATTCACCCTTAATAAAAGTACTTATTTCCTGAAATAAGAGGCTGAGCGAATGACTTGCCACAATACTAATGTCATACAGCCTTGCTTCCTTAAGTCAGTTTTTCAAACCTCATAGCTAGACATTGATTTATTTTCTTTTTCACATTAATTCATCAATGCAATAATTGTTCACATGTATAACTAAACACTGAAAATTTACGACCTGCAAATTCTCTCAAGTGCTTTCCTATCATTTCCCGTAAATAATAATAATAATACTTACTTACTTACTTACTTACTCGCTGGCACTATCGAACCCGTAGGTTCATGGCCGTGCGGACATAAGCTCTCCATACATCCCTATCCTGAGCTAATGATTTCCAATCATTCCCTGTATAACCTACTTCCCTCAAATCATAGGTAATGTTATTCTCCCACCTCATTCTTGGTCTACCAACTGGGCGTTTTTCCTCTGGCTTCCCTACAAGAAGCTTCCATGCAAGTCTTTCATTCCCCATACGTGCAACATGTCCTGCCCATCGCAGTCTACGAGACTTAACTGTTCTTATTATATCTGGCTTCCTATAAAGACCATGTAGTTCATTGTTATGTAGTCTTCTCCATTCACCTGTCTGTTCATCTCTCTTTGGTCCAAAAATGTTCCTAAGTACTTTATTCTCAAATACTTGTAATCTCCTTTCCTCCCTTAAAGTAAGAGTCCATGTTTCGCACCCATATAATATAACTGGTAGAATAATAGTTTTATATATTTTCAGTTTAATGTTTTTTGAAGTGAGTTGGGACATCAAGAGTCTTTGCAATGCATAATAGAACGCGTTTCCAGAGTTCAGCCTATGTTTAATTTCTTTGTGCATCTCATTCCTATTTGAGATTATTGTTCCTAGGTATTTGAATTCGGCCACTTCCTCAAAATTTCCCTCATTTGTCATTAGCTGTCCATTTCCATTATATACTGAATTTCTACGTGTGACCATATATTTAGTTTTATTGATATTTACTTCCAGTCCTAATTTCTTAGTGTTACTCAATAGTGTCTGCGTGTTGTCCTTTAGTATCTCCTCGCTATCGGCCAATAATACTACATCATCAGCATAAACTAACAACTTATTAATACCATTGAGTTGTAAGCCTTCCTCATTCTCTAAAGATTTAATGGCATGCTCTAGTACAAAATTAAATAGTAGAGGAGATAGTGCATCTCCTTGCTTCAACCCATTCTTGATTTCAAAAGTGTCCGAAAACTGTTTGCCTACACGCACCCTACTGTTTGTGCAATCTAGACACATTCGTATAAGATAATAATAATAATAATAATAATAATAATAATAATATAATAAATATTAATAATTATTAAAAATAATAATGGTAATAATAATATAATTATAAGTAATATCCGAGTAATTAACTATATTTAATTCAAGAAGCGTAGACATTATTATCAATATCGTTGAAATATTTCTCATTTTATCCATACTTGGTAACAACAAACCAGGCTTCTGCTGATGATGGGATTAGTCCCAAAATGCCTACAGTAAATTAACACTTTTACCAGTTGAAAAATCTGGCTTATATGGTGTATAATCATTTCATATTATAATTTTTATGCTGTATTTATTTCTAATCATAACTCAAAGTTGATCTTTTTCATGCTCATCAGCATGTGAAAAATCAAAATGTCGTCTGATGTTATAATATCACACGTAGAAGAACTGTTTGGAATACAACAAACACTCTTTTTTTATTATTCTGAATCCAGAAAAACATTAATTTCCTATTCCTTACGAAATATATATGCAGCTATGATGGAATATCGCTGACTGCCGGCTTCATGTTTCCATTCATCCTGTAAGCAGATATTCAGATATATTGTATTGTAGAGGTGCGAGTTTCACATCTCGCATTAAAAATAATATGTTAGTCTCATAGATTGTTATCATCAAAATTTCTAAGTAGGTTATTCAAATAATAATGATAAATTCCCTGATATTTACCTCTATGAAAAAAAAAGTTTATACGTTCGAAGATATATAGTATCCTGCCATCTCTCGTGTTGTAACCGATTTAAAAATGTTACGTTTGAAACGAAATACGTAACCAAGGGGTCAAGCATACCATGGGCGACGACTTGCCCTCGGGCTATAGAAGACCTAGGGGCAGTGCCCGACTGTTCCCACGGTGAAGATAGGCAGCGGGGGAGTCGTTTTCGTAACCTGTTTCTTTCAGAGCTCCAACACAAATCAAAGCGAGAGACTATGAAGATAATAAAACTCGTTTCGAAACCAGTGGCTTAGTGCAACTCAGGTTATCACCACTTTTATTGTTTGTTTGTTCTTAATTTATGTCTGAATTTAAACATGATACTGATTTTCTTTTTCAGATTAATGCAGAATACTGTAAATGCAATGTTTAGCAATTCACTCAAATTAATGAAATGGTGCAGCAATTCATAGAGTTCCTGATATCGCCCTGTTTAATTTTCCTCTTATTTTTATTTATTGCACACACGTTTCAGGAAAATGTTTACGCAATTAATCCCGCGCCGTAGCCGAGTGGTTTATTCATGATGCCTTGGAGTAGAGCTACAGGAATTGCACTAGCTCGAGTCACCACGGGGAAGACCGGCGTGATGATTTTGGGAAGCTGAAATAAGTAGCAGCTGCAGGATGAGGAAACCAGCTACAACGGTTGGGCGAATAAATGATTATCTACTTTTGTAAATGACAGTTGGATGTGAGGCCAGCAGCCGGCTAGTAGGAATGTCGCGGCATCGAGTTTAGATAGATATGTAATCCGCTACAAATGTTTAAAGTAACATTTGTGTGTTGCCATTTATGAACAACTTCTATGGAAAACAATTTATTTGCCGATAAATACATTTTATTTCACGTGAAAATTCAGTTGAAGGTTAGGAGTTTTAAGAAAATAATTAATAGATCGAGACTACATGTATTTTATATGAATCCATCAGTTTAAAATTATCCTTCCATTCAAATTAAATAAGCTGTTTGAACATACTTCTTTCTATATTCAATCTCTATGAGAGAGCCATGTTAATGTGGCGTTAATAAATTACAGTAAATCTTGCTCAAAGCGGAATCTCATGGGACCTTTTTTTCCCACATTGGACAAAAATCCGCATTATAAAATAACTAAAACTAATTAATAATCTTAGCTTATAAAGTACCGTATATGTCTTTTTTATGTACCTTAGATTAATTGTAGTTCCGCTGCCGTTGAAAAGTGAAGTATATTATGTATGAGCGACTTCGACGGTAACGCGCGAAAAAAAAAACAGTCCCATTTCATCAGCGTTAAAAATGTCTCTTAGGCGCGTATCCTCAAATTCAAGTATGCAGTTTCGGTTTTCGCTCACTAACTACACTTTCGTCCACATTCTTTGATTCCACACTAAATTTCATTCCATACTACATTGTGTCGTGTTTTAAAACTCTCCAGACAAACTGAGGATTCCTTGAAATCGTTATTTCATTGGGGATTTAACAAGAGCTAGAGTTTGACTTTGGAGCATCAGTCCGGAAATGTTTAGAGATCTATCTTCAATTATTTTCACTTTTTCGCTTAATGAGAATGATACATACGTTTCAACTATCTTTATTCCGTAAATTCAGAAAGCTACCTGTAAAAGATCGGTCTCTGAACTTCACTAATTTAAGATTTTACAGCGCAATTGCTATTTGCAAGACAGGTAGCTGTGTTTCGCATAACGTGTACAGTGAGGCCGAATCTATACAGTAAAAGCTCCTTATTCGCGGGGGATATTTTCCGTAAATATGCCCCGAATACAGAAACCGGGAATATGGAATGGTAATTTGTATGGGAATATAGGGGGATACGTAAGGTTACAGAATGAAATAAAATTTATCAACATAAAATCAATTAATGAAATATTTTGAACCATTTATATTAATTATTACTGTCAGATCGAAGTAAGGAATTAAAGAACTTACTCATTTTTTTCTGTTTTCCCGGTTTTGAAAGGTCTTTCAATTACGATTGATATTCAGCTGTGAATTCTGCGATATAATTCCTTATTTTGTCTTCGGATTTCTTGATTCATTAACATTGAAACAGCGTGATACAGAAGAAAACGACTCGCTAACGCGTATAAACCGTCAAGCATTTTTTATTTTTACTTTAAGCGGTAACACAATTTTTTTTCTCTTCAGTACTAATTATTTTTCTTCCTTTTACTCGACATTATAAACGGGGAAAAAAGCACAAGAGACACGTGTTTTTCAATCAAAATTATTACAACGAACAAGTTGAAACAATAATATACCGATCGTGGCGATGGAGGCCTTTATCAAAGTACATGTCGCCATGTGAAATACAACAGCTTTTAACAATGAACTTTAGAGTCAGTGATAATTAGGTTTCTTTTTTTTTTGTTTTTATATTTTTTTGTCCATTTGGTTTGAATCACTATTTGTAAAAGCCGTTTTGGCACCTGCTTTCAGAAAAAACTGCTGATGGTTAATGAATATATATATATCTTTCCGCTTTATAAATTTTTTCATGAATTGTGTAGAAATATTCTTTCTTCCGTTTCCGCCTTGGACATATTCCGTTTTATGCAAAATAAATACACGTAAAATTACTATTATTTTACCGGGATCAATACATTTGTCCATATTGAACACATTTCCGCATTATTCACGTTCCGGAATAAACAAGTTTTACTGTAATTAGAAGCTTGATGGATGTGTTTTTAGCACAAGCGCTCTTTTTTCAAACATTTAGAAAGGAATTTTTTATTTTATTATTTCACAATAAAGCAGCGAGATTACACAAGACAATTATATAGAAACATTCTAGGAATATCTAAATATTGATTACAATTCCATTTGAAATTTGCTGTACAACATTTCCACAAGTGTGTTAGGATATAGATAGTTTTTTTTTGTTTGATTAATACATAATAAAAAAACACACGATCAATTTTCTATCTTAAATTCAACAAACTTCATTTATAAATAAAATTCCAGATATTAATAACATTATGTAAAGTACGAATTGATGAACAATTATAATAGGTCGTGTCTGTCTATTTATAACAGGTAAGATTGATGGGTGTTAAACAAAATAATGTTTATCGGCACATTTCTCATTATATGTCTATATTTAATTTTCTCTTCACTAAGACTTAAATAACCATATATATTTTTGCATATATTATATAGTATTAAGAATATATTTTAATATTACAATATCGCAAATAAACGAAATAATTTAAATTCTTACTACGAACAAATTAAATCTAATTACATTATACTCGTACATTACGGACCTAGTCTTGCATTAATTAGGTGTAAGAACTTCATTTTTGTAGACACCTTAAACTGTTTCAACCTATAAAAAAACCTACACTTATGAAAGAAGAACTATATACCGGTATAGGTATATATATATATATATATATGGTATGATAAGAAAAATAAATGCCTGGACGGGATTCGAACCCGGAACTCAGAGATCCGGGTTCAATCCCGTCCAGGCATTTACTTTTCTTATCATACCATATTAAGCTTGCATTGCTCAATGTTAAATATTTAATTATAACATATATATATATATGACAAATGTCAGGAAGCTTAGGGCCCAGCGGTCCCCGAAAATCATCCGGCCATTATCATCATCATCCTTCACCGGTGTGGAAAACAACGGGAAGTTGCCACAGGTATAATTCCCTAGTAAAGCTGTAAAGCATAGCATGAAAATGCTGATTGCTGTGAAAGACCTGCCTTCGGGCAGAATTACTATGGATGGATATATATATATATATATATATATATATATATATATATATATATACTGAATGTATGTGTGTGTTTGTGTGTATGTATGTATGTATGTATGTATGTATGTATGTATGTATGTGTGTTTGTGTGTATGTATGTATGTGTGTGTGTTTGTGTGTATGTATGTATGTGTGTGTGTGTGTGTTTTTGTGTATTTATGTATGTATGTGCGTGTGTGTGTGTACGCACGCGTTGCAAAATACAAGTTAAGCCCATTTGAACGATTTGAAATCCAAATCTTGGTCATAAATTGTTTTGCTTTACCGCTTTTAATTTCTTAAATAAATACATTTGAAGGATGTTTGAAACTGCAAGTATCTACAGAGAAGCACTGACTAAATTACTGTTTTCCTTCCACTAACATGATGTCTGAAAATGTGAGAAAGAAGAACGTGACAAATTGGCCAGTAGAACCTGAACCCAGTATTTCTTGCCATTAAAACATAATTAATAAAAACATATAAGACAAGATGAAGTATATATTTCTTCTCAAAAATGTATAAATAAGAAGCAGAAAGGTTGCATGAGCTTCCGACACGTCGTGATGCGCCTAGAGTCGTGATTTTCACGCCCCTGAATTATCATCAATTGAAGTGAGGGGAGAACAAGGGCGGCTCCTTTTATACTATTTTTCATTCATACAACTTTCATTCATACCAAGTCTTAACTTCTATCCCATTGGGCAGAAGAAGGAAGTATCATTGATAATTTCGCTCGAGGGGATTTCATCGCAATTATTGCTACGTAAATGGAAATTTTACAGTGGAGATTCTCACCAGATTAGATACGTGTGGGACTTCAAATTGCATTAAGAAAGAACAATGCCCGAAAATAGAGAAGAGATTAAACAGTTCTTCAAACAACTGCATGGGCAAAATGTGATAAAAAAATATAGAAGCACATTTAATTTATCTTAATATAGGTATATATAAGTATATACTAGATATATATATATATTATATATATATATATATATCTAGTAATCAATTATTCAAAAATAACTTAGGCTTAATAAAAATAAATTCCTGTACTATATATATGAACGTACCTTTCTTTTCAATATACATATTTATATTTAGAAAACATTAAGAATTAAAAATGTCTGGTTTATAACCCTTTAAAATTAAGTGTACACCACAATGCAATTGTTCCTAATTCTTACAATTCGCATTGTTTAGTAGCTACTAGCCCCTTATAACTGTAGCCAACCTTCCAGGCTGGAATTGCACAAACTTCCGGATTGCTGAAGGCAGTACTTGTGCCATGCCTGCTAGAGAATCATTTTCAAATATTTTATATACTCTCACCTTACGCTTCTATACTACTTTTTCAATTCCACCGCAGATGCTCCATTGGATTTAAATCGGAGACTGTTGTGTTCTAGGTGAGTAGCCAAATTTTATATGCTTGAGGTCATTGTCTTGTTGAAAATAACAAGTTGACCCTACACTGAATTTCACTATGCTCTCTTTTACGCACTTCTTCCTGATATATATATATATATATATATATATACAGGATGATTCACGAATCATGTTTCGTCTCATTATATTAAAACTATGGACATTAGTGTGAAACGAATTGTGAAAACACGTGAATGGTTGATGTGTCTCTATGCGGAGATGCTCAACACAATTTGATGTTTATTCGTCTTTAAGTTATGGCGTTGAACTTTGTTATTTTAAATAGATTATGACACATTCATTTCCTTCATTCGAAGTGTCATTGAAAAAGAAATACATTGGCCTTGGAATGAGGTTTCTATCTCTATTGGTTAATGTGTTACAGAAGTGTGAAAGTTGACATCAACTACTGCTACCGCTACCGGCTAATATTAGCGCCCCGTCCGGATGTTGCGTCTTTCATTCACAGTCTCAGCGACTTGGTATAACAGTTAATCTCGTGAACTACGTTCTAATACTGCATTCTCTCAAGTTCTAAGTTTTATTTATGAGTCATGTGGGACGAGAAGTAAGACATAATGTAAACAAATAACACGTACAGTACATCGTACTGTTTAGGTGTTGATATTTGCACGTGTTTCTTTAGCAGCAGGAAATACTGTACAGTACAATCAGTACAACAGTTTCTGAGCGAGAGAGGAGAAGGAGAGTAGAAGTGAGTCATAGGTGGGTGTATTTGTTCGGAGACGTTGCAGGTGTCCTCTCCGTGCCTTATCGCGAAACCGGCGCACTACTAGGTAAGTACAGCAGTGACTCGTCTGGTCTACGGCGCATCTTTCTGAGCGGTAGAATGTGTTGTTTACAAGCTTACGCATCTACTCTATCTTCTTACTGTATGCATACGTGTTTGAATTTTATTTAGAAGAAAATGAGCTACACAAGAAATGAAAAAGTCGACATGCTGCTTATTTTGGGCGAATGTCACAATAATGGAGAAGAAGCGAACAGAGTACATGCACTGCGCTATCCTGACAGACGACATCCTGTACCAGTGACGTTTAGAAGAGCAGAACAAAACGTTAGAAATATAATTATCGACAAGAAACCTTATGTAGGCCTACGACGTGCAGTTGCTACTAGTGAAGCAAATGTGATTGTGTTGCGGGCTTTGGTAGTAGACCCGCACGTAAGTACCCGTCATATTGCTGCAGTGGCGGGTATCAGAAAGTCGTCGGTGTGGTACATATTACATAAACATGCGTTCCACTCATATCACATATCCTTAGCCCAGGAACTGTATGGACCTGATGGCAATCGTTGATTGCAGTCTTGTGAGTGGATTCAAACACCTGGTATCGAAGATGTTACAATTCATACTGTTTTCAGATGTAGTTACTTTTATCAACTGTGGTGAGGTAAACCGCCATGCATTACTGGGCAGCGGAAAATCCTCGTCGGGTGCGCCATGTTGCTTATCAACAAAGATGGTCAGTGAATGTGTGGTGCGTGATTCTAAGTAACTACGTAATAGGGCTGTATTTCTTGGACGAAGTGTAACAGGACGAAACTATGCACTTTTTCTGCGACACCATTTACCTCAACTACTGGAATAAGTAGATTTACATACCCGGCATCCGATGTGGTTCCAGCAAAATGTTCATCTGACCCATTCCAGTAATATAGCAGTTTGTGTGCTTAACATGACTTTCCCTAATAAATTGATTGGTAGAAGAGGTCCTCATGACTGGCCTCCAAGATCACCCGAACTAACCCCATTGGATTATTTATTATGGGGATATGTGAAACAACGTGTCTATCCCACGGAACCAACCACTTTTGACGATATGCAACATCGGATCAGGTAAGCATGGCAGTGCATCAATTTCCGTTCGCGAAGTAGTCTTCGTAAGAAGATCATTTTGGAAACGTAATTGGGAATGCATAAACAATAATGGTGACACTTTTAAACATCTACTAGGTGATTAGACACCTGTTCTTGTAGTAATAGGGTATTTTAAAACTGGAAGTCTATACATTGGTACACAGCCCATGTGTAAAGCGGACTGCGTCTGCTACTGCCAATTCACCATCCTGTAAGAACTGTTCTAATATGGCATAACTAATTATTCAAATTGTATTATAAAGCCAATAAATAGATCTTTCATTGCATCTAAAATAAAATAGGAGGTTGCATTTAAAATAACAGTGATCAATGTTGTATCTTTTCTACAAATGAACAGAAAACTTTCCTAAGTGTCTCCGCATACTCACAACATTATGTGATTCATCTTTCAAGTATCGAACTCATGATAAAATACATGGTTTTCATATAATAATAGCAAACACAATTCGCGAATCACCCTGTATAATATATATATATATATATATATAGCCTGTACGCAAATTTTTAAATTGTGGTTCTAGGTTTAATATGGATTATCCATACGGGTCAGTTCCTCTATGCCACATAACGTGACGGAGCTACCAGTATGTTTGATAGACCTCTTGTTATAAAACTGCATAAGGCCGTTACCAGATGGGGTATATTAAATGAATTCTACGTTAAGTCTAAAATATCTTGTGGAAAATTGGTAGATATAGCAGAGCAGTGTCTGAACTGAGTATTTAGGTTCAGGGAAAGCCTATTTAGGACACTGCTTGGAAATATTGATAAATTAGAAAAATGAGCTAGTTTTTATTACATTGATTAGGCGACTAATTGTTTCCAGGAAGTTACCTGAATAACAGCTTCCATAATAGTTGTATTGGAAGAGAGGTTACGTTCCGCAGTCAATGCGATCATCTTCTCTGGATTTTTTAAGGGGAGCACATCGACTTGTTAAACAAAATTGGAACGGTTCTTATTCCTATACTTAGGTATGTTTATTATAATGTGTTTACTTATTTATTGTTTGTCTGATTGCATATTTTGTTTAATTGTTTTATCGAAAAATCATTACAAGAAGTTAAGAGACAAGATGATAGTGATTTTTGAGGGATCAAAAATGTAATTTACTTGTTAAATAAGTAAAAGGAACTAGTCTGTAAGTCAGCGTCACAAAAAAAAATTACAGTCTATTAATGTGACAAGAATTATTTGAAAATAGGTAATTGAAATTTTGAAAAAGTTGAACAATTCAAATATTTGAGAAACTTTTCTAATGAAAAAAAAATCCTGAAGAGAAATTGTGCACCGCTTATCCAATGCCAATAAAGGTTTGCCGTAGTCTGAATACATTGTAAACATTAAGCTCGAGCAACAAAGCTTAACTATTAACAAAAACCATAATTGTATCATTATTGCTGTATGCACTGATCCTGGTCTCTCACAGAAAAAAAAGACCGAAAGATCTGTTATTACCATTGAAAATAAGATTTTACGAAAAAAAATGAAGGATGAAGATTAAGAATGAACAAAGGTTTAAGAATGTTGATGGAGGGCAGAAGACTACGGTTACTTGGTCCAATATTACGTCAACAGCACACAAGTTTAACAACTATCCACAAGGTAAAATATCATTAGTTAGACTAAAACTACGCTCGGAAGACCTGGTGCATCGAGATCTAACTCGGGCCTTTTGTGAATCAGGTAAGAAACCGACTTCGATTTGAAACAGCCCAAAATTGATTGATTGATTGATTGATTCTTTGTTTCAGAGTCAAAAAACTTTTTAACATCGCAGTACGAGTCTTAAAATCGTCGTTACATTATTCCAATGATAGCAAGAGTCGAAGTACGAAGTAATGTGCTAACCACTGAATCGTGTTTTGTTATCCTTCCAAAATTAAGTATTGTAGATTTATCTTATTTTTGCCCATTCATGCATTCTCATTTCGAAATTTCATACATTTAAATTGATAATTAGATAATTCATACTGATGATTTCTTAAAACATTTAAAATATTTAATAACTATATGCAATTAAAGCTCATAGAAATGTCATCTAGGTCTTAGAAGACCGTCTATTACAAAATACACTGGAAAATATGAGAGACAGCTATAAAAATTAAATGTGGTATTGTTCAGTAGGACCTATGTATCAATGGTCGATACAAATGTTATGAATTATATGCATTTTTTAGTCCACCGCTGCGGTCTCGAGGTAGCGTGCTGCCTTGTCACTCAGCGGGCCCGGATTCGAATCCCGGTCGGGACAGGCTCCTGGGTGAGGTTTTTCGGGTTCTTTCCTCACCTGTAATACAAATGTTAGGAAGCTTAGGGCCGAAAGGTCCCCGAAAATCATCCGGCCATCTCATCATCATCCTGCACCGGTGTGGAAAGCAACGGGAAGCTACCACATCTATAATTCCCTAGCAAAACAGCAAAGCATAGCATTAAAATGCTATGATTGCAGTGAAAGACTTGCCCTCGGGAAAAATTACTATGGATGGATGGATATGATTTTTATGGATTTAAAACAAAATAGCTAATATATAGGTACATAATGTTCAAAATGTCGTGAAGCTTGAACCAATGAACCGTATTGCAAAAGAATGCTCCATGCTACATATTGCTTACCTCAAAACACTGGGCATCTCTATGGAGAAAATTACTCTTATCAG
Organism: Diploptera punctata; assembly: GCA_030220185.1. Lineage (NCBI taxonomy): Eukaryota > Metazoa > Arthropoda > Insecta > Blattodea > Blaberidae > Diploptera > Diploptera punctata. The sequence continues at coordinate 281,859 of JASPKZ010007850.1, forward strand.
GCAGCGCATTTCCTTCCCAAACGTTCAGATGTGTTTTAATGAACATAATTTTATCTGAATCTGCAAAAAAATCTGGTTCCTATTGGAATTTGCCTTTCGAAACAGAGTATATAAATTAATTTTGTGCAACAAATAGGATCCCAAAATTTCTTTTTATTATTTCTGGAACAATGTTGGTTTCGTATAATTTGCAATGACTTTCTCAATACTGAATATGTTGTATTCAGATTTTTGTATGATTATTTTATATTTATCAATTTGTGTGTTGTACGGTTTATACATATTGAACTTAATTTTTACCTGTATTTAAGAAACATTATTATACAGGGTCTAAGTGAGCTCCTTCCTGAACACGTTGGTCCAATTCCGATGACATCAGGACCTACTTTATTGAAACCTTATTTGTAAATCATCGGTGTAATTGTATTCTCTGGCATGAGTAGCGCACGAGTCTCGAAACGTAGGCCTCGCTGGACATATTGCAACCTCATAGCAGCTCCATCTTCTTCAGCCCCTTTGTATCCTACATAATAAGTGAGAGGATGATATTCTTCACTCTATAAAGAACTCAAGATGAATGCGACTGGTTTTATAACGCTGTTATATAACTGAGTTTATTTTCACATATTTATTTTTTTATATTAGGTTAGATAGCAACACTGTATAAATTGTAAAAACTTGATAGAACTCCAACGCAACATAAGTGATAAATGCTCATCTCTCACAAATGTATTTAGGCCTATTTGTAAAAAAATGTAAATGGTTCTGTTACTTGATAACTTATGTAACACTACACAACTCTTTGGTCCCACATAAAACTCCAAAATTTGGAACCGAAGGACAAATTTCAATATAATTTTGTGCTCAAAGAATTCATTAAATACAAAAATTAAATTTTGTCATAATTCCACTTCAGTACCTATCTAGCGCATTCGCTTAAACAGAGTTTTAACTCTTAACCCACAGCGTATATTAATCGGTAACTTCTTTGTCTTGTTTGAGAACGAAAATTAACTGTCCTTTTCTTTGGAAAATCAGGGTTTGACTAATAATTTATATAGGTAAGATATTTCAGAATGTATCATGTGCTTGGAGCTTGTGTGCCCTCTCACATAGGCCTACTCATCTAGCCTTCATTGTCTGTTAAATAACAACCTTTCAATGAGAGTGTGCGATATTCCATACTTATATCATTGGACATTTGGTCAATTTTTGTTAATATGTTGAGAATGGACGTGATTTCTATTTACGCTAAAGTAACGCGTGTCAAGTTAATTTGGCGCAACAAATCCACTAATGTTCTCTCCCGAAGGCATTATGACATTCAAAAGTGTAATCACGTAACATGAAGGCTGTACCAAATATTCGAATGTACTTGTCAGTGCGCAAGTCAAGTCAAGTAAATAAAAACCTTTAAATTATTTTTAAAATGAATACGGAATAACTTGTTTACGACTTAGATCAACTGTTTAAGCATCTCTTTGGATTGTAATACGTATGTCAGAGATGAGAAAACAGTAAATAATTTAATACATTTTAAATTAATAATAATAATAGTAATAAATATTATTATTATATATTTGATTAAACTGGTACAGTTAAAACCATAAGACCTTCTATTCCACTCAACCAGTAAGAAATATTAAATACAGAAAAAAATACATAAGAACTAACATAGAATGAATAATTACAAATAAATGTTTATAAAAATTTAAATGAAATAAGTGAACATTATTAGAGAAGGTCAAAATCACAAACCACCAATTAATCCTCTGAAATACCAATTACAAAATAAAGGGATTTAAATTTATCTTGAAGGTACCTAATGACCGACAGTCTCTTGTGGTAAGCAGTTTCCGTAAGGAGATTCCATGTTGTGAGATGTGAAGTAGGAGATTCTGTGAACCCAAATTGTGATAAGAATTTAAAAAAGAATGAGTGAAACTCGTACACTTCAAGTGCAGGATAGTAATAGGCAATGCATATGAGAGACTGAGCCTCTGGGAAAATGCATAGTATACAATCAAAACCATCTAGACATTTAACAAGTATATAAACATATAGCCCTAAAAGGAAAACAAAATTACGTTATATAAAATTAATAAGGAAGGCAATCGCTTGTAAGAATATAATTCACTCGTGATATTTACATTAGAATACAATTTTTATAAACATTAACCAACGTCGAATGTATAATTATTCAATACCAAAGTATTACATTAAAAATCGTGAATCTACTTCTTCATTTCCATCATAACCTCTCACCTTATACGTAAGGCCCCACACCACCCAGGCCTTACTGTGGCACAACCTGTCGGGAGAGGGATTTTAAATTTTGGATAGCATATGCACACTTTTGACCACACAAGGACATGGTGGGCCTCTCTAAATTAGCTATCAGCTCAATCCAGGGCCTCCTCCGAGACAACACCAACATTTAAGACGAAACATACCACTCACTCACACATTCATATGATGGCTAGATGATAGTCGGAGGCCATTTTGACCGAAGTTTCCTGACATTTATCTTACAGGTGAGGAAAATAATTCCGACCGGGTATCGAACCCGAACGCATTGCATACAAGGCATCGACGCTATCCCGTTGACCACAGCGGTAGACCAAAACTCATGAATTAATAATTAGAAAAGAAAATAATGCTAAAATAGATCATAATAACAGTTTTAAGGGAATTCAATAAATAAATCTTACAAAATTCGTGAAACAGCTCAAAATTGAAATATGTAACTTACAAATTCTGAAAAATGAAACAATTTTAGGAATCATACAATGATAATGCAAAGTTTATTGACTTTGAAAGAAGGAAAATAAATAATAATAAATAAACGTGTGCAAATGTCTTGCTATTTGTTTTCGTAATAGGCATATGCCTATTGTATTAATGCGTTCACATTATAATAAACATATGCGTTAGGAAATTGTAATCTTATTGTAATCCATCAAATTAACTTTTAAAACATAGAAACCCATATCAGATGAAACATTCTTAAAATCGTTCTGGAAAAGCAGCTGATTTATTTATGGTCTCTGGATATCATCGATGCCTCATACACAGCGGGCCCATTTGGAACCCAGGTTTGGACAATTTTCCTGAGTGATTTTGTTCATGGCTTTTCCTCACCTCTAAGACAAATATCAAAAACCTTAAAGGTCCTAACGGTCCCGAATATCATGTGACCATCATAATCATCATTATATTCGTCATGTTTAGTATGAGTGGGTGAGTGAATGATGTGTTTCGCCTTAACGTTCTCTGAGGAAGTTCTGGATTAAGGTGACCATACATTCAGGGAGGCTCTGCAAGACCTTTTGTATTCAAGAAAGTATATGTGTAATCCAAAATGTACAATCCCTGCCCTGTCGCCGTGGGGCATATTAAACACGTATATGGTGAGAGATTAAACTACGATGGAAAAGGAGAAGTGAATGCTTTGCTTGGAGTTACAGTGTTGATTAACTAAAAACTAACATGGAGATTGGTTATAAATTAAAAATTGTATTTTTTTTCCTAAACAATTTTGCATGCACAACTTTTTAGAGTATAAATTTGAGAGAAATTAATAGTTTTCAAATATTGTATTCTCATATATGTGGAATTGCTGAAAACAGTGTATGGGAGATTTTTTTATTTGTGCTAGCAGTTGTTCTGACCATGTTAAAGAATTTACTAACTACTAAAATGGTACATTGCTGAAAACAATTTTGGATTAGTTTTATAAAATATTATTTTAAAAAGTAGACAAACATTTAAAAGCCCGTCTCTACACACCCCATATTATATAAAGCATAGATAATGTTTCATGAATGAAAGTTGAAAACTAACTTTTGAAATATCCTGTACATTTGAGTTGCTCCCTTTTTAAAATTCCTCATACAACGCAATTATGTCGGGCACCTTAATATTAATCTCGGGAACTAGAGCCAGCCAAATGTATGATGTCATAATATTTATTGCCCCAATGGCTATATAGTAATTTTTTTATTTCTTTTGCACCCACAACTAAAATAATAGCTGTTATCAACGTCTATAAAACTGTACAGGCTGAAATCGATGTTATATTGCATATATATCAAAGAGTAGGGAGGTGGTATTTGTGGGGGGAGGTAATAAGGGTTCATGCAATGTCCAGTAGGCGGTGGGCCTGTGATGTTACTTACTGTTTAAATATGGGTTCGATAACCCAACACCATTATTCAGACATAGATTGAAGTAGCTCTTAGTACTATAACAGCCACTTAAAAAGCAAAAAGGTATTTATTACCGGTACGTAAAATTTCTCATGCATGCGGACAATAAAGTCTCTAGGACAAGGTTGATCTAATAAGTGTCTGTAGATTATACAGTCTTGCCATGGCCTTGTGTAATGATATCATGCAATAATTAAAGTATATAAACATATATATATATATATATATATATATATATATATATTAGATTTTAAATGTAGGTTTCAGGTTACAAAATAATGTTTATTGTAACGTAGTGAATTGGATGTGAAACATGGAACACTAGATTTCAATTAAAAGTAAGTTATTTCGTACTTTACTTTGCTATCTACAGTTTGCATCGGGATGCGTAGACAATGGTATTTTTTAGTTAACAATTTATTCAGATACAATTGAAGCCTTGTTTTGTACATAAACATATAAATATGTCATGCAAGTGAATTTTATTTCATAAGTTAAGGGTAGCTAGCGGATTTGTTTGTGCTAAAAGTAAGGATTGCATTATAGTTTAATTAATAACAAGACTTTATTTCTCTCCAATAAACTGAAAATAACTTTTATACAGTTTCACAATGTAACTTTTTTTTCATTATTATTTTTTGGGATCTAGCAATGTTATCTCGATAATATATATCCATCCATCCATCCAACCATAGTAATTCTGCCCGAAGGCAGGTCTTTCACTGCGATCATAGCATTTTAATGCTATGCTTGCAGCTTTACTAGGGAATTGTAGGTGTGGTAGCTTCTCGTTGCTTTCTACACCGGTGAAGGATGATGATGTTGATGGTGATAAGGATCATGATGATGGCCATATGATTTCGGGGACCGTTTGGGCCTTAACGTTTTCCTGATATTTGTCTTAGAGGTGAGGAGAAACTCTGATAAAAACCTCACCCAGAAAAACTGTCCCGACCGGGGATCGAACCCGGGCCCGCTGCGTGACAAGGCAGCACGCTACCTCGAGACCTCAGCGGCGGACTATAATATATATATATATATATATATATATATATATACTAATATGGTGTTATATTCTAAATGTCAGCACCTAAAAGTCCTTTTCCACTTTTGAAGCCTAATTGTCGTCAACCAATATTCTCTTTTAGCGCTGAAGCGCTGTCTCCAGTCTGCTTGTGTGTGTGTGGTGTGTGTGTGTGTGTGTGTGTGTGTGTGTTGTGTATGTGTGCGTGTGTGTGTGTGTGTGTGTGTGTAGGTGAGAGGGAGAGAGAGAGAGAGAGAGAGAGAGAGAGAGAGAGAGAGAGAGAGAGAGAGAGAGAGCAAAGGAAACATAATTCGCTGTGTGTCCGAAATCGGAGATTGTATATAGTTCTTAAAAGTTATTGTCCCGGCTACTACATTCGCAATCTAATAAAAAAATGCGTACATAGTTTCTTCTCTTATATTACAATCCCAAGTTTTTTCAGTTTTATACTATGTTTTTCAGGATACAGGAATTCACCATATGTGGGGTTGGAGTGTCAGAACACAATTTTTTTTGTCATACTATGATGAACTGAAGATATTAAAATACCTTCTTTGGATGCAAGCAAAGAATTCGATCACTGAGTTTCGCATGCACCGAATTTATACAACAATACAAGGTCGCATCACCAACGCTGAAAAAGTGGCGCTTAATGACACCAATGTATTCTGAAACAGTAAATATTGCAATTTCGTATTAACATAAATACCTAAAAGCTCAGAATTTTAATATTTTCTGAACATTGCCAGATTGCGTGTTCAATACCCGGATCCGGGAAGGAACAGGTTTTGTCTTATAAAAGTGAATGCAGGTCCTATAGCAAGTGTAGGCCTATACTCAAAACACAGGTATGTTTCAGGCATTCCAAATAGAAAACATCATACCGCGGAAAATGGTGCTACAGAAATACGCTAAAAGTTCCTTATTTGCGGTTCCCTTATTCGCGTTTTCATTATTCGCGGGTTATAAAAATGACGACACAGTTCTTGTATTCGCGGCTAAAAATTTATTTATCCACGGTTCCAGTCGGTATATTATAAGGATTAGGTAACCTTTATTAACGCATCGACAACTTTTTACTGCAGGCACGTGACAAAGAAACTTTGCAAAGAGCGATTCAAACCAAACGGTCGAATGAATATCAAAGTAAAACAAACCTTATTGTCACTAATCCTAAAGTTCGTTTTTAAAAACCGCCGCCGTCGTATTTCACGTGCCGCTATGCCCATTATAAATGCCGCTCTTGCCACGGTCGGTACTATTTGTTTCAACTTGTCATTTGTTGCAATAATTTTGATTGAATAACACGTGTCTCTTCTGCTCTGTTTGCCAATTTATAATGTCGAGTAAAAGAACAGAAAATTAGTTCTGAAGCGGAAAAAGTAGTGTTGTCGCTTAAAGTAAACCCAGAAATGCTTGACCGTTTACGCGTTGCGAGTCGTTTGCATCTATATCACGCTGTTTCAATATTAATGAATCAATTGTACGATTCATCAAGAAATGCGAAGACAAATAATTAATTGTATCGCTGAATTTACAACTGAATATCAATCTGAATTGAAAGATCTTTTAAAAGCGCCAAAACAGGAAAAAACATAGGCTACTAACTTATTTAGCCCTTGCCTAAGCCTGGCAGTAATAATTAATATAATAGTTCAAAACATCTCATTGATTGATTTTATTTTGGTAATTTTTATTTTATTTTGGAACCTTGGAAAGTATTTCCTATATACCCATACAAATTACCATTCCATATTCGTGGTTTCTGTATACGCACCATATTTACGAAACAAATCCCCCACGAATAAGGAGCTTCTATTGTATAGAAGAATATTTAATTTCAAAATAAAATAAAATATACTAATTTTTTGGACTCTTCCATATCGGGATCGATATCGCCGCAGAAATCCAACTATCCCTGTAGTTGTTAGATAAGTTGTATTTCTTGTTTTTTTATCTAATTACAATTTTTAAATTCAAATTACACTTTTAGCTTCAAACTGGAATAAGAATACATTAACGCCGCAAATTTTATTCATGTCACATGAATCTACATATGTAATGCCACGGGTGATTTCCAAATGATCGATAAATTCACGACTCACGAAGTGAGGAGTGAATTTACCTAGAGAATTTGGAAATCAGGAGTGGCATTTGCTTGCACTATTTAACGAATAAAATTAAGCTGTTTACTCACAAACCATTATTTAAATATAGTTATTTTAAAATATTTATATATTTCATGTAAACGGCGATGTTTGAAAACAAATGAGAAACTTTATGCTTCACTTGTTCATCACTGCAACTAGATCATATTATTTATTGCCAAAGGATAGCAATATAGTAAGAATGCACCCTAGTCGAGAAAAAATTAAACACGTCAAACAGTATATTAATTAATTTCTGGTGTCCTATGATGTAAATATGTCAATTATATTTTTCTTGAACGTTATTACCTAGGAAGAAATACGTTTAAGAATGTGCAAAGAGTGGTTCATTTTTTTGTGGTATAATGAATTGCTACAAATGTTTTTATATTATCTCCCGCAACCACGATCTGGTTACATTCGTGCACTATGGATACAATCTCGTAGCCACATGTGGTCGTTCCAAATAATGATTTGACCTATTCAGAATGCTGAAAAGGAGGAGCTTGATTTTACAGGGATAAAATTAAAATGATAAAATCGAGGTGAAAACTACTGTGATTGATTATAAATAAAACATCATTGAAATATGATTGGTAATTGACTCCCATTTGGGGCATGAGTTAATTAGTCAAGAAAAGTGGGAGGTAAATGTATTCGATGGGTTCTGATGGCGACAAAATTATTGGGGCATACTTCATTGATGGGCATCTAAATTGGGTACCAAAGACCTACGGAAGACTGTACCTGATTGTTGGGAGGTAATTTTTGAGAACCATATATTCAATATGGTATCAACAGCACAGGTATCCAATAAAAAAATCCGAACGAATGCGTCATGTTCTCCTTAAAAATCCATATTAGATAGATTGGTTGTTTTGAACTGAAACTGTCCCTGCACGTTCTCTAAGCCTTATTCCTTCACACATCTTAATTAAGGGACTCCCCAAAGGATATCGTGTACCGGGACATCAGAAAAAATGAGCAATTCTTACCCGTTGTGAAACAAAAACAGAAAAATACTAATTGCATCTAATGAAGTAAAGTTTTCAATTAAACAAATCATTAAAATTTGATAAAATTCATATTTTGTATAAAGTCACAATTCCTCTTGTTTGAACAAGTATTTTATTATATTTAACTATTTAGTAAGAAATACATATATTTTGAAGAATAGTTGAACAAATTTATATCGTTCAGCATTCATACAATTTTCTATTAAAATGGTTTATTATTATAAATAGTTGCTCTGACTTATAAATCGTGAGCGTACAACAAAACATAACTTTTTATATCACCTTTTAATATTTGGTTATTCCTGAGTATACCTAATTAGATGTAATTTCTTTTTGCCACACTGACCTTTCAATTGTTGTAAAAATCCAGACAACATTTTTTATGAAATTTCAGATTCCACATAAGGAAGTATTATTAAAATATAAATGTTATTCTTGATAATATGTACAAGTGGGATTGATAATGTAAATTGCGAGTTAAAATGTAACTAACTAACTCACTGGCTCTAACGAAACCGTAGGTTCACGGCTGAGCAGACAAAAGCACTCCATACATCCCTATCCTGAGCTAATATTTTTCAATCATCCCCTGTGCAATCTACTTCCCTCAAATCATGGTTACTGTTATTCTCCCACTTCATTCTTGATTTACTTACTGCAAGTTTACCCTCTGGTTCTCCTACAAGAAACTTCTATGCCTATCTTCCATTCCCCATTCGTGCTACATGTCCAGAACATCGCAGTCTACGAGACTTAACAGTTCTTATTATATCTGGTTCCCTATAAAAATCATGTAGCTCACTGTTATGAAGTCGTCTCCATTCGCCTGTCTGTTCATCTCTCTTTGTTCCAAAAATTGCCCTAAGAACTTTATTCTCAAATACTCTTCACTTTTTTCCCTCCCTTAAAGTAAGGGAACATATTTCGTATCCTATATGATAGAAATGATAGAATACAAATTTTATATATCTTCAGTTTAACGTATTTTGAGAGAAGTTGGGACAAGAGTCCCTGTAATACATAATAACACGCATTTCCAGAAATGTGTAACTTTGCTTCAGAACCTGTAAAATGCATTAAATCTCATTTGGGATTTTTGTTCTGAATCCCATTTAGCTTCAAACGAATCATATTTAAAAAATGAAAATCTGATATGGGTTCAGTGTTTATCATTGTAGGTATTTATTAAGATTGTAAGATTTATTCAGTTTTTGAAACTGACCTTAAGAGTTATAAATAAAGTAAACATATGGACACGAAATGCAGCTACGTAATTTAATAGATACATCATTGGTTGATTAATGTCTTTGACATCGTCCGATTCCTAATAGTCAATTTTGTCGGTCCATCCAATCTCCTGATCGTAGATGTTTCTCCTTCATATATAAACATATTCCCTGACTCCAGGAGGTTTTAGGTCTTCCTCTGCTTCGTCTTCCCTCAGGTTTCCATTCCAAAACAGATTTTAGTAGTCGATCCTCTTCCATTCGCTATTATAAAACAAATAACATGATCTTTTGTTGGTTTTACAGACTGAAGAATAAAATCAAGCTCACATATATCTTATAAGTTACAAAGGGATTGAAGAGATTGTCCACATATTTTCCTGCCTTTAACACTAACCAACAAAATGTTCCTTTTTTTCTGTAACTGGCATGGAAACAGCTATTCATCATGTTTTCGGGTTTGCTGATAACGAAAATGTTAATGAAAGTGCAAGATTAGCTCTCATTTTTAAGTTATGCTAATTTTACGTTATTGCCTATATACGCTTATGCATGTATTTACCTTGTTGTTATCCCTTGGAGGAAGATCACTGAAGGCGCAACAGCTTTGCCTGGCATTTGTAATTTTCTACTGGTGATTTCCTAATTAGTGTCCAGCAGTAATCGGCTGACATTGATGCACTCCAGTTTCCCTGGTATCTCATTTTCTTGTTCGAAATTTGCTGGTGGAAGCATTCCCCTGCTCGTTGCTTACAACATCAGAGTTGTCAGGAAAAAAGTCCAAGTAGGAATCTAAGAAATGTAACTTTAAGGACATGTTGCACCTCAGTCTATTGTAGCAATGCAGAAGATTTGCCACAAGATCCATATAGTTTTCTGCCCTCTTGTTTCTTAAAAGTTGTTGACACTTGAACAAAGGCATCCCATGCTAACCTTTGATTACCTGCAAGGATGGTGTTGAAATGTTCATCTTTGTACATTTTCCATATCTGGCGACACACGAAAATCCCCTCTTGTTTTCGTCTCACTACGCCGTGGAAATTTCTGGCGCAAATAGATAAATGCTACCCCAGTTCAGTCTATGGCCTTACGAAGTTTCTCATTAGGCCCAATTTTACATGAGAATGAGGGAGAATTATGTTCTTGGATTCGGTAAGTGCTTTTTGCATGATATTGTGAGGTCTGGTTCAAGGGATTAATGCTTAGGCCAATCTTTCTTTGTATAAAAAAGTGCCTTTGGCGCGGCTACCAGAGGCACTGGAAGCAACAGAACTTGGTATAGCCCTGTTACAGCCCAAGTAGTATGCCTATGATTTTGAGATCCCCGGTTATCCCATTTAAACTGGTCGTAGTTCAATCACAATAACAATTGTTTCATGTTAACATATGTTTCATTCATGTAAGGTGCATAACCAATCGGAATCGTTGGTAACACATTGCCATTATGCAGTAGGACACACTTGAGACTTATTTTGGTGGAATCGATGAACAACCTCTACTCATCACTTTTATATTTAATGTCAATAGCTGTCATTGGTCCCTCTACATCACTACAGATTATTAAGTTCTTTTCACTTCAGAAAAATGGAAGGAATGAGAGCGGGTACGGAGCAATCGCATTTACCGTCTTCTCAAGACAATTCCACTGCTGTAGTCCAGACGGCAACAGTTCAGCTTTACCTTTCAGCAATTCAACATTTCTCACTAGGCCATACTGTGTTATTTTGTGATTCTCCACACACTCATCGTTACACACAAAATCAAAACCTTTCAAAAAACTTGGTTTTAGAAACAAGGGATTTTTTCAGAAAAAAATTAAATTTCCCTCAAATTTTCCTACCTCGGATACATTATAGAGACACTTAAATAGTACCGTTTAAGGGCTGTTCTTTTCTGAAGAGAATGAAATACGAAGCATGATTCTAGGATAAATAGCGATGAAGCTGTAGCTGCTCGCCTGAAATTAAGTTAAAAAAACATAATTTAGTTGGGATAAATGCACTCTCTATAACATATAAACGAGAGTTAATTCGAGATTTTGTCTTTTTCGTTATCAGCATCGTTAATATACTTACGAAATATTCAATTTATTCCAGTTACATTTTCACTGCTGGCTAGTGTAATCATAAAAACGTGTAGGTCAATATGTATTCCTGATTTATACAGGTCATCAAGCCTATAGTATGTTAGCATTTTTTAAAATTAAGATATGTATGTAGGTTGCGAAACGCACTGCAGAGCATGTAAACTCCTCCATATTCAGGAGACGTATGTTGAATTTCATCTCACACTGCACGATTTATAAATACATAATATCTATTTTTTTCAAATTAAATTAGTTATCCGAGCTATGAATAAGCTAAATGGATAAACAAGCCATGTGTTGCATTCCTTTGTGATCTAGCAATGTTTTCACTCCTACTCTATAGTGCAGAATACATTTTCTTGTAGGCCAGTACTACTCCTACATATAAATTCTAACAGATTAAATAACACACTAAAACCTTACTTGAGACTATTTCTCATATATTAAAATGTGCTGACAGGAACTATTAAATAGAGTTTGTGAAATACAATTTCCTATGTACATAACATGATTGTTAGGAATGAGTAAAAATTGTCATCGGCCATCAAAGTCTATTAAACAAAATTTATTATTCATCGATAATTTCTGTAAATATAAATCAAACTGAAATTCCATTTAAACCTTTCGTGAAACATCTTGGTGTATATTTCGACCAAAATCTTAGTTGGCAGGTTTATTTAAGTGAAACTTACAAAAACTATATTCAATCTTCCATTCCCTAAATGTTTGATAAACGTCCTCCTTCTTCATTGAAAAAATACTTGTCCCAACTTTGATTTTGCCGCATTTCTATTATTGTGACATAACTGACATGCGCATTACATCCGGACAAAGACTGCAACGAGTTCAAAATGCTTGTGCACGTTATGTATGCAACCTCCGTAAATGAGACCACATAACTCCAGTATTTGAAATGTTATCTTGGCTCCTATTGGAAGACAAGCGAAATATGCATTACCTCTGTTACTTATAAAGTTATCCCACTGCAGGCCTCAGGAGGTCCTTGGGGTAGTAGGAAGTTAAAACTCCCACTTTTTCTAGACAATCGGCACTTGATATCAATCGGGTTTTCAGTCCTGCATGACGGCCGTCTTTACCCCAGAACAAGCGTCTGGTACTCATTTCCATTAGAGGCTGAGTCGATCCTAGGGCCATAGTGCTGCCAGAAGGTTTGGGTCAGTTTAAAAATTCTGACCCCACCGGGGCTCGAATCCTCGACCTTCCGGCTTGTAGTGCAGTGCCTTAACCACTACACTACGGCGTGGCCCCTCTCTTTTTCTTATATGTACAATAATTTGTCCACTCGCCATCGCTTTATATTCCTACTCGCTTCCATTCACTATCCTCACATCATACCTTAAACACACGATCGAGAGAAAACTTAACTGTTGGTATTCCTTCCTCTACATCGAACATCTCCTATTCCTCATACTTCCTTGTTTCAGCCGCCCGACTCAAGAATTCCCTCCCCTCATATATCAAGGACTGCTCGACTCAAAAACAGTTAAAAAACTCACTACATACCGTATATTCTTAGACAATATAACCTTGTTCCATGTATACTTTTATTTATTTATTCTTACCATGGCGCGACAGGCCTAGAAGGCCCTTAGCCTACCAGCCGGCTGCTGGCCTCACATCTACATGTGTGAATCGTAGAGGTAGATGATCATCTAGCCAGTATGTGGTCAACGTGTCGAGTTTCCCAGCCGTTATAGCTGGTTTTCTCAACTTGCAACCGCTATCTATTGTAGCTACCTAAATGCCTCAAGATGATGGGTGGGCACCGGTCCCATACTGGCCGAAATACCATAAGAAAATGTCTTCCCCATGGAGACTCGAACCAGCGAAAGTCCCGTAGCTCAGCGCCAAGGCTTCCTGCCTTAGGTATACTCTTATCATTCCTTTATATATTAAACTTCCTATACCAAGCCAATTGCTAAATCAAATTATAGCTTTAGGTTATTGTTATTATTACTACAATTTGTATTACTACAATTTTTCTTTCTTTCCCTTGTCAACTTTATATTTTGTAGCCTATATCTGTTATATATTATTAATCAACATGTAGATAATTCATAATTGTTATTACATGTATAATTTAACCCTGGTGAAGTGGAACAATAGACTTTACGGTCTTAACTCAGTCAGGTAAAATAAATAAATAAGTAATACATTTAGGAAATACAATCAATATTTAGAACACATTTGGTGTTGAGATTGATTTATGCTCATATGAGATAATTATGTTATTTTTTAACAGGAATATTTGCGATCAAAAACTATTATTTTTACGCATATGCATATAAATAAACTTAAACATTGGAATATTTCAACGTAAGCTTTCAATTCAAGATTTAGGTTTAAAAAAAAAAAGCAACTCGCTAATTGAAAATAATAACACTTTGTAATATTTTAAAGTGAGCTTTTAAGTGAAAATATAACAATTTTCCAAAAAGCGTCTAGATCATTTCTCCATTTTTTTAAAAATGATTTTAGTTGAATTAACAATGTAGTGAACGTTTTCTTTATCAAATATAAAAAAATAACTTTCCTTGCTACACTATTCCTTTCCCTCTCTCCTTCGCTTCCTTATTTATTTTTGTGATCCCACTACAGGCCTTACGAGACCCTTGGGACAGTAGAAGGTTAATATTCCCACCTTTCTACACATTCGGCATGATACGTCAGTCAGACGTCACCTTTAGAAGGCGGCCGACTTTTATCCCAGAACAAGCGTTTATACTCATATCCGTTAGAGAATGAGTCGACCCCGGGTCATAAGATTTAGGCCTGACATCATCGGTATTGAACTCCCAATCTTCTGCCTTCTAGCGTATTGCCTCGATCATAGAGAATGAGTCGACCCCGGGTCATAAGATTTAGGCCTGACATCATCGGTATTGAACTCCCAATCTTCTGCCTTCTAGCGTATTGCCTCGATCATAGAGAATGAGTCGACCCCGGGTCATAAGATTTAGGCCTGACATCATCGGTATTGAACTCCCAATCTTCTGCCTTCTAGCGTATTGCCTCGATCATAGAGAATGAGTCGACCCCGGGTCATAAGATTTAGGCCTGACATCATCGGTATTGAACTCCCAATCTTCTGCCTTCTAGCGTATTGCCTCGATCATAGAGAATGAGTCGACCCCGGGTCATAAGATTTAGGCCTGACATCATCGGTATTGAACTCCCAATCTTCTGCCTTCTAGCGTATTGCCTCGATCATAGAGAATGAGTCGACCCCGGGTCATAAGATTTAGGCCTGACATCATCGGTATTGAACTCCCAATCTTCTGCCTTCTAGCGTATTGCCTCGATCATAGAGAATGAGTCGACCCCGGGTCATAAGATTTAGGCCTGACATCATCGGTATTGAACTCCCAATCTTCTGCCTTCTAGCGTATTGCCTCGATCATAGAGAATGAGTCGACCCCGGGTCATAAGATTTAGGCCTGACATCATCGGTATTGAACTCCCAATCTTCTGCCTTCTAGCGTATTGCCTCGATCATAGAGAATGAGTCGACCCCGGGTCATAAGATTTAGGCCTGACATCATCGGTATTGAACTCCCAATCTTCTGCCTTCTAGCGTATTGCCTCGATCATAGAGAATGAGTCGACCCCGGGTCATAAGATTTAGGCCTGACATCATCGGTATTGAACTCCCAATCTTCTGCCTTCTAGCGTATTGCCTCGATCATAGAGAATGAGTCGACCCCGGGTCATAAGATTTAGGCCTGACATCATCGGTATTGAACTCCCAATCTTCTGCCTTCTAGCGTATTGCCTCGATCATAGAGAATGAGTCGACCCCGGGTCATAAGATTTAGGCCTGACATCATCGGTATTGAACTCCCAATCTTCTGCCTTCTAGCGTATTGCCTCGATCATAGAGAATGAGTCGACCCCGGGTCATAAGATTTAGGCCTGACATCATCGGTATTGAACTCCCAATCTTCTGCCTTCTAGCGTATTGCCTCGATCATAGAGAATGAGTCGACCCCGGGTCATAAGATTTAGGCCTGACATCATCGGTATTGAACTCCCAATCTTCTGCCTTCTAGCGTATTGCCTCGATCATAGAGAATGAGTCGACCCCGGGTCATAAGATTTAGGCCTGACATCATCGGTATTGAACTCCCAATCTTCTGCCTTCTAGCGTATTGCCTCGATCATAGAGAATGAGTCGACCCCGGGTCATAAGATTTAGGCCTGACATCATCGGTATTGAACTCCCAATCTTCTGCCTTCTAGCGTATTGCCTCGATCATAGAGAATGAGTCGACCCCGGGTCATAAGATTTAGGCCTGACATCATCGGTATTGAACTCCCAATCTTCTGCCTTCTAGCGTATTGCCTCGATCATAGAGAATGAGTCGACCCCGGGTCATAAGATTTAGGCCTGACATCATCGGTATTGAACTCCCAATCTTCTGCCTTCTAGCGTATTGCCTCGATCATAGAGAATGAGTCGACCCCGGGTCATAAGATTTAGGCCTGACATCATCGGTATTGAACTCCCAATCTTCTGCCTTCTAGCGTATTGCCTCGATCATAGAGAATGAGTCGACCCCGGGTCATAAGATTTAGGCCTGACATCATCGGTATTGAACTCCCAATCTTCTGCCTTCTAGCGTATTGCCTCGATCATAGAGAATGAGTCGACCCCGGGTCATAAGATTTAGGCCTGACATCATCGGTATTGAACTCCCAATCTTCTGCCTTCTAGCGTATTGCCTCGATCATAGAGAATGAGTCGACCCCGGGTCATAAGATTTAGGCCTGACATCATCGGTATTGAACTCCCAATCTTCTGCCTTCTAGCGTATTGCCTCGATCATAGAGAATGAGTCGACCCCGGGTCATAAGATTTAGGCCTGACATCATCGGTATTGAACTCCCAATCTTCTGCCTTCTAGCGTATTGCCTCGATCATAGAGAATGAGTCGACCCCGGGTCATAAGATTTAGGCCTGACATCATCGGTATTGAACTCCCAATCTTCTGCCTTCTAGCGTATTGCCTCGATCATAGAGAATGAGTCGACCCCGGGTCATAAGATTTAGGCCTGACATCATCGGTATTGAACTCCCAATCTTCTGCCTTCTAGCGTATTGCCTCGATCATAGAGAATGAGTCGACCCCGGGTCATAAGATTTAGGCCTGACATCATCGGTATTGAACTCCCAATCTTCTGCCTTCTAGCGTATTGCCTCGATCATAGAGAATGAGTCGACCCCGGGTCATAAGATTTAGGCCTGACATCATCGGTATTGAACTCCCAATCTTCTGCCTTCTAGCGTATTGCCTCGATCATAGAGAATGAGTCGACCCCGGGTCATAAGATTTAGGCCTGACATCATCGGTATTGAACTCCCAATCTTCTGCCTTCTAGCGTATTGCCTCGATCAACTAACAAGGAGAGTACTTATGTTGAGGGTCTTCGATGAAATGGTTCTAACAAAGTTTTTGAGAACACCATGAGCATCTGATGACGACAATCCTGGAGCAGTTATATGTGGCACATTCACTGAAACCAATGTCAAAAGCATTTTCAATCACATTTGTGAAACTCGTTACCCGTTGGTCCACGTTATAGCCAGACTTTTTCCAAGCATAAATACGCATATCTTTGTAAATTTCTGCTGACAGTTGATTATATAAAAGAAAATGAAGTTTTATCTTAAAGAATCTATCAGAGATTTTTACGTCACCATCTGATTTCTTCAAGTCGTCGCACATAGATCTTATATTGACGAAAAAAACACATCAAGTGGTTTTATATATATATACGGTGGCTCCTGCAGAAATAATTTGCAGCCTTACATTTTTATCGGGTAAACAGTCCTGTAGCTATTTTTCGTCTATATGCCCGGACCACGAATCGCATATTAAAACTGAATCCATTACAATGTTTTCACTAAACACATGTCTTAAGAATGTTTTCTAATGTTATTTTGTTATTTTTCCACTGGCACTACAGTCGACATACACATTTGCAGGTGTATTCTGCTCTATCTTCTTCTGAACTTTGGGCCCGAATTTGTTTCCAGTAGGTTCTTGAAAACAAAAGTATAACCTCTTCCCAAGTTGTCCACACATTGAATAAGAACAACTATCGTGTAAGAATGCGCAGTTCCATGGGTTTTGAACTGTAGCAATATTGAGCCTTTTGCCTTTGACTGCCAGTGTTCTGTTTCCTGTCATTTCATAATTAAATTTACTTTGATCATAGTTCCACACATTCTTTGTTGGTATGCAGTTTTCTTGAATGGTCTGATTAACGTCTCTTACAAACATATTTGACTTTTATAAGATTCATGATGTGTTCCGTTGAGGTTTATTCAAAATTAATATAAAATTATAGAATATTCACCTGAAAGGCCCGTCTCCTCAACTTAATTATCATTTAACTGTAGCGCTTTCGGGACTTGTCCCATCATCGGCAGGATTCAAAACTGGTGTTTCACTGAAGATCTGGTAGAGGGTGCAATACATGCAACCCCCTCTACCAGATCTTCAGTGAAACACCAGTTTTGAATCCTGCCGATGATGGGACAAGTCCCGAAAGCGCTACAGTTAAATGATAATTAAGTTGAGGAGACGGACCTTTCAGGTGAATATTCTATAATTTTATATTAAACATATTTGCATTTTCAATAGTTTGAGTTTCGTTTTCAATGCCCTTGACAGTGACAAATTTGGTAATTTTTCTTGCAGAAATATTGTTTTCTTTTTTGAAACTTTAAATGAATGTATTTGAAGCTTTAAATTCATTCAAACCCAATTCCTTCGCTCGAAAAAGTGCTCACGATTGTAAATGCCAATAGTGCACTGTCAATCCCCGATCTCAAGAATCTCGAAACTTATTAAGGATGTAGTTTTTAATTTGGGCGAGTTTGTAGGGGTCTCTGTTTTTGAATTGTGAAGCTAGATAAGATGCTTTATTTTCTATGTAATTCAAAACTGTTCTTACATTTCGGTTATTAATTAATGATGGCCATTTTTTTATTATTTGTGAATAGGACTTTGGGCCAGATTTCCCTGCCATGCTATATTCATAAATGTTTTCCAAAGTTTTTTCAGAATAGAAAGACAGTACGTTTAGGACGTTTAGGTTTTTTAACAGGAGACGGCTCAAAGCTACTTGAATTGTCACGCTCCTCACTGGATTCGTTGGCCATTCCAAAGTCTTCAGAACATCCGGGCTGTGTGAACTTCTGACTGCAAGTGGCATAGTCTTCGTAATCTAAAGTATTTTCACTAACGTCGTCTAACCCATTCCAATATTTTTGTTTTATAATTTCTGCCAGAAAATACGCAAACTGGCCATCCTCCAATTCAGGTTCTTCGTGTTTTCAAATGTTTCCTGAACTATAGATTTTAACGTAGTTAAGACGTAAAATGGATTTATTATGCCCACTTTATTCTTTTGATGATATATTTTAGTGACTCACAAGACTATTACCTGTAAATGTCCTAAAACAAGTATTAATAACACCATAAATATGATAAGGGGGCACGGCGTTGCGTAGTGGTTAAGGCACTGAGCTACAAGCCAGAGGGTCGAGGGTTCAAGTCCCGTTGGGGTCAGGATTTTTAAACTGACCCAAACCCTCTGGCGGCACTATGGCCCTGGGGTCGACTCAGACTCTAACGTAAATGAGTACCAGACGCTTGTTCTGGGGGTAAAGGCGGCCGTCACGCAGGGCTGACAACCCGGCTGACATAAAGTGCCGATTGTCTAGAAAAAGTGGGAGCCCTAACCTCCTACTACCCCAAGGGCCTCCGGGTCTGTTGTGGGATCACTTTCTATAAATATGATAATTAATAAATAATAAAGTAAACACGTATTGAGTTTTTTATGTTTAAATAGAAATAATTGGTATATACTGTACAAATACTCGACTGCAGGAGTGAAAAAATCATTTACACTCCGGTGCGCTGCTCTACAAATAACCGTGCCACTCTGTTGCAATATTTATTTCGTTAGTTTATCTTTCTCTCCCTGTCCCTTTCTTGTTCTTCCCTCGCTCACCATACTATTATTTTCTACTTTTATTTTATTTTTTCCGAATGTTTTACTTATTTATTCTGTCATGTACCGAAGCCAAGCCTTTATTTTTTCTTGTTCCTTATTTCCTATTAAATATTATGCATAATATTGAATTTGCAGTCAAGTGACTAATATCACGGTGTTCAGTATCCTCCATTCAACATATCCTCCAATTTTTGTTACAATCCAACTGGTCCAACATAAGTACTTTCTTTTGTAAGCTACAGCGGGCCCCTCCTCTTTTATCTACTCTACTTGAATAATGACAATTGCATATTTCCTGGTAATAAAATATAATTCAACTTCCTGGATTGAGGTTATCAGCCCCTTCCATCTTTCCTCAGTCTTCTTTATAAAAATACATTTTCTAAAATAAAGTCACATTTATTATAAGCTTTCTTAAAAAAATTAAGTAAAAATACATTTGATGATGATCAAATATAAGACAAGAGAAATGAGAAACTTTTAATTAATATGTAGTAATAAAATTAAATAATCATAAGTAATGTCATGAGCGATTTCCAATTTATCTAGATAATTCGGAAATCAAGAGTGGCATTTGTTAGGACTATTTAACTAATAAAATTAAGCTATTTACCCACAAATCATTATTTAAATATCGTTATTTTAAAATATGTATATATTTAATGTAAACGACGATGTTTGTAAACAAATGAGAAACGTTTCTTAGTTTAATTTGTTCATCACTGCAACCAAATCATATTTATTGCCAAATAAAATCGCAATATTGTAAGAAAGCACTCTAGTGAGAGAAAATGAAACACATCAAACTGTTTATAACCAACATATAGGTTATTAATTAATTTCTGGTGTCCTATGATCGAAATATGTCAACTATATTATTCTGGAACGTTAATACCTGAGAAATAATACTTTTATATATATTATTTTCGTGCAAACTGTGTTTTTTCTGGTATAATCAATTGCTACGAACGTTTTCTATTATATCTCGCAAGCAGAATCTAATTACATTCGTGCACTATATATATATATATAATCAACGAGCCACTTGGTAAAATGAAAGTGATAAAATCGAGGTGAGAAACGACTGCGATTGGCTGTAAATCAAAATTCATTGAAACCGTGATTGGTCATTGACTGCTATATGGGGCATGAGTTAAATAGTCATAAGTAATGCCATGAGTGATTTCCAAATTATCGATAAATTCACGACTCACGAAGTGTGGAGTGAATTTATCTAGACTATTTAACTCATGCCCCAAATGGGAGTCAATGACCAATCACGTTTCAATGATTTCTGTTTTACAACCAATCAGAGTCGTGTTTCACGAAATATTTATCAGTGTTATAATTAACATATTAAAGAAAGCTCCTCCTTTTTAATATTCTGAAATAGTACGATCTAGTTGCAGTGATAAACAAAAGAAGCAGATGAAGCGTACCTATCGTTTCTCATTTGTTTTCAAACATCGCCGTTTACATTAGATATATAAATATTTTAAAATAACTACAGTTAAATAATGATTTGTGAGTAAACAGCTTAATTTTATTCGTTAAATAGTCCTAACAAATGCCACTCTTGATTTCCAAATTCTCTAGATAAATTCACGACGATAATTTGGAAATCACTTGTGGCATTACTTATGAGAATTTATAAATCAAGTGTGGCATTTGTTAGGACTATTTAACTAATAAAATTAAGCTGTTTTCTCACAAATCATTTTTTAAATACAGTTATTTAATATATATATATATATATATATATATATATATATTTTAATTTGCTTACTTGATATAGTCAGCTACTAGATGGCAGTGAAGACAGTGTTCTCGCGACATCTAGTAATAATGAAGAGTATAATACATATATAAGAAAAATAAGTGTTTGAATAGGATTCGCCTGGTAGTGTAATGGATATCACGCTGAGGTACAGACTCAGAGATCCGGGTTCGAATCCCGTCCAGGCATTTATTTTTCTTATCATACCATATATATATGTATATATATTTAATGCAAACGGCGATGTTTGAAAACAAATGAGAAACGTTATGTTTCATTTGTTCATCACTACAAATCATTTTTTAAATACAGTTATTTAAATATATATATATATATATATATATATATATATATATATATATATATATATATATATATATATATATTTATTTAATGTAAACGGCGATGTTTGAAAACAAATGAGAAACGTTATGTTTCATTTGTTCATCACTGCAACCAGATCATATTTATTGCCAAATAGAATCGCAATATTGTAAGAATGCACCCTAGTGGAAAAAAAAAAGTCAAACACATCATTACAGGTTATTAATTTGTTTTTGATGTCCTACGATGTAAATATGTCAATTATATTTTTCTGTAACGTTAATTCCTAGGAAATAATACGTTTAATATAGTGCAAACAGTGGTTTCTTCTTTTTATGGTATAATCAATTGCTACGAATATTTTTCTATTATATCTCGCAAGCAGAATCTGGTTACATTCGTGCACTACCGGTATATATACAATCTGGGAGCCACTTGATAAAATGAAAGTGATAAAATCGAGGTGAAAACCCACTGTGATTGGTTGTAAATCAAAATTAATTGAAATGTGATTGGTCATTGACTGCCATTTGGGGCATGAGTTAAATAATCAGGAGTAAATATACGAACAGAGGTATTATTATTAATTCGGGCAATTCAATGGTAGAACGCGGCATCATATCAGTCGTTCCCCGTAAAGATGTTTACATTAAAGACTTGACAATTTCGTCCGTAATTTTCAAAGAACATGGATCAGTTCTGTGCAACAGCTATCTAACCTAACATAGAGACTTTAGTTTTATCGATTTTTGACCCCACTACATTTTACGACAAAAGTGTCATAGATAACAAGCTATCAGTAACGTTAATGCTGTTTTACAGACTGAAAATGGGAAGCAAATTGCTGTTTGTAGTGGGAATGACGGCTCAGAATTGGCAAAGTAAAGTAAAAGTAAAGTATTCCCACTACAGGCCTCAGGAGGCCCTTGGGGTAGTGGGAGGTTAAGGCTCCCACTTTTTCTGGACAATCGGCACTTGATGTCAGCCGGGTTGTCAGCCCTGCGTGACGGCCGCCTTTACCCCAGAACAAGCGTCTGGTACTCATTTCCGTTAAAGGCTGAGTCGACCCCAGGGCCATAGTGCTGCCAGAAGGTTTTGGCCAGTTTAAAAACCTGACCCCACCGGGATTTGAACCCTCGACCTTTCGGCTTGTAGCGCAGTGCCTTAACCACTACGCTACGGCGTGCTATAAATGAAAATGATCCATGAACTGAACTGACGCATGATCCAAAAATATCTGGAACCGAACTGACTTGGAAAAGTGATCAGAATACGGAACTGAAAATCGCGATAACCGGTAAAGATGGTCAACTGTGCTTCATGTTCAAAATAAATTAAGTATTTCTCTCTCATGTAATTCAACTGAAATTACTTAACAATATATTTTTTTAATAAAAGAAATTTCATCATCATCATCATCTTCATGGTAGGCCGTCGGCCTGTTCCGCTCTCAGAATTCATCATCTCATCGTCTTCTAGGACGTCCCACATCTCTGTAGCCTTGAGGTTGGTACAACAGTGCTTGTTTTGTTAGCCTAGAAGAGTCCATTCTTAAAATATGTTCATACCATTGTTGTTTATAGTTTTGTATTTTTTCATCTATATTAAAAATTTTGAGTTCTTGCCTAACTGTTTCACTAGGAATGTGGTCTCTTAGAGTATATCCTGCAACGTATCTGAGGAACTTCATCTCTGATGTTTCTTGTAATCTTCTGTCTGATCTATCCATAACCCAATTGTCTGATCCACATGTCACAATGGGAACTGCCCTTATGTTATCAAACTTTAGCGTTGCTTCTTTTGTTGTTTATGTTTGTAGTGTTCTTTCAATAGCCCCACACATACTTTGACATTTATAATTCTCTTTCAGGTATATAATTTTTCCAATTGTAAGATATGTGACATCCTAAATATTTAAAACTCTGTACTTGTTCGATAATTTCATCGTTCAAAACTATTTTCGATCGAACTGCATTTTCCCCGAAAGGCCATTGCTTTTGTTTTCTTCGTTGAAATCTTGAGATTATATTTCTCCATGGTTTTCTTGAGCAGTAGTGTGGCTTTTTGTAATTGATTTTCTGATCGTCTGCAAACATAATTGTATCTACAATGGTAGTTTCTAGTTTAAAATATTTACTTACCTGTGTTTGCCATTCTGTGACAGCTGCGTCTAAATATTATATTAAATAAAGTCGGCGATAGAGGACAGCCCTGTCTTACTCCTAAATTTATATTTTCTATTTTGAAATTAGTGGAATTACTATTGTCTATAGCAATTGCTGTATCTTTTTACATTGTTTCAATCATATTTATGAAATGTTTTGGGTATTTTTGCCCGTCATTATTGTCCAGAGTTTTCCTCTTAATACATTACTCGTACCTCCAAGAGGAATAAAAGCAATTTAATTATCAATATTAAGACATCCGAGAATCATATGTATCCTAACTCCTTTAAAAAAAACGAAACTGAAAATATATAAAATCACTATTCTACCAGTTGTATGGATGCGAAACATGGACTCTTATTTTAAGGGAGAAAAGAAGTTTACGAATATTTGATAATAAAGTCCTTAGAAAAAAATTTGGGCTAAAAAGAGATGAACAGACAGGTGAATGGAGAGAAGTACACAATAGTGAACTATGTGGCATATATAGGAAGCCAGATATAATAAGAAGAGTTAAATCTCGTACATTGTGATGGGCAGGACATGTGGCACAAATGGGGAATGAAAGAGGTGCATGGAAGCTTCTCGTAGGAAAACCAGAAGGAAAACGCTCCGTTGGTAGACCAATATTCATGATTTGAGTGAAGTAGATTATACAGGGGATGAATGGAAAACATTAGCTCAGGATAGGGATCTATGGAGAGCTTATGTCCGCGCAGCCATGAACCTACGGGTTAGATGGAACCAGTGATTTAAAATCATCCGGTCATCATCATCCTTATCATCACCATCTTCCTTCGCCGGTGTGGAAAGAAACAGGAAGCTACCACACCTATAATTCCCTAGTAAAACTGCAAAGCATAGCATGAAAATGCAATGATTACAATGAATGACCAGCCCTCGGGCAGAATTACTGTGGATGGATATGTGTACATTCGTATGTATGTTTGTATGTATGAATGTATGTAAATATGTAGGCCTATGCATGTTCCAGAATTATGCTGGAATGGCTGGAGAAATATCAACCAAACTTGGTACACATATTAACTATAAATTAATGAAGGGCAAGAAAACCCTACTTCCCTAGCCTCCCTAGGAGTATGATATGTATAAATCATTTAAGGTTACAGATATATAGGCACTGTCTCATAAGTAATGTATTTTCTTAATAACATTTCATTTGGAATATTTTCTGAAAAAAAAATTAAACTTTTTCTTGTTGTTGTTGTTGTTCTTCTTCTTCTTCTTCTTCTTCTTCTTCTTCTTCGACTTTCCCCCACTTATAGGCTTGTCATCTTCAGTTTCCATTTATTTCTATCATTCCAATTTCCTTCTTCCAAATTTCCATCATCCATTATAGTTCTGACATAGGTTTCCTATTTCCATTACACTGCTCTTCAAAATAGAGACCATTAGATTGTATAGTACTGAACCATCTTCCAACTAGGTGAATTATCAAGCGATGATACGAAATTCTGGTTTTTCACGCCAAGGTTCGTTTTGATTCACTTGCAGAGATTCAATGTTTCAGCATGTTGGATGAGGTAACAGATTGATTGCTTGTTGTTCTTTAAGTTTGGGTCCTGTCGGATTTGACCCTACATCCTTCAAAATTTGATGAACTCGTTCAAGTTGTTGAGAATAATAACCCGCATCGATTGGACGCTCGTTTGTAACAAACTCCCAGTGAATCAAACTCTAAAAATTCCAATTTTATATTAAATTCCGACATTATATATGAGACAATCGAATACATTCCAGAGTAACTCTCGAACATTTGAAGCAATTTGAACAAACTCGGTACAAGTAATAATAATAATAATAATAATAATAATAATAATAATAATAATAATAATAATAGCTTTATTATACTTGGCAGAGTTAAAGCCTTAATGCCTTGTCTACCCCTCAACCAGGTTAAAAAAATACAAAAATAATTCTTACATCTAAGTGCCATAAAAAAATATTACATAGTACGTCTACAATATAATTATAATTTACAAAATACTTTATTTAATCTAGATTTAAGAAATAAAATATAAAATGTACAAGATAGAAAATGAGAAAAAAAACTGTTAATAACATAGAATAACTTTACTCTCGAGGAAAATTAATGATTTAACAGTAGGCAATTATATAAGCATGACTTAAAAGTACCAAGTGTGCGGCAACCTCTGATGTCTTGAGGAAGGAAATCCCAGTAGCAGGCAGAGGGTACGGTGAAATAAGTAGAATAAGAGGAAGTGGTATGAAGAGGGATTGTTAGCAGACTTTTATCTTGTGATTTAGTGTCAATATTGTGGTAAGAAGATCACTACAATTTTACGATGTTAAAAATACATTGTAGGAGGGGTAACAGACACCTGAAACCCTTATGAGGGGGCGTGAAAGAGTGATATGTAAAAAATAATCGATAACGGCCGAAATTAGTGTCGAATTCACAGTTTTCAGGGTCAATAATCTGATTTATGATAGACGGAAAAAGCCTTAGTTTGAATTAGTACCTCTAAGAGGGGGGTGAAGAGTAATGTTGAATCTATGGCTGTTGGTATCGCTAATATGATTGGTGACAGTCCCGATGCCAGTTGAGTTCAGGTTTTACCCCCGCTAACTTTAACGGAGATGATGAGACGAGATGTAAAGATAATAGAAAACCACTAATTTCAGTGTCAAATGCACAGTTTTCGGCGGTGGTAAGCTGATTGGAATAAAGAAACACTGTATAATCAGCTAATAATTAATAATTTATGGTAAAGTAATTTTGTGTTGAGTATAGAGAGATGTTGTAGCACTAGTGGTAATGAAAGTCAAGATATCAAACTGAGTAGTTAATGTGAAAATGATAATTACAGGGAAAGAGCTCCTGTTCACGTTACAGCGCCATAAACAGCATATTAATAATTGAATTAGACCATCTTAACTGCGGATCACGATCTATGCTCGATAAAAACGAGGTGTCGAGTTGGCAGCTGTTGTATTTACTTTTACCACGTGACCCATATGTCTGAAGGCTACGAAATTCAAAATTATAAATCAACATACGCCTTTATACCCACAGAAATAATTGCTTAATCCTTTATTTATAACTACTTCTCTTAACTGCGATACAAAGGTACATGGAATAAACTTGATTATATATAATTTATGATATAACTAAGCTACTCCTCGTATTGAGTGCTCATTGGTTGAGCAAATATCGCTAACGAAACACTGAGTTTCAATTTATACGTATTGATAAATATCTTTCAGCTTCAAAGTTCATTTATAATTCCGGAAAATCTATATGCAGCAGTTTAATGAGATTTTGTAAATATCTCAGGAAAAAAAAAACATGATATCAAGTTTATATTAAAAATCTCAAAGTTACGATAAAAATATGAAAATTGCAATCAGATCGTGGAAATATTAGGTACTGCTAGAGGCAGAAATAACTGGATTGATCAGTCTCCTGAATACTGTATTTAACTGTCCCACAGCAGCAATATTTGCATCTTTGGATCTTTTACAGTTTTCCCTTGTAAATATATAAGATAGTTGAAGTGATCTCATTATAGATATTAAAAGGCTCTTGGGTTTGTAAAAAATTAAGACTCCTATCTATGTAGACAATAGATACAAGTCATCAGTCGGATTATCAGCCATGTGTGACAAGTCCAAGCATTTTGTGTAGGTACTCATTTTTGTTAGAGGCTGAGTCGAGCCTAGGACTATGATGTTGCTTGAACATTTAGAGCTCTTTAATATTCTTGAGTCAGTGGAAGACGAGCCCGTAACCTATCGGCTTGTAGTGCTTTGCCCGAAACAATTACACTATCGCGTGCACAAGATAGTTTACGAACTAAAAGTGAATACATTTTAGTAACGTTTTGAGACCATGTGTATTTATTAGGTTTATTTTCACTTCATATTAATATTCTGGTTGGCATACAGTTTAACATTATACTAAACAGTGCTATGGTATCTGATTCGGACAGTCTTTTATTAACTAGGCTAATTAATACATTTATCTAGGCTAATCAGTAAGTTTATCTACGCTAATCAATAGCTTTATTTAGGTTAATTAGTAGCATTATCTAGGTTCCCAGTAACTTTATCTAGAGTAATCAATAGCTTTATCTAGGCTAATCAGTAGCTTTATCTACGCTAACCAGTAGTTTTATCTAGGGTAATCCAAAGGTTTATCTAGGGAATCAATAGCTTCACCTAGGTAATCAGTAGTTTTATCTAGGGTAATCAGTAGCTTCATCTAGGCCAGACCTGTAGAACTGCAGCGCGGGGAGTGTCGACGTGTTCATACTTCACGTGTTCGATGCGCTGAACCTAAACAATGAAGAGTCAGTGGCCTTGCTTATGAACATGAGTACGACGAGTCAATATTAATACAATTTGTAGTAAAACTCGGTTGAGGTGTTAATCACAATATTAAAATATATATATAAAGTTATAAAATGATTTACCTTTGTAGGTTTGTCCAAACTTTTAAAAATATTAAGTAACTGTAGGGCTTTTGGGACTAGTCCCATCATTAAACATTTACACTGATCACTATGTTAAAGTTGCTCCAAGATAAGGTCCAATGTAACAAGTGTCGTCAAGTGCTTACAACGCATAGAAAACATAAGTTAAAAATGAAACTATTTATTAATATAAATTACTTTATTTTTAGGACCAATATTTTTCGAGATGGATTAATTTACATTGTTTTATGATTATAATGGTTTCGATCCTCAGTCGGGTGGTTTCTTCGGGGTTTTCCTCACCTATAAGACAAATAACCTCGAACACCATCTGTTCATCATAATCATCATAGTTGTCACATTTAGTATGAATGGTGTGTTTCGTCTTAATGCTGTGTTGCCTCACATTAAACTGATCCGTCATTCGAGCTGGTACATGTCCTTATGTGGCCATCGCAGTACGTACGTGACCCGTATTTAAAATCATTTTTCTTTTTTTTTAAATTTAAACATAAATGCTACAAACCGTGCTTTACCAAGGGGTATATCACGCGGTATTTAGAGTTTTTGTTATACAATTATTGTTGTTGTAGTTAATGGAAGATCTTCGTAGGAATTCTGCAACGTTCACTGTTTTGAAATGAATTTTCAAACTATTTGTCGTAGTAGCATTTTGTAGTGTAGCTGAAGAACACGTTGCATTCAGTCATCAGATGATGGGCCGTCTGCAGCATTTTTTCTGGGCAGTTTCAATAAGGCGAAGCAGTTTTGTTCATTCTGTATAGGTAAATTTTAAATCCCTTTCCCTATAGGTCATATCACTGTAAGGGTCGGTTAGCATGTGACATATTAAAGTACCTATAACGTGAGAGGTTAAGCTGAATTAATTAATTTATTAATTTATGAATACTTGGTAATATTAAAATGAAGTGACAGTATCCACCACTGAATGTTTACATTCAGAACACATCTCCTGAACAGGCAGGGAATGACAATGTCTAGCAGGGCCGTTAAATAGTGCTCACTACGCAAGTCGCCCCCCTCCTCCTACTCAGCCATACGTCGGATTGACTGTCAAGGTAAGATACTGCTATTCACTTCTCAGTTGTGTTATCTTTTAGTGAAAATAATAAAACATATCTCAGTCGTCCTCGACAAAGTATATATTAACTTACTTGTATCTAGTGCATTTTATATTTAGACCAACATTTTGTATAGCATATTCAAAATTATTTCGCCAAATAGGCATATTCTTTGGTGTACTTGGTTGCCTTCTTCCATTTATTTACAATTCATTTTTTAGTTTATTAGTTCAGTCTCCATACATTCTCCATGACAATTCTACAAATATTTTTCTCCACTATGCTAATCACATCCTCTTTTACTTCCATTATTCTTCTTATCTCTGTTGTCATTAGTCTTTCTCTTCTCGACTTTACTTAAAATTTCCATTTCAATTAATCTAAATTTTATATTATGATGCTCAAACACTGTCTACGTTCCTGCGCGTATAATACAACACTATGAAGAACTAAGGTTTTGATGTAATACTTTATTTTTGTTGATCATGTTTCTACTGTGTTCATCATACCAGTGCTTTTCCCCCATTATTAATTCTTTTTTTCAATTTTCATATTTGATGTTACTTCTGTTTCACCAAAATTAAACCCTGTGCAAAATATAATATATATATATATTACATATTTCCTCAAATCAATATAAAACAATTTATTAGGAATGTTTGTTGATATGTATGTACATGCATTTTTTTAAATAAATTTTAAACGCAATTTCAGATAATCTTGCGAGTATGACAACAAGCATGGGCGTAGCGAGGTGGGTGCGCTGCTTGCACCCCCCTTGATTTTCGACCAATTAACACTAGATAGAATGAAAT
Source organism: Diploptera punctata (assembly GCA_030220185.1). NCBI lineage: Eukaryota > Metazoa > Arthropoda > Insecta > Blattodea > Blaberidae > Diploptera > Diploptera punctata. The sequence continues at coordinate 312,232 of JASPKZ010007850.1, forward strand.
TTTCTTCTATCCGAAATTAGGTGTAAAATGTTAAAAATAGGCCTATGTGTAAAAAAATAAAAAATAAAAATGTAGTAGTAGTAGTAGGACTTTATTAGACAAGTAAGATATTTACAATATTATTTACAAATATGGGTCGCACGGGCAGTAAGCCGTACGTGCTATTGACAGTCCGTTACAATAAAGTAATAATTGCTACTAGTGTGAAGAAAAATAAACAAAAAAAAAAGCAATAACATTACAATTACATAAAGAAAAAACAATAACATTACAATTAAATAATAACACAATAGCATTATACACTAAAAAAAAAGCAATAACATTTCAATTACATAAATAAAACACAGTAATATTACAATTAAATAATAACACAATAGCATTATACACTAAAAAAACCATAACATTACAATTACATAAGAAAACACAGTAATATTACAATTAAATAATAACACAATAACATTATACATTAATTAATTTATATATAATTATTAAGAATTAATGTTATTGCATTTTGATAACATATATTTATTTATGAATGAGTGTTGTTCTTATTTTCCGCGTTTTGTCCAGAAATTTACCCAACTTTATCCAATTTCCTGGATTTACCAATAACTCGTAGCATGCCAATCTTTCCCGATTTGAATTTAGAAATCTTTCCGGTAATAACTGACGTCTCCAATATTCTAAATCATTACATTGTCCTAATATATGTATCTCATCTTCAAATTTCCCGCACATTGGACATATTCGCATATCGCGATCGTCGCTAATTTTTTTGAAATTTCCATGCCCCTAGCCTAAACCAAGCAAGCCCTGATCTCTCTTTAAATCCTAGGTTGAGTATATACGATTCTTTTCCCTAGACGTTTTTTAGGTCTCTTTGTAAACACAGTGAGCGTTTCCTGTACATTAGGCGAAAGTATCTTGTTGGTTTATATCTAAGTACCTCTTCCTTATTTTTCTCCACACGTTCTTGCGATTTTCAGTCCCTTTTTCCCATATCCAGCCCATCCCAATCTTTTGGAGTTCTCTCCTAACCTCGTCTGCCCAAAATTTAACATCTATGTTTTTAATTTGGTGGTCGTAACAAATTGCTCTAAGCATTGTACGTTCACCTTGGATTACTCGCAACCAGTATTTGAGTACACGAATTTTACAATTTATGTCGTCCTGGAATGACCCAAATTCATATAGAATTCCACAGTTAGAAACGGCCTTACTAAGTCCTGTAATATATTTTAGAAAATGCGTATATACCTTATTTAGTATTTCCGTTCTTTGGAAACCCAAAATCTCACTACCATAGTGCATTACTGGCCTGACCTTCGCTCCATACATTTTTTCTAATGTGCTGACTGGAATATCAGGCACTCGACCCAGAATACCGAGTACACTGTTAAGTAAAAATGTATTACTTACTCACTGGCACTATCGAACCCGTAGGTTCATGGCCACGCGGACATAACCTCTCCATACATCCCTACCCTGAGATAATGCTTTCCAATCATTCCCTGTATAATCTACTTCCCTCAAATCATATTTAATGTTATTCTCCCACCTCATTCTTGGTCTACCAACTGGGCGTTTTCCCTCTGGCTTTCCTGCAAGATGCTTCCATGCAAGTCTTTCATTCCTCATACGTGCGACATGTCCTGCCCATCGCAGTCTACGAGACTTAACTGTTCTTATTATATCTTATTATTAAGCCCGCCAAACCAATCGATGTGATATATCAATTTATCAAATACCTGTCCAAGTAGACATAAGCGTCACTAGTACCCCAGAAAATTCTAGACCTCTATTATGAGTGGTTAACGCATCATTCATTTCTCGAATTTCAGCTGAGTACCTGAGTTTGTTTTTCGACGCCTATACGCTTGTAGAAGCTTCGCCGGACCTTGAATCTTCATTGGCCGCACACATTTTTGTAATGAATAGCTTTTTTATAGCCTTGCGTTGGCCAACGCCCACTTACAGTGATTGGTGAAAGGTTTCCCATGCCTGTGTCTCGTATTTTCTAGTATGTTGGATTGACACAAATGATTATCCAATTGACATATTCTTTACTCCAAGGTTTTAGACTCATGCTTCAACGTTCAAGTAAGCGTATTCGTGCGTGTATGCGTAAAAATGGATATCCATCCATCCATAGTAATTCTGCCCGAGGGTATATCCTTCACTGCAATCATAGCATTTTTATGCTATGCTTGCAGCTTTACTAGGGAATTGTAGGTGTGGTAGCTTCCCGTTGCTTTCCACACCGGTGAAGGATGATGATGATGATGATAATGATAAGGATGATGATGATGATGATGGCCATATGATTTCGGGGACCGTTTGGACCTTAAAGGTTTCCTGACATTTGTCTTATAGGTGAGGAAAAACCCCGATAAAAACCTCACCCAGAAAAACTGCCCCGACCGGGGGATCGAACCCGGACCCGCTGTGTGACAAGGCAGCACGCTACCTCGAGACCACAGCGGTGAACAAAAATGGATATAAGACAATTATTTGGTTAGTACCTACACAAGTTGTATCATTGCAATATTTTTTTTCCGGGATAGTTTAGAATTCATCACATCCGAAGGAGAAGATTTACCTACAATTTACCCATATAATGATATTGGCAACTGGCTCGGGAGAACAGAGATAATGAGTAAAGAAGATAAAGTGAAAATTCTGACAAACTGCTTTAGTCCACCCGGAAGCTACAATTTCACAATTTCAGCAAAGTTGCTGAACATTTAAAATGGAAATTCAAGCATTGTTGGATGCATCAGTATTCACCCTGGCTAAAGTATTCCGCAAGATTCAAAGGTGCACTCTGTAAATATTGTGTTCTATTCTCCCCACATATTGTGAGAGGGTGTTAAAGGATCATTCATAGTGAGGCCCTTCCATAAGTTTTTTTTCAAAATATATGAATTCGCCAAAAAAAAAAAACATTGTGAGAGCCGCTGGCATATGGAAGCTGCGCAGTCAGCACGCTTGTTTTAAGTGAGGTCCCTGATAGCTGGTAAGTGGCTGTAAGAAGATTGCGGTGAGTAACTTGAAATATTTGTCTTCCATCTTGGATACCATTATGTTTTTGTGGCTTGCAATGTCTTGAATTTATGGGTAAAACACCGGATTTGATTCGGTGGAGAATTTATGCCGGTGATATAAACATAAAATCTCATTTAAACGCCAAGAATGCTACAGTTCTCCACAAATTAAAAATGAATGGATTGTTTTATGTGACTTGAGGTAGGGAAAATGATTGTGGATGATGTAAAAAATCCCAGCGCTTAGTGTTTTAGCTGATAAAAGCTGTGACATTTCTGGAAAGGAGAAATTGTCCATTGGGGTGCGATATTTTGATGAGAAACGGAATAAAATTCGAGAAGAGTTTTTGGGCTTTGTTCAACTGAAAAGAATGGACACCCAATCAATTGCTGCAGAAATTGAGTTTTTTTCCTTCAAAGAGATAAACACTGACCCGTAAAGATGTGTCGTCCAGGGATATGACGACTGATCAACAATGGCAGGAAAAGTCAACGGTGTCCAGAAACATCTGCGCGAGTTCTTTTCTCAAAGGTATTTACTTCCACTGCGCGAGCCACAAAGTCATTCTTGTGGTGAATGATTTGAATAATGTGCCCGAGGTGAGAAACACGATAACTACTATTAAGGATATTATAAACTTTTTTCGAGAGTCACCGTTGAATAGATAGCACGTCCTACGGATCCCCATGCTCTGATAAGCACGTTGGTCACAAAAATGTAAACGTATTGGGATATTTAAGAAACACTTTTTGGATTAGATGAACGGCCTGAAATTGATTGCCGTAGAAAGGAACGCACCAAGTCGAAAACAAACTTATAAGTTGCATGCTGCTGAATGTAGAAGTATTTTCATAGTTTGTTTGTGCCTGATATCAAAATATTCTAGCTATTTGGAACCTGTCGTTAATTCGCTGCAAGCTGTGGTTATAAGTGTAATTAAATGCACGGCCCATGTTGAAAGCATTAAAAGAATGATAATAGATCATCGCAAAAATTTATGAGATCTCCGAAGGCATCGTGAAAGAGATGGAGACTATTTGCTTCTGAGCTAGGTATACAAATCGCACTACCAAGAATATCCAATAAGCACACACATCGAACTAATCCACAATGCAATCCCAAAGATTAATTTAAGGTGGCCATCTTAAATACCTACTTGGTTTCCTTCTACACAGCTTATTCAGACAGATATCGAGAACAGAGTTCTGCTTTTAAACTTGAAATGTTACACCCTATAAACCTAACATCATGTCTGAAAGATGCCCAAGCAACAGCGAGCAACATTTCAGAGTATTATAAAATCGATGGTTTGTCCACTGAAATTGAACTATAGCACCGTATGTGGATGAAACGAAGTGATAAGTATAAAGGTGATTTCGTTAACATCGTGTGAACGAGTGCAATTTTTTCCCATCCATAAAAAAATAATTGAAATATGCCTGTCTTTAACATGCACTACGGCGCCGATTGAACGCGCTTTTAGTACCATAAGAAGAGTGAAGACATGGTGCCGTTCTGCAATGACAGAAAATCGCCTTAATGGCCTGTGTATGCTCAGTCTGCACAAAAAACATATTAAAATGATTTTGAAAAATTAAAACAAAACGTACTAAAAAAAATGTTCTCAAACGAAAATTCGAGTCCAACCGTGTGTGTAGTTGTACTTTATTAGCAGCTAAAATATAGCTAATAGTTTCAATACAATTAAGTATAAAAATTATGAACTAATGTTGACAAAAATTCAATTCGCCAAGCCTAAAAATTCTGCAATTTATTTATCTCTTATTCTTCAAACTTCCTCTTCAATAGCGCTGTAGTTTTCTTCCGAATTATATTTAGGTTAGTTTAAAAAATAAAGGTTGTATTTTGAATTTTTAAATTTGTTCGTTTGTACCCGGAAGGAATAGAGCCGAAAAAAAGTTTGCACCCTCCTTAATACAATGCCCCTGGAAAACAAGTGAATCTTTATATTTTGTGAAATGAAAGCCAGGTTTACAGTATAAAAAGTCTTTATAAAAGCGCAATAGGTATTTTAATCTCTACATAATCAGAACTGCTGGGAAATAATGAAAATTATATCACCATTCTCTCTCTCCCTATCTCTATCTCGTTGTCTCTCTCTCTCTCTCTCTCTCTCTCTCTCTCTCTGTCTCCCTCTCTCTCTCTCTTAGTTTATCCTCCCTCTTCATAGGTACTCAGCCTGACACACGGTTTCTAACCTTACAGGAATACAACCAGGGCCGTCTTAGCCATGCCGGGGCTCCTGGGCACACAAGAATTTGGAGCCCTGTTGGAAAGTAAATAAAACAAATGGCAAAAAAAATTTCCTGATATGATCTTATATTTATTATGTTTAATTGGCACAAATAAAATATTGTTAATTAGAATATTATTAATTAGCAGAGTATGCTGCTGGTTTGAATTGGTTACGATTACGATGAATTGTTTTTTTGGGATTTTTGTTGTTCAGAATCTTGTGTTATATTCTCAAAGTCTATTTTTTAAGGATATCATGTTCTATGCACATAATTGACAAATTAGTTAGTCGTTCTTGTAACAGTGTTGTTCGTTATTAATTTTGTATTATCTTTAACTGTGAAAATGAGCGCTCTACTCTACATTTGGTAACCATTAAGCAATGGACTGTTCTTGTAGCAACTTCAACATTTGGAAACGTTTCTTCTAATTCATCAGACTTTATTAGTTTTGCAAGATTGAGTTACTTAAATCTGCTAATTCCTTTGCTGTGTTCTTTAAATACTGCCTTAAATTAAAACATTCTGATTTCAGCTCATATTACATTAATGTCTTCGTGATAGAATTCTGCAAATTCTTTGCATTTTTTGTCAACTCGTCAGAATCGATTGTTATTAACTGACAAAGAAAATTAAAACGATTGTCAATATCTTGGTATGCTGCCGAACAATTTTTTAAATATGCATACAGTGTGTAGATTATAGTAATAAACGTATTCACAAGAAATTTTTCTTTGTGATTCAACTATACAGTGTCTGATGATGATCCTTCAAAAAGAAGCGATGCGTGTGTTGTGAATTATTTGCTTTCAGACTTATCTTCATAGTCAGCATTTGGATTTTTTCTTTAGCAGCCGATTCGCATAGATCAAAATTTTTGGGTGCATTAATGACATAATCGATCAGAGATGCGTAAAGGTTTAGCAATGTCCGTAGTCACAGTGCTATTCTGTAAACGTAACCTTGTTTTATTCATAATTCCCAAAAGATCATTCCATATCTCTGTTAGAAGAATAGTTTCTATTTTTTTTTTGCTCTGCTTTAGGCTTCCTGGTTGATTGATGTCACTTGTAATTGATGACAAAGCTTCAGAAATATTTAAATATCCATTTTGCAAAGCATTAATAGCATTAGCACGTGCAGACCATCTAGTATCCGGGAGAAACTTCAGAACTTTATTTGCACCCAAATGCTATGTCATAATTTTTCAACGTTTGGTCGAAGCCGAGAAAAAAAATGAACAATTTTTGGATAAACTGAAAGTATACTAGTGCTTTAGAAACTCGTTCAACAGCCTGAACACCTACTAAATTTAGCGAATGTGCCGCACATGGCACAAAAATTGCAAATTCACATTTTTCTTTTATTCGTGGCTGAATACCAGAAAACTATCCAGCCATATTTGATGCATTATCGTAACTCTGCCCACGACAATATTTTAATGGAATATGAAGATTTAAAAAAAAATGGTATCTGCTAGTTGTTGTGCATTATCTTCATCCATAGGCAAAAATTGCAAAAATCTCTCAATAGGCTCTCCGTCTTTTACATATCTAACGATGAAGGTCAGTTGGTCAACGTGGGAGAGATCTGGCATAGAATCCATCCTAATAGAGTAGTATTTTGCTGATTTTAGTTCGTTAACAATTGCTTTTAATACCTCCTGTCCCATTATATTAATAAATTTATTACAAATATTTGCAGACAAATATGATGTACATCCCTTTTCCACGATTTCCGCAGTTTCGTATATGATCAGCAAGAAAATGATCAAATTCAGTAATCAGTTCTAAGCATCCCAAATAATTCTTGTTATTGTGAGACCCCAATACTCATTATCACCACGAAAAACAAGACCTCTTAAATTTAAAAAAATCACTACTGCACAATTCTTCTAAGTACATTCTTCCAATAATTGACTTCTGTATTATATTGGGACAGCAACCCACTGTCAACTCGTCCGGTAGTTTTGCTTCTTGCGACATAAATTCATCATTAATTTTCTGTGCTGTAAACTGTTCTCATGCTCCAATAATAAGTTACTTGTAGGTTATGCTTCAAATACGTATGTATATCCATTCGGACAACTCAAATTATGTCCAGTACCAGTAGTAGTATTTAGTAGACGGAAGCAATAACAGTACACAGACTTCTTCGATGGCGAATAAAAGAGCTATTTTCTTTCTAAAGACTTGCCATTCGTCACTTTACGGGTGAAAATATTTTTAGTCAAGCATCTACGAGTAGTTTTTGTTTACCGCTTGAATCTCGAAAAATTGTGGAAGTTTCAGACAAGTTACAATTTTTATTTTGGAAAAACTATAATCCTTTTCGAATGAAGATATCGCGTACTTCTTCCATTAAAATTTCATGACAGTACACATCAGGATCAGGAGATACATTTTCCAAGCTTGTAGTTGTTAACTCACAGTAGCTTGAAGTGGAAGGTTCAATATCTGATGTGTGTTTGTCATTTTTGTCACACGTAAGCTCTTTTTCCCATTGATATTCAGAAGTATTTTGATCTTGAGGTGGTAAGAATGAAGAATCATTTGTTTCTTCAACCGTAAAAAATCAAGTGAGTTTAGAAAGTTTTTTGGTTATTTCTTTTTGAGCTGGAACTATTTTTCTTTTTTTCTGTGAACCACTTAAATATGTTCTTTTCGACACAATGAAATAATTTATAAATGAACACGTCAACACTTCTATTGTTTAAATTAATTTCTATTAAACAAAACAAAATCTATATATAAGCATTCTATAGACTGCACAAGCTCGACTTTGCAATCAAAGTGGTTTGTGTAGGTGGCTGCTAGATGGTGAAGTTTAGCTATTTATGCTACGAGACACAGAAGTGGCCAGTTATGGCATGGGAGAGTTTCAAAACGGGTCGATGGTCGGCGCTGTGTCAAACAGGAGAATGAGTGGATATTAATTATTATCCCGAGCATAGCGTAGTGTAAGGGGATATATCAGTCTTTCGGGGCCCCCGTGAAGATGGGGGCCCTGCTTGCCCTTATGGTATAGACGGCATTGAATACAACCTGCTGGCACAGGATATTTAAGTCTGGATGACATAACTAATTCACCGGGGTTATCGAACACGCAGGTTTATGGCCGCGCGGACATAAGCTCTCCATACATCCCTATCCTGAACTAATGTTTTCCAATCATCCCATGCATAATCGACTTCCCTCTAATCATGTTTAATGTTATTCTCCCACCTCATTCTTGGCCTACATATTGGACGCTTTCCCTCTGGTCTTCCTACAAGGAGTTTTCATACCACTCTTTCATTCCATACTCGTGCCACGTATCCCGCCAATCCAAGTCTACAATACTTGACTGTTATCATTAAAGTGGACTCGGTATTTTGGTTTTCCAGGCGGCATCAAAGGCAACTGTTTCCCTACGGTTTAAAACATACATTGTTTCTGCCAAGCAGAGCCGGGTAATTGTTGTTAGAGGCTTCTAAGACGCCACTTTAATCACCAAAAACAGAAAACAATTCTCTGCCAATAATGTCTTCACATTATAATTGACGTATAAAATAACGTTTCCATGTCAACTCCACGTGGACATAATTATCCTAACAGTGTTGGAACTCTCTTCTTCTATTCTTATGAGGTGTTCATACCATTTCTTCTAATTTTTCCAAATATGTTTTTGTCAACTTGCATAATTTCTATTATTGTGATATATAATAAAATCTTATATTTTACCTGGCAGAGTTAAGGCCTTAAGGCCTTTTCTATCACTCAATCAGATAAAAAATACAGACGTAATTCTAGCTTCTTGTCACAATTAAAATAAATATTACATACTATGTCTACAATATAATTATTATTTACAAAATATTTTGAATTTAATACAGTTTTAACAAATTAAATACAAATATACAAGATAGAAAAAATGAGAAAAATAATTTATTACATAGAATGTTAGTGCCAATGAATAAAATGTGACAACGCCGCTTGATATGCTAAATACTTATCAATGCAAAATAGACTTACCTAACCAAAAAGCAAAGCGCCTGCAAACTAAAATACCGAGGCAACTAGACATTAGTTTTCCTATAGAGACCATGTAGCTCACTATTATGTAGTTTTACCTACTCGCCTGTCTGTTCATTTTATTTGGTCCAAAATTTTTCCAGACAACTTTACTATCAAATAAACATAATTCTTTCTTCTATCTAAAAGTAAGCATGCATGTTTCGCATCTATATAATATAACTGGCAGAATAAGAGTTATATATTGTTTTTCAGCCCTACCACTTGACTACTTAGCGTCGGACCAGTAACCCGTCCTAAGGAACCTCAACTTTACTTGCAAGTCTCAACACCAAGAAATCCAGAAGGAATTGAATATAAGTCAAGATGGATGCAACATGTTCATCGAGTGGAAGATCAAAGGATACCCAAACAAATGTTAAGCTATCGACCTGCAGAAAAAAAGACCAGGACGTCCACTCAAAATACTTTTGGATGGTGTATCTCTGGAGGCAGAAACAGGTCAACAAATTACCTAAATTCATGAATGTACTATGATGATGATGGTTATGATTATAATGATAATTTTTTAGAGACGTTGGGAAGACAAGTGTCCCTGTGATGTATGATAGGATGCATTTCCTCCAGAATCGAGCTTATGTTTAATTTTTTGCGCATCTCATTCCTGTTTCTAATTCCATACATCCATAGTAATTCTGCCGGGGAAAATTACACAAAAAAGCATTCTTATAAACAAAATTCTCGCATACTCCGCCAAAAAAAATTAAAGCGAATCCTCCTCTTCTATATTCTACATTAAACCCAGAAACTAACTCCGCAGCTCCTTCACTGCAGTCATAGCAATTTCATGCTATGCTTGCAGCTTTACTAGGGAATTGTAGATGTGGTAGCTTCCCGTTGCTTTCCACACCGATCAAGGATGATGATGATAAGGATGAAGATGAGGATGATGTTTATGATGATGGCCATATGATTTCGGGGACCGTTTGGGCCTTAAAGTTTTCCTGACATTTGTCTTACAGGTGAGGAAAAAACCCCGATAGAAACCTCACCCAGAAAAATTGCCCCGACCGGGGATCGAACCCGGCCCCGCTGCGTGACAAGGCTATCTCGAGACCATTTCATTCCTGTTTCTAATTAATGTTAATATATATTTGAATTCAGCCACTTCTTAAAATTTCCTCCCATTTTTCATTAACTGCCCATTTCCATTATATAATATAGACTGGATCGCATGCACACTTTTTGTTTACTCAAGGACATGGAAAGTCTCACCAATGGAGTGTTCAGTTGGTAACTTCGCAGACAACATGGATAATTACACAAAGTAACATGAGAAGAGGAGATTATCATGCAGGTGATTATTATGGTTGTAGGCTACTCGGGGACTTTTGAGCTTATTGTTTTAGTGTTATTTGTTTAAATACGATAAAAAATATCCGAATAAAAGGGACTCGAATCCAGTCACTTTCCATGCGAGCGTAGACGATATCTGAGATACAGCAGTGGATCCTCACCATTAACTTCATGAACAATTCTGACAAATCCTTTTATATACTCGTACTTTACTTTGTCAAAATTTTATTGATTGAAACAATTTATATAAGTATCGTACATAATTCGTATAAAACCACCTTTTTATCCATTAGCATGAAATATGATCTATTATCAATATTCGAGAATAAATTTCTTAGGAAAAATTATACACCAAAAAGAGATAAACAGCCAGGAGAATGGAGAAGACTATACATAATGGTGAGCTACATTGTCTTTATAGGAAGCCCTAGAGCAATTATTTAAGGTGTGGATTTGGTACCGACCTTACGAAGGTCTTGACCCGATATCTTCATGTGCTTGTAGGAAGGTGGTGGCGTAGTTGTGTGTTATGCTGTGTAGAGTATTCCTCTAAACAGTTGTCATTCTTCAGGTGAGCTTGTCGGTCTTGAAAAACGGCTTTTTCTTGTAGTGTCTGGATCTTGCAGTCTAAGTTCTAGATGAGACTTGAGTATTAACGAAGGATAGTGTGGATTGAAGGACTTGAGGGTTTTGAAGGATGGTGGTGAGGAGAATAAGGAGGGATTGGAGTATATTCTCCGGTGGGTTCTGAGAAGGTAAGGGAGGGAAATTGTCTTCGGTCTTTTGAGGTGTTCTTGGAGTGGTTTTTGAAGTGGTTTCAGGCTTTCTCGTGATGGATGATTTGCTTGTTCCTTGCGTTTGTCTCATTTTCAGATACTTCTGGAATGATGGACATTTTCGATGACTTGCTGCATGATCTGCGTTGCAGTTGGTACACTTGACTTCCGTCTGGGTGCAGTCGGAGACTCTGTGGTTGCCGGAACACCTGACGCATTTTGTGTCTCGAAAGCAGAATTCTGCAATATGTCCAAAGCCTTGACATTTGAAGCACTGGGTGCCTCCTGTGGGTTTCCGGTAAGGTTCCAATCTGATTCGGATGTTGAATAGCTCTTTTAGATCTTCAATTTTTTCCTTGATGTCTGGTGTTTTGTTGAGAGTTAGGATGTAAATAGGAAGCTCTATCTTCTTCTTTACTCCGTCTATGAAGACTTGTTTTTCAATGCTTCTTAATTCTTTGACGGGCAGGTCCCTACTCGCAATTTCATCACATACTTCCTGTGTTGTGATGGACTTAGGAAGTCCCTTCACAACTAGTTTGATGATAGGAGGCCTGCCATAGCCGTGGGTGTAAAACTGAGTCTCTGATTTCTTGAGCTCTTTGTAAGCTCGCCGATAGGCCGCCTTTGTTGAGGTCCTAATGGTGAGTACGCCCTGGTTGTACTTCATGTGTACTTCATTCTTGTTACCTGCAGTGATGCTTTCCAATTTTAGTGGCGTGATGTCTTTGGAATATACCACTATGGGAGGTGGAGTTTCTGCCTTTTCTTCATACAGATGTTCAAACAGATTTCTTGTTTCTATTGGTGTTCGTTGTTTATAGTAGTGTTGGTTATTTCTAGCAGTGCGACGTGCTGGCGGGAGGACGAATCCATCCCGGTCTTGCATTTCTGCGTAGTTCTTCTTTCGACGAGGTGCTCTAGTTGCCAGCTCGATGAATGATGAGAATGAGAATCCTATAGGAAGCCAGATACAATAAAACTTGTTTAATCCGGAATGTGAATAATGCGGAAATCTGTCCAATGTGAACAAATGTATTGGTCCCCGCGAAATAATAGTAATTTTACATGTATTTATTTTGCATAAAACGGAATCTGTCCAACGCGGAAACGAAATATATTTCTAAACAATTCATGAAAAAAATGTTTATAAAGCGGAAAGGCAGAGAAATAAATTTGTTTCCACTTAATTGAATTTTCGTTATGCCAAAAAAAACAATAGGGAATGATTCCTACCGCCGGGTGAAGTATAGATTCTACCTGTACCTGAAATTTTATTTCGGCCTCACTCCACACCCGATATGCGAAATACAGATACTTGTCTTTCAAATAACCATTGCACTGTAAAAATCTTAAATTAGTTTAGGTTCTGAGACAAATGTTAAACTGGTACCGTTCTGAATTTACTGAATAAAGATAATAGGTATGTATCATTGTCATTAAACGAAACGTGAAAGTGATTGAATGTTAAAAATCTGTAAATTTCCGGACCGATGCTCCAAAGTCAAACTCTAGCTGCTGCTAAATCTCTACGGAATAACGATTTCAAGACATCTTCAGGTTGGCCGGACAGTTTTAAAAGACGACACAATGTATTATGATGGAACATGAAATTCGCGGAGAATCAAAGCATGTGGACGAAAGTGTAGTTAGTGAGCTGAAACCGAAACTACATACTTTAATTTCAGGATACGCACCTAACAGGCATTTTTAACGCTGACGAAACGGGACTCTTTTTTTCGCGCGTTGCAGCAGAAGTCGCTCATACATACTATACTTCACTTTTCAAAGGTAGCGGAACTACAATTAATCCAAGGTATTTAAAAAGACATATACGGTGTTCTGTAATCTAAGATTAATAAGTTTTAGTATTTTTTATAATGCGGAATTTTGTCTAATGTAGAAAGAAAAATTGGTCCCATGAGATTCCGCTTTGAGCATGTTTTACTGTATAAAAGTCTCGTAGACTGCGATGGGCTAAATATGTGGCACGAATGTGGAATAAAAGAGTTTTGGAAGATTCTTGTAGGAAAACCGGAAGGAAAATGCCCAGTTGGTAGACCAAGAATGAGGTGGGGGAATAACATATCCAAGATATGAGTAACTAGATTTTACAGGAGAAGATTGGAAACATTAGCTCAGGATAGGGATGTATCGAGAGCTTATATTCGCTCGGCCATGAACCTATCAGTTTGATAGTAATAGTGAGTAGTTAATTATATGGTCTATTATTGTGAACTTTATACAAAAATGACAAATTTTCTTATTTTCATATTAATGATGCGTTGGGCATCATTAACGTAACAATGACAACAAAATGTTAAGGAAATACACATTAATAATAATAGATTTAGACATGATGAGAAGAAAGAAACAATACAATGGTACAAATTACATTATTTTCAAGCTCATCATTTTGACAAAATGTTAACATCTGGAAACCATTATAAATGTACGGTATCTGCAAAAAAAAATTTTGCTAACAGCAAGGACTACAGTGTTATGAAATAAAGTAATACTATTTGGACATGCTGTACAACTTGTATTTCAATTAGGTGATTTTATAAAATTAGTAGTCTTAAACGATGGAACTTTTCTAGTGTCTTTCGTTTCCAAATACTCACTCCATTGAACCGAAAGTGCCTTTTGCGGTTCAGTTATCATCTTCGTGCTCCTTCCCGCTTACGAACATTTGTGAAGCCTGCCAATGTTTCCTGTGTTCCGTGTGGTTACCCCTTCCTTCTTTACCCTTTCCATTGCGCATCTTGGTAGCGCACATCCCTTCTCCTGGCGAACCTGATATATGCTCGGCAATCTCAGTGGACTAAAACAGTCAGTCGATCGGCCTAACAAGTGGCGTTTGGGTTCTTTACGAGTGGATTCAGTGTTGGAATCCTACTCTGGAGTACCATGCAAAGGGTGAAGTTAGCATGGTAATGCAGAAGATAAGCATGTGGATTGTAAACCGAAGAATGGTTGGATTTAATTTAATCTAAGTCAGCATGGAAGAAGGATTTCCGATTCTGCTTAGAGACGTTTGAGTGTGATTGTTTGAATGGTACGTCGTTATCTTATTATGTTTTGTTTATTATTGGGCTCAGATTGATTGTTCCAAGATATAGTTCTGTTATTTATATTACTTTATTTTTTTATAATAATCCACACTTATTTTGTATTAAAAACCAATATTTTATGTTACGCCCATTGTTCTTATTTAAAGAATAGCCATTGTTCTCTATCCCATTACGAAATTAGTTCAGTCCATGCAAATTATAATCAGTGTTATACTCATATGCATGTTCAAGTGGAAACGTGGAAACAGAAAGATGAATGGTTAGCCGCCTTCTATGGGCCCGAGGCAGGCTGTTTTGTTGTAAATAACTTCGTTGAATGTTTGGAATCCTTTACTAAGTACAGCAGTATCATAACCCAGCGATCCCGGAAGGTAGCAGTGACGTCTACGTACAAAATTATTAAACAGCGCATGGTTGGTAAAACCAAGTCACTACAAAATAATTCTCAGAGCGTGGTTCTACTCGCCACACCATAATGATCTTTATTTGTATGTCATTCTCGAGGAATATAAAAAAAATATTGCTTATGTTTAATTATGATGATTTGAAAACCAATTGGTGCGAGGAAATGTAACCACAGCACACTGTTACCTGAATAACTTGTGGTTACATGTTTAATGAGAAGTTGGATGTAGTGTAATAAATCCGGAGGAGATGGATACATGTAGAAGGAACGTCAGGTGTAAAAACAAAGATTTTGTTGCCACGTGGATGAATAGACATAATTTTCAAGAAATTGCTATAATAGTCTATAAACAAATGAAAAACAAGTCTACTTCTTTATCGATATCTGTCGTTGTTAACATAAGTTAGGTAGAGATTTTGTAAGTCTGCATTAATAGCAGCGGGATGTCAACATTCCTCCAGTAATGTGTTTAATGGGGATACGCACATTATGTGACAGTTCAAGTGATTTTTTCTTTCGAATTGCATATTAACGGGTTTAATAAGAATCATTCCCATTTACTGCTAAATTGACATTGCATGGCTTTAGGCATATAAACAGTAAAACTTATCGCAATTCACGAGGCTCTTGGGATAGTAAGAGGTTAAGAGGGAATCGAACCCCCGACTTTCCGACTTATAGCATTTTATCTTAACCCTGGTACCGTACACGTCCGAAACTGTCACGCGAAACGTACACCAGGGTCACACAGACCCACAATTATTTTCTCGATAGATAAGCACAATTTAGCATACATTATAAAATAACTGTATTTTGATACATTATAACATCTCATTAGTACTCAATGAAATCCTTTTTCAATCAATTTTAGTAATATATGTATCGCGAAATTGTGATAAAAAATGAAATGGAAAAAAATTAAAGTAATAGAACTTGATTGGGTTCCACGTCTAAATAATTTTACTTTGAATTTAATTAAGACCATTATAATGATGAATACACATATTACACAAACATTTTGAAAAGTCCTCAATTCATTAATTGTTTATTTGCACACTCGTGGCACCACTTAACACTGATGTGGACTGTATAATGTCTTACTATTATTTATGTATGTATCCCATACATCTCTGATAGGAGCCAGTTTATCAAATTCCCGCCTTTTTGTCCTTGTGGCTTTATCATCAAATATTAAGCAGATTGTGAGAAACTGGAAACGTTTTACACTTATTTTTGCACGAAATAATGCAATCCCAAAATCATCAGACCACAGTCCAAAGCTTCTGGAGGGGCATCATCTTCAAAGTCATTTTCTTCAAGAAAGTCACTTAGTTCACTTTCATGATTAAGCTCATCTAACAATGCTGCCTGTATATCGTTTTCTGTTAATAATACATCATTTCTACGCGCCATTTCACAAAAATCGAGTTCACTCTCAGGAATAGAAAAGTTACACAAACTGTACACCAGGGTCACAGTGACCTTTAATAAGGTATACCTAAAAACAATAATTAACCGTTAATGACCAACGAAGTTGTACATCCGTCCTCTAGTAGGTCTCACTGAATACTGAATTTACATTGGTAGCAGATGTATGTGAACGCCATGTAGTCCATGTGCAGGAGGAAATAAAAATCTGCAGGGTCACACTGACCCTGGTGTACAGTTGTAGGGTTAATAAACTACAAAACATTGTGCCAACTGCAATTGTCCAACTGTTCATAGAATGACTACCTACTGAATAGACGTTTTCGGGTTTGATACCTGACGGGGATGGAAATATTAATTTAAAATTTTCAATCACGGCATTAAGGGGGGTGGCAACGTATTAAATGTTAATCACTAGAATGTGCAGCATATCACATGCACCAATGATTATTAAACTTGCCTCAGGTTCCAGAATTCACCCTGGATCGATGAATTTTTAGGATGCAACATCCTGCTTATGGCACCGTTGAAAGAGAAATAATATAACACTGTGAGTCCAGTCTCTTAGATTTTACGATATATAAAAGAATCTGAAGCCTGAAAAAATATACTCTGACCAAAATTCGTCGTCGCATTCACGCCCAAATTTGAATTACGACGTAAATTACCTGAATTTTCAAATATCTTGGTTGAATAATTCCAGCTACTTTCTATATTCTTTAAATGTGTCTTATAACTTGTTTTTAAAGGGAGAGGTTAAACTAAGCAAAAATAGTGGGGAGAGAAAAACAAATTTGTTTCTTTGTATCTTATGTAATTGAGTATGTTCTAATAGATTGTTATGACATTGTTGAGAAGGTCTATAACCCCTCCTCCTCTGCAAGTGGAATGAAGAACCCAACCCATAGAATGACTGCAGACTGCCAGCAAAAACTGATCACTACTCATTATTGTACAGTACACAGAACAAGTAAGACCGCTTGTATACTGTCAACATACATTTGATTCCACCAACACACATATTTATTGAAAAGCTCACTGTTTACAATAATATTTACACATTTCAACCGTTGATATTATTAATTGATGTTATTTAAAATTCATTTAACTACAATATTGTTTCATCGCTACTTTATTAAAAGTTATGACTATTATTGTGTTTGCGTCTTTCAAGTTCTGTATTTTCTCACGCCTAAATAAGTTTGGAGCACTAATCGGAGAGCTCCATCAGCGCTATGGAATTTGGTTAATACCGTATAGGCCTACCGACATTTAACTTCTTTGAAGAGTACTCTCTATGCAAAGCTGGAGATCCTGGGTTCAAATCCCGGATGAAGCATTTTTTTCTTTAGTTGTATTAACTATTACATGCAGACAAGCCTGAGTACATTGATTTCAATATTCCATTCTTAATTAAGTTAGTTGATATAGCACAAACAAATCTTCATAATGTCCTTTTGGTGAAGCAGCTCTTATTGTAATGCGAATATTGTTCACTACAAAGGCAAAAAGCTCTACAAAATCTTCCGCGACAGCATATGTTTATCTCTTACGGATAACTCACAATAACCATTTCTGTCTTTCATTGATGCCAAGAAGACCGAGACAAGTACTTAGATTCCTGTGTAAGCATAACACTTGGCGGGTATTATTTTACGGATAACTCACAATAATGAATTTTGTCGGATCAATCTGATTGCGCTTGTTCAATAGTCAAATGATATGCCAAGTTGGAATTTCTTTATTAAAAGCCATTTAATCATTCATTATAATTTTATTATTCTTTCTTTCTTTCTTATACTTAGTTTAACCTCTTTTAGGTACTAGTATGTGCCCTGTGGTACCCGGGCAATTCCGCAATTCATGAAAATTAAGTTCAGTTTTAATTTTAGAAGACACATGATTACAGGCAATAATACATATGCATAACCGCTAGTATAGGCGGATACCAAAGATGTATGTGACCATCTCAATATTAAAATATTAGGAAAAAACTATTGGAAATTGGTGACATGGTGTCAATCCTGTGGTATCGAAATATTATCACAAATCATATAACGCAGTTAGACACATACATCCATATAAATTAATAAAACAGAATAAGTATTTCATGAGATTTTCAACACAATCCTGATTTAATTTGAACTAATTTCCATATAACGTCGGTCGTGGTGATCTAATGTTTTCAAATATTGAGAGTTCAAACCTGACAGGATGGCTATATCTTTTTAAGAAGTACAAATAGTTTTATTCACAACTTAGGTAAGTAGTGCGCTTATTTTATTTAACGAGTATATTTAACTTACGCCTTGTTCCAATTAGCAACCGCATCAATCCCCAACCTGTAGGACCAGGGTTTTTTTTTTTCAGGTGTCCATTCTTAGATCAGTTACTTTCACTACAGCAAAGAGCCTGATCTGCCCTTAATAAGGAAGAATTTGACAGAAAAGTTAAGATGAAATGATTCCCTAGGCCTTGAATAATCTAATACCATCGGGGTCGGGAAATAACAAGTGTTAGTGCAAGAGACCGGACAGAAAAGTTAAAAAAAAAAAGAGATATGGTATGGAAGAGGAAGTAATACCATATCAGTTCAATATCTCACCATGCTGACCAGTGCGATTGATGAGTAGCCCATCCCATCCGTTCACCACATAAGTTATATTGCACCACGTGAAAGTGGAATTGGACACTAGGAAGATGTGCAGGTCGGTTCCTCTGTCTTAGAAATTAAAGCAATTAAAAGTTCTCCACCCTCTTAGCATCTTCCCTTTTTAACTCATATGGGAATTAAGATTATAATAATTAAAGCTATACAAAATGTATTTGACAATTGCATATCTAAAATTAAAATTGGCAGTAAAATGTCATGTGGATTTTGGATAAATAAAGACCTACGTCAAGGTTGTTGTCTATCGCCAACTCTGTTTAAAATATATGTACATGAAATAGTAAAGAATTGTAGGAGAAAGTGTTCAAGCATGGGAATTGCTATTTAAAATAATACATTTTTATACTTCTTACATTTTGCAGATGATCTATTGTTAATTGCACAAGATTATAACGATTTAGAATATATGACTAGAAAATTAATAGAAAAATATGATAAATGGGCATTAATTTTGAACATGAAGAAAACAAAACATTTATCAATTGGAGAACCAGAAAAAAAATTAATTTTGTATACTGGTGAAACAGTAATATCTAGTAGTGAGATCACTTATTTAGGAACTAAAATAAATAAAAATGGAAGTTATGAAGAGAAAGTAAAGAATATAAATAATAAAGGAAAATTCGCAATTGCTTGCCTCAATGGAATATTGTGGGATAAAAATATAAGTAATACAAATAAAATGAATATATATCATACAATTGTTAAAAGCATCATTACTTATGAAGCAGAACTTTGGTGATTAACAACAAAAACAAATAAGTATATTTTGGCAATGAAAATGGATTTTATATGAAGAGCAGCAAGAATTTCAAGAAGAGAGAAAATTAGAAACTTAGTTAAAGGGAGAAAATGAAGATTGAAGACACTATTTTAGAATGTATTAAAACTTAGCTATTAAGATAGCATGGACTTGTCCAGCGAATGGAAGAGGATCGACTACCAAAATGCGTTTTGGAATGGAAACCTGAGGGAAGACAAGGCAGAGAAATATTTAAAACCTCCTGGAGTCAGGGAATATATAATAATAATAATAATAATAATAATAATAATAATAATAATAATAATAATAATAATAATAATAATAAAAATATAATAATAATAATAATAATACTTTATTTATTCTGGCAGAGTTAAGGCCATAAGGCCCTCTCTTCCACTCAACCAGTACAAATACAAATAAATATTCGACAAATATAGATATACACTATACTAATTATAAACACTTAAAGATACAATAAATGTAACAATGTAAATGTCATGTACAAACAACATTTTATAGGGTAATAACAATAATGATACGATAATAATAATAATAATAATAATAATAATATAAATATGATACATTATACGGGAAACACCAATTAATATATATATCTTACACTGGATAATAATGAAGTCGAGTTTAGAGCAAATATAAATTTAGATTTCTTTTAAAAGATGCCAATGTCCGGCAGCCCCTTATTTCTTGTGGTAGGGAATTCCAGTTGCGAGAAGTGAAGATGGTATATGACATGGAGTGATGTGATGTCCTATGTTGCAATATATTAAGTAAGAGACTATGTTGTGATCTTGTGTTTAAGTTATGGTTTGAGGATAGATACTGGAAACGGGATGATAAATAATTGGGAATCGAGGTATGTAGGATCTTAAATAGGATAATTAGACAGTGCGATTTTCTTCTCTCTTTTAGATGTAGCCATGACAATTCGTGGAATAATGGAGAAATGTGATCGTATTTTCGAACATTAAATATGAGTCTGATACACATATTATGGACACGCTGCAGTTTGTCTGACAATCCGTCACTTATGTCAGTTAGTAGAACGTCACAGTAGTCAAAATGCGGCATCACTAAAGTTTGGATTAAAATTCTTTTAAGAGTTGTAGGAAGAAAATGTTTAAGTCGCTTTAGGGAATGCATTATGGAGAAGATCCTTTTAGATGTTTGTTTTACTTGCTCATGCCATTTTAAATTAGAATCTAAGTAAAATCCCAAGTTTTTAACGACGTCGGTATAAGGAATTTGTTCATTATCTAATATGACAGCCGGCATATTGCCATTGTTTATGAGGTGTAATAGCCTTGGATGTCCGATAATTATTGCTTGCGTTTTGTTTACATTTAGTTTCAGCCCATATTGTCTGGACCATAAAGATATATGCCTGAGGTCAGTGTTTACTTTGTCAATATATTCATTAATTTCGTCAGGCCTAAAGTGGTTGTAAATCTGTAGGTCGTCGGCGTAAAGATGATGCTTGCAGTTTTGTAGTTTCTTGGTCACGTCATTAATATAAATCGAGAAGAGAAGAGGAGCGAGGACGCCGCCTTGAGGTACCCCTTTCCTCACCAAGCGCCAGGAAGAAATGCGATTATTAACAGAAACTGATTGCTGACGATTAGTGAGGTAAGATGCAAACCAATCAAGGCAGTTTTCCGACAGATGTAGTGTCTTTATAGTCTCGCTAGCATTAAGTCTATATCTACTGTGTCAAAGGCTTTGCTGTAGTCGAGTAGGACTATTGCGGTGAGTTTGCTTTTGTCCATTGAGTCTCTTATGTCCTCTACAATGTCAAGTAGTGCAGTACTTGTGTGATGTCCTGTTCTAAAACCAGACTGATGTTCATCAAGTAAGTCGTGTGTGGTGAGATAGTCTGTTAACTGTGAGTGTATTATGTGTTCCAGTGCTTTAGATAAACAGGGAAGAATACTAATTGGTCTATAATCATCGAGTGTTGTGGGAGTGTTTGATTTCGGTGTAGGACGAACTAGAGCCATTTTCCAGAGTCTGGGATAAGTCCCAGTCATTATAGAGGCATTAAAAATGTGGGTTATTGTTGGGAGAATAATGTCTATTATATTTATACATGAAGGAGAAATTCTACAATCAGGAGGTTGGATGGATCGACAAAATTGGCTATTAGGAATCGGACGATATCAAAGATGATCTATCTATCTATCTATATTTAACTACCATATTTTTAGAGTTTCAGGCTTGAAATTGTTTTAAATCCTGTAACTTCACGACACGGGACATGCCGCTAGATGGGATTGCAAAGCGTAATAAATATACTCGTATATACAATAGATATTTAGAAAAACTTGATGTAGCGTACGCTATTAAAATTTTATCACATGTGCAACAATTTGTTTTGACAGTGTTAACATTTTCCTCTTATGTACACATAACATATAATATTTATATACACTTCGGCTGCTGCCAGCAAGAGCGAACGCGTTTCAGGCCGGAGAGTTCGAACCGGAAAGCTTGAATGAGTTTACGTACCTCTCGTTACGGTTTTCACTGCTTCACGCAAAAGCTTGCTGGCGACCATATTTAATTCGTGGGCGATCTCTAGTATACCAATATCTAACATTTATTTCGGCAAACCAATTGAACATTACTACTGTCTAGGAACCGAGGCTCGCTATGCTTCCTAACATAGACCAGCGAAAGAGAATTACTGCCATTGTCATTCAAGACGGATCGCAGGAAATTCTCTGCTTATTTATCTTACCCACAGTATGTACAGAACTTGGGGGAGATACGTAGGAGAACGGTGTCCCACCAATTATTTTTGGTGAAATTTGAGTACATTTCCTGATAATTTAACACGTATAACAATATTACTGAAACCATCTGCAAATAGTTTTGTCAAAATATCTACATAAACCATTTTTCTCTCATATACCGATGTACAGCGCCTTTCTTTTTCGAGCTTCTATATACCAACCTAGAGACCAGGTTCAAATCCCGTCCAGGCATTTATTTTTCTTATCATGTTATATATATATATATATATATATATATATATATATACACCTTTTTTTCAAATAAAGCACTGAATATATACATTGTCCGATAGTAACTTTTGGACCACCCAATAACATACTGTTATTACAGAATTTTAAATTGTCACATTAATATCACTTAAATCAATTAACGCATGAGGCATTCATTATGCTCCATTTTTAATTCGATAATCATTATATTACTAAAACCAATATGACACTGCAAATTACATATCCTCTATATCCATATATATTACTGGTGTTGTTTCAAAACGCCTACGGGTCTTAGATAGGTTTACCTATTCGGTTTCTTGCTTGCATATGTGTTTATTTTTCCTTAGTAATTAGCTAAAAGGTATAAAATTATACTTCTTGAAAAATGTAGAGTTTCTTTTTTAATGTGAACGGATAAAATTATGGTGTTGTAACAAAATTATTTGAGGTGACCTTTGCTTGGTGTAAATTATTAAATCCTTATCTTCACATAAAAAAAATTCAACGGAAATAATCCGTTTTACCCTCACATCCAGCATAACTCCTGGAAATAGTTTAATTCATTTTCAGAACCGTATGTAACTGTATTTATTTATTAGCATGATTAATAATACCTCTGTTGTCTCGGGGTGCGTTTCTCCCTCATATGCAGCGAGTCCGGATTCGTCCCCCACTCAGGACAATTTTCCTAGATTTTTAGGGGTTTTTCCACTCCTGTAAGACAAATTTGAAGAAGGGTTAAGGACAAAACGATCCCCGAACATCATATGGCCATCATAATTATCATTACATTCGCCATGTTTAGTAGTGATGTCTGTGAATGGTGTGTTTCGCCTTCATGTGGTTTTGTCTCGGAGGAGGCTGTGTCATTGAGCTGTTACTCATTCAAGGACGTCTCCCATGTGTTTGTGTGGTCAAAAGAGAATGTATGTGATCCATAATTCACAATCCCTCTTCCGACAGGTCGTGCCACTGTAAGGCCCGGTTTGGCGCGTGCACGTAAAAACTCGCCATAATGTAACTCGTTAAACTAAGTTAATCAATAGAAAGAAATACGTCAACATATGAAGGATACATCTAAGTAACTTTTCTTTTGTCGAAATGGAGCTTGAGTTATCTATCATAGATCCTCCATGAAAAGCATAATTATTTAGAAGTGTGAAACAATAAATATAATGTTTAGTTATGGGTTTATTTATGTCCAAGGTTTGGAATACAGATAAGGAAGTATGGATGTTTTACAATTAAAATTATATTATCTAGATTTTAAGCAAAAAATGACTTAACTGTTATTTTTTCTGTACCCTACATACAGGAAATGGTATTTGAAAAATCGTGATCGAAACAAAAAATGAAACAGTTTTACTTTATGAAACATTGTTCACGGCTGTGGTCTGTTCTGCAGTCGCTCAACTACAAAGTGAAGATAAAAAACTGCAACAAATATTTGATAATAAAAACTGAAAACAACACATTTAAATTACTTTTTAGTTGGAGCATTATAATGGTAACGTCTTTGCTGAGACACACCATAGTAACAGGTGGCAGGGCTTATGGATTCTCTCCATTGCTTTCTGTATCCAAGTAGAATATTATATGTATGTTCTCTACGTGAACATTCATTTAGATGTAACAATATGACTGTGTGTTTCTATTGTGTATTTTAATGGGTTTTTAAACAAAGCTAATATGATAGGGTGATTATGATGGCCAGATGGTCCTTAATGTTTTCTAATATTTGTCCTCCTGGTGAGAAAGAATACCGAAACAAATCTCACTTATGAATCGTGCAGGCTCGCTACGTGTAAAGCAACTATTTTACCTGTAAACCATTGTAGTTCGTAATTATAATGAAGGAAAAAATTCTCCCGGATGTTGGACTTTTTCGGGTTTATTCTCTCCTGTAAGACAAATGTAAGAAACATTTAAGGTCCAAAAGTCCTCAATATCATCTGGCCATTACAATCACCATATTATCCAGGTTTAATATGAATTTGTGTGTGATTGGTGTATTTTACCTTCATGTGGTTGTTGTCTTGGAGGAAGTCCTCTTGCACAGTCAGATTATATTTAAATGCTAGACTTTTGGGATAAGAATTGTTATAATATGCTTATTATTTTTATTATTATTATTATTATTATTAGTAGTAGTAGTAGTAGTAGTAGTAGTAGTAGTAGTAGTAGTAGTAGTAGTAGTAGTAGTAGGACTTCATTAGATAAAAAGTAAGATATTTACGAATATGGGTCGCACGGGCAGTACGTGCTGTTGACAATATGCTTATTAAGAGACTAAGTTACCTTATTGACTGCTTTCCTGCTGAGATTTTCAGGAAAAAAACATAGAACATGGCCTAATTATCAGACAACTAGTGGATGTTGAAAGAAAATAACTTATTGTAACATTCTGATAATTCGTGGAAATAGATTCAGTACTCTTATCCCTTATACTTCTCTTCCTTGCTTCCCTCGTGGATTGTAAAAAGTCTCAGCTCTCGTTATATGAATCTCATTTTCAATTTCAAGATGCATTACCTTCTTCTCTGTCTCCAGCAACTTCCTTCATTTGCAGGAGTACTTAACTGGGTCTGTGTGGAGTTGTTGGTCTCCCATCAGGCGCCTTTCCGGGTGGTGGATAGGGCAATGCCTCCTTGATATAGGTTGTACCGGGGAAATGAAATATCACAGGCGAAACAAAACGCAACCACATGCCAGGGTAAAGATGAAGACTACTGCCTTGTAGAGAGATGTTGGTTCATCAAAGGCTAAGTGAAGACAACCTTAAAAAGACTTACGGGAGGTCATGAACCCGTGTATTGGTTGGTACCCTATAATGGTGAAATTTTATTATACTTGAATTCTTCAAGAAACCCTGTAGGACGTAATTAATAGGAAACGAATATTTATAGGTAGACACAATGTGTTGAATATAGTTATAATGCAGTTAATATTTTCATTGTGTGGAACTTAATATATCAGTTAATTTAAATGTAAATCATGTAATATTGGATAGTCCCTGGGATGACTGGGAACTAAGTACCATGCTCTAGTGATATATACTATGTATGATTCAGAGTATAGACATGTCCTGTGCTGCGATATGAATAGAACAGAAAAATCTTGTGAATTTATCCCTAAATTCTGATGAGTCAATACATTGAAAACGCGTGATAAATAGTTTGGTAAACATATGTGCAGAATTTAGAATAGCAAAACATGTGAATGTAGATTCCTTCTGTCATTTAGACATAGCCATGAGAATGCCTGGAATGAAGGAGACACGTGGTCATAACGATGGAGATTGAATACAAATCTTATTTATGCATTAGGAGCACCCTGTAATGTGTCATATTAGTGAGTAATATGTCGTAGTAATCGAAGTGCGGCATTACAAGGGTCTGTACAAGTATTTGTTTTAATTTCATGGGAAGGAAGTTATATAGATCTATAGGTATATATATATATATATATATATATATATAAGAAAAATGTATGTTTGTGTTGGAATTCTTGGGTAGCTCAGTTGGTTAGAGCGCTAAACGTACAGAGTTTAGAGACTCGAGTTCAAATCCCGACTCAAGCATTCATTTTTCTTTTCATATATATATATATATATATATATATA
The DNA here is from genome assembly GCA_030220185.1 of Diploptera punctata. Taxonomy (NCBI): domain Eukaryota; kingdom Metazoa; phylum Arthropoda; class Insecta; order Blattodea; family Blaberidae; genus Diploptera; species Diploptera punctata. Next base: position 338,664 of record JASPKZ010007850.1, read on the forward strand.
TGTAAGTCCACCGCTGTGGTCTCGAGGTCTTGTCACCCAGCAGGCCCGGGTTCGATCCCCGGTCGGGGCAGTTTTTCTGGGTGAGGTTTTTATCGGGGTTTTTCCTCACCTGTAAGACAAATGTCAGAAAAACTTTAAGGCCCAAACGGTCCCCGAAATCATATGGCCATTATCATCATCACCATCCTTATCATTATCATCATCATCATCCTTCACCGGTGTGGAAAGGCAACGGGAAGCTACCACACCTACAATTCCCTAGTAAAGCTGCAAGTATAGAATGAAAATGTTATGACTGCAGTGAAGGATCTGCCTTCCGGCAGAATTACTATGGATGGATATATATAACTTCTTTCTTGAGACGACTTCTCCTTGAGGATTCCAGATGCAGTGTCTGGCGAAACGTCGGGGAACTACAAGCCTCACGACCACGACCTACAACCCGAAAATCTTCTTCAAGATCATCATAGCAACTCCGGCCGTGAAAGTCTATGTCAATACAGTGCCATATATGTCTGGGGAGCAAATGGTTGGTACGGCCTCGAGAAGGGTACAGATGCCGATTATGTATACCTTAATAAATCTCGAGAAATGCCACTGCGACTTCTTTAGCAGCTCTGCCAGCAAGTCCTAATCCTACATTCTCGTCGTGCTCACTGACTGCAGTCGTAATAGACTGTAGCTAACAGGATAGGACGAAAGGCGAGTTCTCAGCGCCTTAAAACTGAGACCTGTCGGCTAAGGGAGCAAAACCCCACCTAAAAAAACCAGGTCCTCCATGTTTGGGGGTTAGGCGTCAGGCTGGCAACCTGGCCCTGGAAAAAAGTATATCGCTACGTACTTCAGTAAAATATGTCAGCCGGATGGATTTAAATATGACAGACTTAAGCTACGAAAACGGACCTTTGCTATTGACACATGGAATGTTCAAGGCTTGAATACTAAAGAACAAGAAGTAATAGATGAGATTACAGCAATGAATGCAGATATTATTGTGCTCTCAGAAACAAAAAAGAAAGGGAAAGGACAGGAAAAATTAGGAAATTATACACATATCTGGAGTGGAGTACCAAAAACTAGTAGAGCAAAAAGAGGTATATCCATTTTGATAAAAATAAGTTGGTAAAAAATATAGTGTCTTGGGAAGAAATTGATGAAAGAATTATTAAGTTAAATCTCAAACTTTTTGGGATAGAGCTTATAATAATAGGAGTATATGCCATAAATGAGGATGCAACAACCATAGAGAAAAATGAATTTTTTGACAAACTGTCAGAAATTTTGGACAAAATAAAAAAACATCAAGAAGTAATAATAACAGGAGATTTTAATAGTCGAGTAGGAAGTAGAATGAAAGATGAAGTGATTGGACCATTTGGGGAAAAAGTGGAAAATGACAATGGAGATAGATTGATAAGTTTATGTAAACAACATGGCTATATGATAATGAATAGTTTCTTCCAACATCGGGAAATACATAAATACACATGGGAACAGCCAACAAAAAGTCTCAAATCAATAATTGATTATATAATTGTGAAACAAAAACGTGATATGATAGTGAAAGATGTTACAAGTGTATAGAAAACCAGATTGCGGAAGTGATCATTATATGCTTTTGGGAAAATTCATATTAACAAGCAGGAAAAAACAAAATATTGAAGTAACGGAAGACAGAATAAATACAACCCCTTTGAATGAACAAAGATATAAAGTAAGTTTACTCTATGATGAGAGTATAAAATATCTTTTTCAATCAAGATTAAAGCAAAAACTTAATTTAAATGTAAATAAATCTGCAGTGGAAATGTATGATCAACTAAAGGAAAGTATACATTCAGCAGCTTTAGAAGCACTTGGGACAGAAAATCGAGAACCAAAAAGAAATAATGAATGGTTTAATCACGATATTAAAAAATTAGTAGAAGAAAAAAAGAAAGCACGGATGAAATGGTTATCAGATCACTCAACAACATCTCGAAATGAATATATCACTTTAAAACATAAAACAAAGGTGGAAGTGAGAAGAACAAAAAATGAGTACTGTGATAATATATGCTCGAATATAGATCATTCGATTGGATATGCTAGATCCAAAGAAGCTTGGAAAACATTACAAAATATCAGGAAATCAGAAAGAAAGAAGATAAATATTCAGTTGATAAGACCATCAGAATGGATGCAACATTATAAAGGTTTACTTCAAGAAAATAGAAATGAGTTTCAACTTCAAGATACGGATGTAGAATATAAATTTGACACTCCAGAGATAACAGAAGATGAAGTAAAAAGAGCTTTGAAAGAGGCAAAAAATGGGAGAGCACCAGGACCAGGAAATATTCAGACGGAACTCCTAAAACATGGAGGAGATATTTTAGTAATATTTTTAACAAAACTTTTTAATAAAATTGAAATTGGAGACGATATCCCAGAAGACTGGAATTTATCGTACATTACTCCTATTTTTAAAAAAGGTGATAAAAAACTGTGTTCCAATTATAGAGGTATAAGCGTTATACCTTCAACAGCTAGGATTTTTAGTAAAATTATAAATTTTAAACTTAAGGAGATAAAAGATAACTTAAGAGAAGAACAATGTGGATTCCGGAGTGGAAGATCATGTATTGATAATATTTTCTGTATTAGACAATTACAAGAGAAAATCCTAGCAAAAAATAAAGAACTACATATGACCTTTATTGATTTAGAGATGGCATATGATAGTGTACCTCGACAATTGTTATGGACGGCAATGAGAAATCTGAATATCTGTGATAAATGGATTAATATTGTTAGGAGGATCTATAGTAATACAAAAGCTAAAGTAAAAATACAGAATACTTTAACAGAGGAATTCACAGTGAATAAAGGCCTTAAGCAGGGATGCAGTTTATCACCAATTCTTTTTAACATTTATTTAGACCAGGCTCTTAACTTGTGGTATAAAAAATGTTCTGAAATGGGTATTCCTATAGGAGGAAAAGTACTGCATTCATTGTTGTTTGCAGATGATCAAATAATTTTTGCAGGGGATGAAGATGATATGAAATATATGATAAATAAATTAATGGAAGAATATAAAAAATGGGGACTGAATATAAATTTACAGAAAACAGAATATATGTGTTTGGGAAAGGATGTGGATGACCTCATACTTGAAACAGGGAAAATAAAAAAGTGTGAATTTTTTAAATATCTTGGGTCAATAATTACAAGTTTAGGTACCTGTGAGAGAGATGTACAGACTAAAATTGCAATGGCAAAAAATGCAACTAAGACATTACATGGAATAATTTGGAATAAAAATATTACAAAGGAAACTAAAATGAAAATTTATAAGAGCATAATACAGAATATTTTGTCATATGGAAGTGAAACTTGGTCTTTGACGGAATTACAAAAGAATAAAATTAGAACAGTTGAATTTGATTATTTTAGAAGAAGCCTCCAAAAAACAAGACAGGATAAAATAAGAAATGAATTCCTTTGGAGAGAAATGAATGTCACCACATCTGTTGTTAAGAGGATTGAAAATCAAACGCTTAAATGGTATGGCCATGTACAAAGAATGGAAAATGAAAGATGGCCAAAAAATATATACCAATGGTCACCCCCTGGAAGAAATAAACGTGGCAGACCAAGATGGAAATGGAAAACCTACGTCAGAACTATAATGGATGATAGGAATTTGGAAGAGGGAGATTGGAATGATAGAGATAAATGGAAACTGAAGACGGCAAACCTATAAGTGGGGGAAAGCCGAAGAAGAAGAAGAAGACTTTGTGTTGTCTTTTAAAACTGTCCAGCCAACCTAAAGATGCCTTGAAATCGTTATTCCGTAGAGATTTAGCAGCATCTAGATCTTGACTTTGCAGCATCGGTCCGGAAATTTGCAGATTTATCTTCAATCACCTTCACTTTTTCGTTTAATGACAATGATACATACTTTTAGCCATCTTTATTCCGTAAATTCAGGACGTTACATGTGAAAGATAGGTCTCAGAACTTAAACTAATTTAAGATTTTACACTGCTATGGTTATTTGTAAGACTGGCATGTTGCATAACGGGTGTGCAGGGAGGCAAAATAAAATTTCAGGTGCAGGTAGAATCTCTTTTTCAGCCGGCGGCATGAATCATTCATTGTTTTTGCCTAACGGGATTTCAATGAAGTGGAAACTTTATTTCTCTGTCTTTTCGCTTTATACTGTTTTCCTGAATTATGTTGAAGTCCCCATCCGTTTCCGCGTTCGACAGATTCCGTTTTATGCAAAATAAATACACTTAAGATCACTATTATTTCGCCGGGACCAATAAATTTGTTTACATTGAACAGATTTCCACATTATTCACATTCCGGATTAAACAAGTTATATATATATATATATATGTACACAAATTTACAATATTTAAAAATATTTCCATAAAAAGAAAGTTCAATCATTACTATCATAAAGATGTACAATCCCAACCAATAATGGTAAAAGGTTAACAAGGTATAGAATAAAATATAAACTCCACTAAAATGTATTCTTTCTTCTCCTATACATCCATACCATAATACCATAACGTCTAGTCCTCTTTCGTTATTCCTCTTCTTATCACCTGCTTCCATGAATTGCGAGGTCTTCCTTCCTTTCTTCTCCCAGGCGGACACGATTTCAACACTTTCCTAGGTGATCTTCCTACTACAATGATTCTAATGTCCCCTCACCAATTCTATTTATTATATCTCACATTATATATATATATATATATATATATATTTCGTTGTTACAATTAAATTTTGGCATTAAACAATTAAAGTTAAATAGTGACATAAAATAAAAATTAACGATGAGTAATCTATAGAGTTAGAGGTCCCGGATTCAAATTCCGATCCAGGCATTATTATTTACCTTCATAATATATATATACACTGTATGTGTGTGTGTGTCCACCCTATAGTCTCGAGGTAGCGTGCTGCCTTGTCACGCAGCGGGCCCGGATTCGATTCCCGGTCGAGACAGGCGCCTGGGTGAGGTTTTTTTTCGGGGTTTTTCCTCACCTGTAAGACAAATGTCAGGAAGCGTAGGGCCAACAGTCCCCGAAAATCACCCGGCCATCATCATCATCATCATCCTTCACCGGTGTGCAAAGCAACGGGAAGCTAGCACATCTAATAGCATGAAAATGCTATGATTACAGTGAAAGACCTGTCCTCGGGTAGAATTACTATGGCTGGATATATATATATATATATATATATATATATATATAATTGTGTGTGTTTGTGTTTTTTTATGTGTGTGCACGAGCGCCCGCCCCCCCTACAGCACCTTATCCAGATTTAGTTAATGCGATAGGCTAACAGAAGGCGTTAAAGTGTCCTAATTGAATTTATGCACTTCTTGGGTAAAACCACTTCAAATAGGTGATGTGTATTTTTAATGTAAAAAAGTAAAAAAAAAAGATAAGGGTAAAACAAGGATAAAAATAAATAATAGTGTAATGAAGATGAAGGAAAAATAATAAAAAAAGAACCCGGTTCTAATTATTTGATCAGAGTAGACACACCTATCTTGTACTTTTATTAACATGTATTGCCACCTCGCACACTGTACAATAATTCGCAAGTAACAACACAGTCTCCACCCATTACATCTAACTTACTAACTAGAACTACTTCAACTTCCAACTTAGACATCAACCGTTCAAGACATAAATATAACCTTCTAGCCGATTGTAATATTTCAGTGCTTAAAAAATTAACTTATTTATTCAGCTCAGAATATTGTGGGAAACAAATCTTAAAAGCATAGTAATTAAAATAAAACATGCAACTTAAACTTGATTAAATGTTACTGACTTTCCAAATAAACAGTAAATTTTTATGGGCTTCGGACTTACAAAGTCACGTCATACATAATGTGTTAGAAAAAAAAGGGGTGTTATTAAACTGTCACATATCAATGTAATTCCTAAAGTCAAGCATATGCTATACTGTACACAAAGAGAGAGAGAGAGAGAGAGAGAGAGAGAGAGAGAGAGAGACAGAGACAGACAGGCAGACAGACAGAGAGAGAGAGAGAGACAGACAGACACAGAGAGAGAGAGACAGAGAGAGAGAGAGAGAGAGAGAGAGAGAGGGAGAGAGAGAGAGAGAAACAGGAAGATACGTGGACTATTAGATAAATAAAGAGATAACGCATTATACTCGTATCAGACTTTTATATATATGAGTCTGTTTTTCCAAAGGAAGAATTAAAATAATTAACCAACTAAGAAAATAATCAAACATTCCCTTTCAGCTACTTTTTTATTGTTATTGATACAATAATGAAAGAACTAGAGATGAACGGAAATATAGCTATAAAAATCAAACAGTGCATTGCGTACGCTGATGATATGTTAAATTTACGAAATAAAAGATAAGCTGTAATTAACATATTTTCAGAGTTAAGGAATGAATCATAACAATATGGACTTATAATTTCATTCCATTTTCTTATTTTAACCTCTCGCCATATGGATGTCACACGCCACCCAGGCCTTAGAGTGGCACGACTTCTCGTAAGAGGGATTTTCAACTAAGGTTCACATAGAGCTTTTTTAACCACCCAACGACATGGAGGGCCTCTCCGAATGAGTGATCAGATCAAGTTCGGGGCCTCTTCCGGTACAACACAACATTATGACGGAACACACCAACCAGACACATTCATACTAAATACAGCGAATGTGATAACAGAAAACTAAATATCCAATAGGTTGAAAAAATAACAATAATCTTATGATCTTACTGTCAATGATATCAAAATATAACAATTATTTGCATTTAAATATCTAGGATTGAAACACAGTAAAAATTCAATAAAAGAAGACATTAATAACAAAGTAAAACTTGATAACACGGCAAATTTAACATTGTTTAAAAATAAACGAATATCTACAAACTTGTAATTGAAGCTGTTTTACAAATTAATGCTAACTTTATATTGCGAGTCTTCGATATTAAAAGAATATGAGAATCAAAAACTATCTATCGAAATATATTGAGGAAGATATTTGGAAATTAGAATCAGAAATGATATCAGATTAGAACAATTAATAATCTAAATAAAAATGAAATCGTATTGAATTATATGAAAGCAGAGAAATTAAGCTGATTAGGGCAGATAAACAGAATGTCAAATGACAGATTGGTATAGAAGTTATATAAATTGAATCAAATTGTTACAAGATCGACAGGAAGACCAAATAACAGATGGGATGATAGAAATAAAGGATATAAAAATATCAAAATTACAAACCGGTTGAGTGTTAGTAAGAATAAGAAATTATGCAAAGATATTGTTGAAAAGGCCTAGAAATTCACCAATTGAAGTTGCAGCGCCTGTAAAAAATGTAAGGCCTATTATATATATTTATTACTCCATTGTTTTAGTTAGGTAATCGTGGAATAGTAATACGCATGAACTGAAGAGATAGACAGAGAGAGAGAGAGAGAGAGAGAGAGAGAGAGAGAGAGAGAGAGAGAGAGAGAGAGAGAGAGACGTACGCATTGTTATTACAATACATTTTACTTTTTAGAAAATGACAAATTCATCTACTGCTAAACAACATTTTACAAACAGAAGATTTTCGTTTAAATATCAACCATTCTAATTGGTCGGTCGGTCCTAATGAACTAGTGGTTATCATGGATTTTCGAGGGCATTAAAGTCCTAGTGTCAGTTCCTTCGGCGGCCGTGGGACCCGTGTAACATATGCAGGGCACTTCAAAGAACTTCAAGCACGAAAAAAAGAGACATAAGAAAAAATGTGTCGACCCTTTTACCCCCACATCTGAATTATGATTTAATGGCTTGTTATGTTAAAGAGCGATATTAAATGAACGTCGTAATGCATCAACCGGCTAAGCGTCATTAAAAAAAATATATATGACATTTCGATGTCACCAGTTGCACTGGCTCTTGAAGTAAGTGCACGCACACTTTTTAGCGCCAAATCTTTAAAAATAGCTTTATTATTAAAGAAAAATGTAAAGGCCACCTGTCCTATCAGAGATTGTGTTTTGCAACAAACGACTATGAAACTAGATCTTCATAAAATTAATCAAAATTTTGTATCATGAAGTTTAGCGCCAAATGTTCCTGCTCTTATATTGTTGATGCATAACTGGGTACTGTTGGTTTGGCGCAACAGTAAATAGTGAAGATTGTTGAGTCACTGTGATTTTCTTAATGTTATAATGACGTCCAGAGCTAAAACAAATTAGATATGATTTATAAGATTTGCCCTGAAAACGAAAAGGCATCTTCTGACTCACTGCAGGTTTGTAAGAGATGTATTTATTATGTGGATCATATATTTTTCGTGCGTTATGTTCATATACTCATATTTTATAAACATAAGATCAGACGCTTGTTAATTTAGGGTTCATTGTATTAGGCGACGGAGTTAGGAGATCCACTGTTCATCAGTTAGTAGAATTTGTTCTCCTATTTTTTTGTGATATGAAAAGAGTTTTTTTAATTTGATCTATAATAATTTTAATACATATATATATATATATTATTTCCAATATCGATAATTCATATTAAAAATATGAGATAATTTTTTTGTATTATTTACAGTACATAAGCACATAGTCAAAACAATATAATATAAAAATACATATCAATAATAAGTGCTTTGTGCATACAAACACTATTAATATTATGCTACAATATTTTGCATCAACAGTGTATACGCTTTACCTTGACGCTCGCAGAAAAAAAAAATCTCTTTAGTTGTAATCATACAGTGTAGTAACGTAACAAATTAGGCATACTACATTATTTATACAAACGCACGGCCCATTAAATGGTAAATGTCAAAATATATAACTCAAAGAGGCGCATGCCTTGTATTTTTAGTTTCGATTATTATAATTTTATATTGTGTTTATCAAAGCAACAGTTGGTTTAAGCAGTAGCGTTTGAAACTCGTATTTGGGAGATCCCAGGTTCGAACCCGGTGTCAAAAAATCTGACTGACTTTTCCTGGGTTTTCGCAATCGTCAAGGCAAATGCTGGGGTGAAATTTCAATACTAGGATACTACGATTTGACCCTCCTTTTTACAATCTTTACAAATCTATATTTTAGTACCGGAATTTAAAATATATCATTAGTTGGAAGAAGGAATTTTACATTCTTTTGTGAATAACTTCTATGCGACTCACTCCCTGTTATAAGTCATTATAATTCACATGATTTAGCAAATACATATGTCGCAGTTTTAGACAAGAGTTGCGAATCCACAGCTATCCAGGTGATGTGTTTCACCATGACAGGTAGCAATTCTCTTTGTGTTTAAAAGCTGCCGATTTAGCTCTTAATAATTATACAGGGCGATTCAATATTTGGAGCACAAATTTTAGTAGCTTATAGAGGGCTCGAAATACAATACATTGTGATTAGTAACTTATGGTCTGGAATGCAATCCTAGTTCAGTACAAGCCTGGAAAAGTCAGGAACTATAATGCTTTCTTTCCAGAGAGGCACTGAGTTCTATACAATACTGTATGACTTTATGTACGTTGTTATACCGTTCAGTACAGTACAGCACTTGTGTACTCTTCTGTTTACACCTGATAGTCGTTCGTACGCTCTGTAGGTTGTTTTCATTTCAGTTCGGTATCTGAAGTGTATTGTAAAGGTCCACTGCATCATTAATTTGAAATTAGCTGCGTTTTTAATTTGTGTGAAATGGAATATACGTTGTCAGAACTTCGAGACATGCATTTCATGTATCGTAAAGCGAATAGTAATGCACGCGAAGCTCAACGTCTGTACAACGCACTATATTCGAACAGACTTCAACCACAGCCAATGACGTTTCAAAACGTTAACCACCGCACCGTTTCGGGAAGACGTGTTCCTTGCGTTCATTGCATAATGTAGGCCGGTCACCTACGACTCGAACAGTCGCTATGAAAGAGGAAGTACTTGCTCACGTGGAAAAACATACATCTACCAGCACGCATGTCATCGCTCATACCATGGGAATTTCACAAAGTAATGCTTGGCGTGTCCTGCATGAGAACCAGTTGCACCCATATCATCCACTGAAAGTTCAGAGTTCAAGTGTGGATCATTTCCCACGACGACTTCAATTTTGTGAGTTATTCCAATACCACCACCAACATAGGTTTTCAGTGAATGTAAGGGCCGATATTATTGATGATCACATAATCAGATCGTTCCTCCTGCCACCAAACTTGAATGGAGTGATGTATAGGGTCATCGTCCAAGAAGGTATTCCAGAACTATGCGCGTTTTTTAACTGAATATTGTTTATAACCAAAATGATCCATCATTTTAATTTTTGATCTTCCAGAATTGTTAGAGGACGTACCACGTTTCGTGAATATTCAGATGTGGATGCAACTAGACGGAACATCAGCACACTTCACTCTTCAAGTACGTAAACATAGTCAATGACACTTATCTCGGGCGTTGGATCGGAAGGGAAGATCCAATTACATGACCACCCCGCTCCCCTGATCTGACGAGTCTTCATTTTTTCTTCTGGGGGCATATCAATAGCCTCGTGTATGAGACACCAGTTCCAACCAAGAAGAACTTTTCGCCCGAATACTTGTAGCATCTGATGGTGTTCGTGAGCAGCTTGGTGTACTTGGTATATTGCGCCAGAGCATTCTACGACGATTCTATGCCTGTATTCAATGTAGTGGTAGGCATTTGAACACGTATTGTTGTAAAACTAAATTGGTGAATACATTTAGATGCTTAAATGTCGCACAAAGTAATTTCCTGTCCATCCTGACATTCCCAGGCTTGTACTGATCCAGGATTACTTTCCAGACCATAAGCTGCTAAACAATAGTTGTTTTATTTCGACCACTCTATAATCTCCTGAAATTTGTGCGCAACCTTTTGAATCACTCTGTATAAACGAACCCCCCTCTGATATCATAGTGATTCTGGTGCAGAACTCATCCTTTAAGGCAGCGGTAATCATTACGCGGCCCGCAGGCCGCATGCGGCCCTTGAAGATATTTATTAAGGCTCTTGGAATAATTTTTCCTTCATTACATTATATTCAAATTTTTAATTCTAAGTATAAAATAATATTATCTTTATTGAAATTCTACAAAACTTTGGATATCCCTGTGCAAACAGATATGGTTTCTTATATTTGGCTCTCTTGTAACTTCTAGTGAGTACCACTGCTTTAAGGACTCCTATGCAGAATAATGTAAGTATTATCAATGCTGTAAAAATATGAACATTTTTCGATATTGAGTCAAACTTATATATACCCGTTAATGTCATTAAATAAAACGAAATTATAACTGAGTTCACGTAAGTCTAAAGAAAATGATAATGACTGCTTACATATCAACGCAATATTATTTTTAAAGTTAACTCAAGAAATACTTATAAATTATAACTCATAATTTCTATTTTTATTTCATCATTATATTATATTAAGAAACTTATATTATTAGATTACGGAAATATATCGAACAACGTCACCATCCAATATTGAAAGATTACGGCACAACAAGAACATGTTTTCCCTTAACAGAGATTTAGGCGCTCTCCCCCTACAGGGAAGAATTTGAATCATACTAATTTAGTTACACTTGTTTTCGTATAGATTTCATTTGAGTGGTCCGTGGTCAGCCTTCCGCCTCATACTGACATCTAGGAATCCTAGGTAGTACTAGGACGGAAAATTCGGCAAATTTTGCTTAGAGGCCTTCCATCAGGCTTAAGGATCTTCTACGAACCTGAAAATCTTCAGATCGGGATCCACGGCTTAAAGTCCCTTCTGGAGGACTTGCTCCTTGGATTTTTCCATCCTAAAAAATTCATCGATCCCGGCCGGGTTTGAACCCGCGACCCTCGAGACCAGAGGCAAGGAGCATAACCACTAGTCCACCGCGGCCGACTAACAACAGGAACATACGAGTACTTTATCACATGCATCATTTCATGGTATCATAAAAAGTAAATGGGTCTCGCCGCACAATAAGCGAAATAACCTCCATTAGCAGGATTAATTCAGAAAATGGATATAATCCTTCGTGCGTAATGTCAATTTAAAGGTAATTTAATGTTCAAAGAATGGTTTAACTCCCAATTTGATACCTCTTCATTTTTAGGCTAATAATATGAATTAAAACTCTCTTGTGATGTTCGGGCAATACAGCTCTCTAATTCTATTAGGACTGAGAGATTTTGACCTTTAATTTTATTTCACATTCCGGTAGGAGTATTTAAAGAAATTAAATTATTAGACATCAGGGTATTTATTTACACAAAGCATGTGTAAGAAGTCTGACAAACTTAAAATTAGCAAAAACGAATTCTAAAATTTTTTTTTTTTTTTTAATACACAATTGATCTTCTTGGTGATACAATATTAAAATATATATACAGTCAATATGCCCATTTCACCAATAAATGTTTAAAATGGTCAACAAGTTTCTACAGCCAAGCTGTCATTCTCAAGACCAGATATTGACTGAAGACAATATAGATAAAAAATACAAATTCAGTTAAAAACAAACTACGTCACATGACGCAATCATTCACAAGTGAAAGTAAAACATAATAAAACTAATCCTCTTTTTTATCAATTAGAGAAAAGAGGGGGCTGTACGGAATAGGGCCTTTGTCTTTGTTCATTATTTTATCCTTATTTTTATAAATTTCCAAACTTTCAAGGACGTTAAGGAATTTGAAATCCCTGACCGAACGAACCAGCCTAAGATTACTTTTGTTGATAGCGTGACCGTACTCAGAAATATGCTGGGCAACTCCAGATTTTTCAATTCTGTTGAGTCTGAAATGGGCAATATGTTCATTAAATCTAGTTAAAATGGATCTTCTGGTCTGCCCAACATATTTCAAGTCACAGTCATCGCATGCAATTTCATAAATCCCGGATTTCTCTATACAATCGACTTTATCTTTAGGGTTTCCAAGTAAACTATTTAATGTCAAAGTGGAAGTGAAAATCAATTTAGTATCTAGTCCTTTGAATATCTTGTTCAAACCTCTAGTTAAAGAGGGAACGTACGGCATAATAGCAAAATTAGTTTTATTAATAGGAGAATGGAAAGCTGTAGAATCCATAACAAGTTTCCATGGAAGGCTGCCTTTTTTAGATATGATAATAATTAGAAACAATTATAGATTGGAATTTGATATTTATAGAAAAGATACCAGTACATTTAGATATATCCCGGCAGATTCTCACCATTGTAATCAACATAAAATGGCCAGTTTCAATTTTTTAGTTCACCGTCTTATCACTTTTCCGTTAAGTAAAAATAGATATAATAAGGAATTACAAACCATTAAAGATATAGCTAAGTGTAATGGTTTCAATGGAAATATTATTGATAAGTTGATTCGTAAATTTGAATTTAGAAAACTTGTTATGGATTCTACAGCTTTCCATTCTCCTATTAATAAAACTAATTTTGCTATTATGCCGTACGTTCCCTCTTTAACTAGAGGTTTGAACAAGATATTCAAAGGACTAGATAACTTAATTGATTTTCACTTCCACTTTGACATTAAATAGTTTACTTGGAAACCCTAAAGATAAAGTCGATTGTATAGAGAAATCCGGGATTTATGAAATTGCATGCAATGACTGTGACTTGAAATATGTTGGGCAGACCAGAAGATCCATTTTAACTAGATTTAATGAACATATTGCCCATTTCAGACTCAACAGAATTGAAAATCTGGAGTTGCCCAGCATATTTCTGAGTACGGTCACGCTATCAACAAAAGTAATCTTAGGCTGGTTCGTTCGGTCAGGGATTTCAAATCCTTAACGTCCTTGAAAGTTTGGAAATTTATAAAAATAAGGATAAAATAATGAACAAAGACAAAGGCCCTATTCCGTACAGCCCCCTCTTTTCTCTAATTGATAAAAAAGAGGATTAGTTTTATTATGTTTTACTTTCACTTGTGAATGATTGCGTCATGTGACGTAGTTTGTTTTTAACTGAATTTGTATCTTCATTTTTTATCTATATTGTCTTCAGTCAATATCTGGTCTTGAGAATGACAGCTTGGCTGTAGAAACTTGTTGACCATTTTAAACATTTATTGGTGAAATGGGCATATTGACTGTATATATATTTTAGAATTCTAAAATGATTAATAATTACTTACTTACTCACTGGCACTATCGAACCCGTAGGTTCATGGCCGCGCGGACATAAGCTCTCCATACATCCCTATCCTGAGCTGATGCTTTCCAATCATTCCCTGTATAATCTCTACTTCCCTCAAATCATAGTTAATGTTAAACTCCCACCTCATTCTTGGTCTACCAACTGGACGTTTTCCCTCTGGATTTCCTACAAGAAGCTTCCATGCACGTCTTTCATTCCCCATACGTGCAACATGTCCTGCCCATAGCAGTCTCCGAGACTTAACTGTTCTTATTGTATCTGGCTTCCTATAAAGACCATTAGTTCTTTGTTATGTAGTCTTCTCCATTCACATGTCTGTTCATCTCTCTTTGGTCCAAAAATCTTCCTAAGAACTTTATTCTCAAATACTTGTAATCTCCTTTCCTCCCATAAAGTAAGAGTCCATGTTTCGCACCCATATAATATAACTGGTAGAATGATAGTTTTATAGATTTTCAGTTTAACGTTTTTTGAAAGGAGTTGGGACATCAAGAGTCTCTGCAATGCACAATAGCACGCATTTCCAGAATTGAGTCTATGTTTAATTTCTTTGTGCATCTCATTCCTATTTTGTGATTATTGTTCCTAGGTATTTGAATTCAGCCACTTACTCAAAAGTTCCCTCATTTTTCATTAGCTGTCCATTTCCATTATATAATGAATTTCTACGTGTGAACATATATTTAGTTTTATTGATATTTACTTCCAGTCCTAATTTCTTAGTGTTACTCAATAGTGTGTGCGTGTTGTTCTTTAGTATCTCCTCGCTATCGGCCAATAATACTACATCATCAGCATAAACTAACAGCGTATTAATACCATTGAGTTGCAAGCCTTCCTCTTTCTCTAAAGATTTAATGACATGCTCTAGTACAAAATTAAATAGTAGAGGAGATAGTGCATCTCCTTGCTTCAACCCATTCTGGATTTCAAAAGTGTCCGAAAACTGTTTACCTACACGCACCCTACTCTTTGTGCCATTTAGACACATTCGTATAAGTCTAAGTAACTTTTTAGGAATTCCGAACTCCAGCAGGATACTATATAACTTCTCCCTCTTAATTGAATCATATGCTTTTTTGAAGTCTACATATAGTTGATGTACAGTACCATAATATTCCCATTTCTTTTCTAAAATCTGTCTTATACTAAAAATCTGATCTGTTGTAGACCTGTTTCTTCTAAATGCACATTGATGATCTCCTAGATTGTCATCAATATAGGGAGTAATTCTGCTTACTAATATATTTGTAAGAATTTTGTACGAAGTTGAAAGTAATGAGATGCCCCTGTAGTTGTTGCAATCAGTTTTATCTCCTTTCTTATAAATTGGTACGATAATTGATTCCTTCCATTCATCTGGAAGAGCTTCTTTTTCCCAAATCATACTAAGCATCCAGCGTATCTTGTCCATCAATTTTTCTCCCCCTGATTTTATCAGTTCTGCTGGGATCTCATCTGAACCTGATGCTTTATACATCTTCAATTTTTCAATCGCCATTTCAACCTCTAATGCATTTGGTTCTGCGACTAGCATTTCTGCTGTCTGTAAATTATCCTCCTCAATGTCCTGTTCTGTATGTACATTTAATAGCTGATTAAAGTAACTTTTCCATCTATTTAATATGCTCTTGGAATCTGCAATCATATCCCCATTTTCATCCCGAATTATGTTTGTTCTAGCCTGAAACCCTTTCTTCTCTATACTAATTCCCTGATATAATTCTCTAATGTTCCTATGTTTTGCATTCATTTCAAGATCATTAATCTTCTCTCTCAAATATTCCCTCATTTTACTCTTTAGTAACTTGGTGGTTTCCCGTCTAATACTACCCAATTGATCTAAATTTACCTCTTAGTAGTGTCCAAAATAAATGTTTGAAAATTATAATTTACTGACTTCATTTTCACATTGAAAGTAAATAGTAAATTGCATCTTAAGTTTGTGAACTCGGACTCTTCGGTGGCCCGTCCTATACAGGCTGATTCAAAAGGTTGCGCACACATTTCAGGAGGGTGTAGATGGGTCGAAATGCAACAACTTTTGATTAATAACTTAGGGTCTGGAAAGTAATCCTGGGTCAGTGCAAGCCTGGGAAAGCAGTGAACTTGAATGCAGGTCTAAGACTATTTTTGAGAGAGGCACTGGATTCGATACACTACTTTATGAATTTATGAAGACGCTCCATCTATTGTCATACCGTTTAGTGCAGTACAGTACTTGTGTATTCTTCTGTTCACATCTGATAGTCATTAATGCACTCTGTAGGTTGTTTTCATTTCATTACGGTATCTGCAGTGTATTGTAGAGGTCCACTATATCATTACTTTGAAGATCTGTGATTTTTATGAAATGGAATAGGCCTACACGTTGTCAGAACTTCGAGACATGCTTTTCATATATGGTAAAGCAAATGGTAATACACGCGAAGCTCAAGGCCTGTATAGCGCACAATATTCGAACAGACGTCAAACACATCCTCGAACGTTTCAAAACGTTCACCACCGACTCGGAAGACAGGTTCCTTGCGTGCATGGCATCATGTAGGCAGGTCCACGTACGATTCGAACAGTCGCTATGGAATAGGAAGTTCTTGCTCACGTGGAAGAACATGCCTGTATTCAATGTGTTGGTATGCATTTTGAACACTTAGTATAGGAAAACAAAATTGGTGAATAAATTTACGTTTGCTTAAATGTGTGCACAAAATAATTTCTTGCCCATCCAGACATTTCAGGGTTTCCACTGACCCAGGATTGCTTTCCAGACCATAAGTTATTAATCAAAATTTGTTGTATTTCGACCCCTCTATAAGCTCCTGAAATTTTTGCGCAACCTTTTGAATCACCCCGTATAATTTGACTTATATTTTACAAATTTAAAATTCATAAACAAAAACAACCTTCGATTTAAAGAAAAATATCTGAGGAGTCATAAACTACTCCCATTCCTAATCAAGCACAGTCTGAAGAGACTCGATGACATGTTGCATTGTGGTTAAACAAAGCTTGTAAAAGATCAAGCCGCATATATTTCTGTTTCTTTGTAGATTTTTGGGACAACATAACATTTTTGCTTCTTGAACCGTTTTTACGGAGGAATTTCTCACAGCATTTGTCCTTATAATCGCATATTGATGTCTAGATAATTCACCTTCCATTAGAACAACCAGAATATCGTCACCAGAGATAACCTGTGTAGGTTCCAATGACTTACTGTAGACCTTTCTTATTTTTCCATCCTCTTCAGGGTCAGTGTCATTTCCTTCAGACTTTGGTAACCTTTTAACAGCCCTTCGGCTCTTAAGTTCATTTATGTGGCCTAAATTAAAACGGTCGTTAATATTTAATCTCTCAAATATTTTGTTTTCTGACGTTTTGTTCTCTCAGAACTCGACTCAAATGTAATCTCCAGGCGACCACATTTTTTTCTCTGTTATTGCACAAAATTAATCGAAGCATCTAGCCAATTTTTAATTAATTTGCATGTCTTTGACCATCGATACTTATACTGTAACTTGAAATGAGATAGTATGTGTTTCAAGTAATTAAACGTATGTCCTGTACACCCTTACACAAAAAAATCATGTCTTGAACTACATTTCTTCTAAGTCTACTCGCACAGCGCTGGATTCAAACTAGGAAACTAGTCATAATTGTGCAGTCCCAGAGCTACAGTGTTATGGGGCATGAATCGAAGATACTCTTACGTTTCCTGTTAGCTCAGCGGTAAAGCGCTATTTCTGTTAATCAAGCTTGTAGTTTCGCGTCTCCAATTATGCAGTTTTTTTTTCTCGTGATATTTGCATTAAAATGTTATATGAATTAAATACAACATTTTATTTTGACATTTGAATTTAATAAATGTCAATGTCGTTATTGTAACAATTATATTTACCACATTCAGGGTTTGTTCTAGGTAAATTCAATGTATTTCATTCAATAGACTGTGATGCGCAGACCTCTGCGCAAAAGCAACATCCTCTAACAAGTTTGTTTATAATGAATCATATTGAGTTTAACCTGTGAGGTTACGAATACAGATGATGTCTGTTAAACCTCTCGACCACGGAAACACACTAAGCCAAGCTCTCTCTTTCATGTTGCTTGAGTGTGCACTGCTTTAACTAGCAAACAACCCAGTATAATTACTGAAAACGTGTTGATGTGAATACGGCTTTTGCGAGTGCTCACGAAGTACCCCGATCGGTTGATAGAATCTGCAGATGACTTATTTTGTCTAAGGGTGTACTCCAATTGGTTCGATTCTTGAGTTTACCTTTCAAAATATGAAAATTTGTCGATGCATTTGCTTTCATATAGTTTCATTAATATCAACGAATTCTTTCTCTTACTAAAAGTCGAATTTGAGCTCGTGTATATGATAATAATAAAAAATATAGAATGCATTCAACCTGACGTGATTTTTATTTTCATTAACAGTATTTTTTAAATTTCTCTCTAGCGAAGAAAGTAGCAAAAAGTAGCTGTAGAAAACGGATACCTTATAATATTCATCATTACAGATTAAGAAATTAAAGATCAGAATCCTGGACTCATTTGGGACATGATTAAACGGACCATTGTTTAAAAAACCACATACATGCAAAAATGTTATTTTTTAGGCTGTTTATTTCGTTCTCAAGAGATTAAACATTTCTTTACAATTCTTGAAACATCAGTACATACCTGAAGTTGAAGCTTCTACAGCTGAAAACATTTATCAAATGAAGCATTAATTCTTAGACAAGCCACAAACTTAATAAAGAAATCGCCGTGATAGTAGCTATTAGGACGCTACATCAAGTGAAAGCTCTGGAACTAGCGATGCGAAGTGTTAAAACATGTTGCTGAAAGATCTCCCATGTTTAATGCCACTCGAAATGTTAGCCCCAGAACATTTTCATATTTAGAATTTCTGTCAGGTTTTATGCAGATATGCCCCAATCTGCACCGCACCGTAACGTAGTTGCATTACACTCAGGAAGATCGTATCCCGTTGGGGTCAATTTTTTTTGTGCCCAAACATACTGACATTTGTTCTGAGGTCGACTCACTTTCTTACAAAAATGACTACCAGACATATGTTCTGAGGATAACGACTGATGTTACGAGGGGCTGAAAGAACTCTGCTGATATCCCGTGCTGATTGTCTGGCAAGATGGAAGTCTTAGCCTCTTACTACCCCAAGGGCTTCTAAGGCCTGTAGTGGGATCATTTTATCTTTTAAAAAGTTAATAAAAATAAAAATAGTAAATAGTTTTAAAATAAATAGACATGGTATGACCTTGAGTGGTCGAAGAGTATGAAATTAAAAAAAAAAGTAAAATAGAACATCATATTCAGTTCACGGCTCTAAGGACTGTTGTTGTAGGGGGAGATATTATTTCTTATTTCCTCGGGAACCTATGAGGTAATTCTTCTTTTTCTTCTTCTTCTACTTCTTCTTCTTGCAAGGATTGGACCTCTTTGGTTCGTTCCGGCTCCAAGTATTATAGCTGCTGTGTCCATCTCTTTCGTGGGCGTCACCGATCTCTTCTTCCACTAAAATAAATATTCCAATATGAAATATATTAGGTACGGTACTTTTTTCCCGGAAAATGGTGTAAGAATATTCTGTCAGTATTATTTATTTACAATTTAAATGAAACAAGAGTATAAAGGGAACATTTAATCCTTAAGTAATTATAATTGCTTCATAGTAAACCATTTTGGAATACATTTCATTATTATTATTATTATTATTATTATTATTATTATTATTATTATTATTATTATCATTATTATTATATTTATATTCATACATTGTAAATATATACAATTTAAAATAAATGAATGATTATAAAATATATTTACAAATCGTACCGTTCAATATAGGTTTATTTCTGTTTTAGTAGTAAAACATATTAGAAAATTAAAACATTTATAAACGTGTTTCTATTCTATTTCAACTCAAAATAAGTAGGCTATATTTAAATTTATATTTCAATGACATAGCCTACTTTTCATGAATAACTTGATACGGCATTAACTTGACTCAGATTTAATTCTTCAAAGTTTCAAAAATGGAGAGCACTGGTATATTCAATACAACGCTTAGTACAAAATGTTTATGCACAGTAAACAGCTCGCTCGCTCAACCTCGAAACTGGAACAAGCGATGCTTCAGTTCTGATTTCAACATAAGGCATCATCACTCTACACATATACTAGCTCCACTTTTTGTACTGGAATCACCTGTAATAAGGGTTCCGGATGTTAGAGTATTTTAAAGAAATCTAAATTTTATTTGCTTTAAATTTATTTTGAAAATTGCCATCACGCCTAATGGGCATGCATTTAATTGGTGGTTCTTGTTTAATTTATTATTATTGTTATTATTATTATTATTATTATTATTATTATTATTATTATAATCAGCATTATCATCAGCATCATTTCTGATTCTTATCATGTGATGCGTGCTCTGTAATTAAGTAGCGCAGCGGATTGAATATTCAATTATTTTCTGTAATATGCACAATGTTATGATCTTATATAAGTGATAAGTTTTTTTGACTTAATGTGGAACGCAAACTCATCACTGTATCTGATAATTCTGATATAACTTCCTTCAGAGGAGAAATGAATCCACGGGTGGATTCACGGTATGTAAAAGAACCTCAATCCTAAAATAAAGATGTCTTGAGCAACGTGAGTCGGCCACTTCAGAACCGTAATTTAAAGGCGAAGCTAATTATATTACTTGTAGAAGAGTATGGTTAAGTGAAATGAATCTGTTCTGAAACGCTTTTGCAATTTGACGACTCACCGCGTCCAAACCATGCAATTTTAAACATGTTTTGAATCACCCGGTATAACAACAAATAAACTCATGTTGTTGGTTGACTGATAGAACACATAATGCTGTCACGTTACAACTAATAGCACAGGCAGTAAAGTATAGAAGATCGACATTTGCACTAAGACAGTAAGTTGCTGTAAATGTCAATAACATATCAAGATTGAAGTAAAAGTTTCGTACCTTGTAGCTATCCTCTCAAGTGGCTTTCTTCCTCTTTATTAAAACTATACCATTACTAAAACCCAAACCGGTAAGAGCCATTTATTTTTAAAATCGTCTTCAGTCCATTAAAATATGCTGAATTAAAGGAAAACAGTATTTGTTTAAACAGATGCTACACCTCCATTAAGCTGAGTACCACTAGAAACTGTGCAAATGTTTTAACGTTGGATTTCATATAAATATGTATGATATGAACTAGGGACACTCCCACGCAAACATAATACAAATCTACCTCATAATGATTTTTTTCCCCATTATTCTTGGGCAATTAATTATAATAAGTTCATAGAGTGTCTAATTTTTAATTCACTACCACATCCCTGGAGCAAGTGGTTAACCACTCGCCCTCCATCCCTGTGTCCCAATTTCACGTCTCAGTCACTCCATGTGGGGTACCTGGTGGATAAATCGGAGACAGTATGGGTTTTCTTATGGAGTTTCTCCCCGTTTTCCTTGTGAAAAATCTTAATTCCACCATTTTTCCAAATTCATGTTATCCATTTCGTTTTATTTAGTTTTATTTGCCACTATATGGTGCGGCAGACCTTGTCAGCCGGTATTCGTTAACTTTAATAATGTATATTTAATTTCATCTGAACCTTCGACCTGGCATAATTCTACGCATGAGTAGAAGGTTTTAACTCTTCACTTATTTTGCAGTAATTGAAGACACCGCACAGTGATCCAGAATATAAAAAAGACGGCAAAAATCAAATGTTTACTTTTCATTAGAGGGGAGAAACCTGAACAGCCTTCAAAACAAATAAATGTACCAATCTGTCAAATAAATTATTCTCTATACTAATTGCACTAGCCAACAGTGAAAATGTAACTGGAATGAAATAAATGTTTCGTAAATATATCCATCCATCCATAGTAATTCTGCCCGAGGGCAGGGCTTCCACTGCAATCATAGCATTTTCATGCTATGCTTTGCAGCTTTACTAGGGAATTGTAGGTGTGGTAGCTTCCCGTTGCTTTCCACACCGGTTAAGGATGATGATAACTATGATGATGATGATAAGGATAATGATGATGTTGGCCATATGCTTTCGGGGACCGTTTGGGCCTTAAAGTTTTCCTGGCATTTGTCTTACAGGTGAGGAAAAACCCCGATAAAAACTTTACGCAGAAAAACTGCCCCGGCCTGGGATCGAACCCGGGCCCGCTGCGTGACAAGGCAGCACGCTACCTCAAGACCACAGCGCGGTGGACTTCGTAAGTATATCGACCATGCTAATAACGAAAAAGACAATGAAAATATAGAATTGGCTCTCGTTTATTAAGTGCATTTATCCCTTTTAAATTATGGTTTTAAGTTAATTTCAGGCAAGCTGCTACATCATCATCGCTATTTAACCTAAGATCATGCTTCGTATCTCATTCTCTTCAGAAAAGAAGAACCCTTAAACGGTACCACTCAAATGCCCCTAGCATGTACCCGAGGGGAGGGAATTTGAGGGAAATTCGAATTTTTTCTGAAAAATCCCGTGTTTCTAAAACCCAATTTTTCGAAATATTCTGATTTTGTGCGTAACGATGAGTGTATGGAGAAACACAAAATAACACAGTGTGAACTTAGTGACCCAGTGAGAGATCTGGAATTGCTGAAAGGTAAAGTTGAACTATTGGCTACAAGAGTGGAGTCTTGAGAAGACAGTAAATGTAATTACTCAGTACCCGCTACATGTCATTCATTCCATTTTTCGAAAATGAAAAGAACTTAATAATCTGTAGAGATGTAGAGGGACTAATGGCAGCTATGGGCATTAAATATAAAAGTGATGAGTGGAGGTTGTTCCAAAATAAGTATCAAGTGTGTCCTACTGCATAATGGCAATGTGTTACCAACGATTCCGATTGGGTTTGCTCCTTATATGAAAGAAACATATGTTAACATGAAACAATTGTTATTGTGATTGAACTACGACCAGTTTAAATGGGATAACCGGGGATCTCAAAATCATAGCCATACTACTTTGGCTACAACAAGGCTATACCAAGTTCTGTTGCTTCCAGTGCCTCTGGGATAGCGGCGCCATAGCATTTCATAATAAAAATAAATATTGGCCTAAGCATTAATCACTTGAACCAGACCACACAATTTTATGCAAAAATCACTTGTCGAATCCAAGAACATAATTCTCTCTGTTCTTCATGTAAAATTGGGCCTAATGAAAAAGTTCGTTAAGGCCATGGACAAAACTGGAGTAGTATTTATCTATTTGCAGAAGACAAAAAACAAGAGGGGATTTTCGTGGATCCCAAGATATGGAAAATGTACAAAGATGAGCAATTGAACACCATCCTGGCAGGTAATGAAAAGTTAGCATGGGATGCCTTTGTTCAAGGGCCAACAAACTTTCTTTGGAAACAAGAGGGCAGAAAACTATAAGGATCTTGTAGAAAATCTTCTGCTCTGCTATGATAGACTTGAGTGTAATATGCCCGTAAAGTTACATTTCTTAGGTTCCCGCTTGGACTTTTTTCCTGACAATTGTAGTGCTGTAAACAACGAGCACGGGGAACGCTTCCCCCAACAAATTTCGAACATGAAAATGAGATATCAGGGGAAGTGGAGTGCATCAATGTTAGCCGATTACTGCTGGACACTAATTAGAAATCACCGGCAAAAAAAAAAAAGATTACGAAATCCAAGCAAAGCGGTTGCGCCTTCAGTGATCTTCCTCCAATGGAAAACAACAAGGTAAATACATGAATAAGCTTAAATAAGCAATAACGTAAAGTTAGCATAACTTCATAACGAGAGCTAATCTTGCATTTTCATTAACATTTTCGTTATCAGCACACCCGAAATATTAGCTGTTTTCATGCCAGTTACAGAAAAAATGGTAAAATTTAGCTGGCTTGTGTCATTAGACCTAATTTTGGGCCCATGAAGTTAAGCATCATAAAAACGGAATTTTTATGCCATATTTTGGATATACTATTAACACTTTGTGTGATAATTGTTTTAATGCTTCTCGCTATAATTGTGTTAAATATACTTATACCTACTTGCTAATGCACAGATAAAGAGCCCACGTCTGAATTATAATATAATTAATAACTTTTCTTTCAGACTTGAAAAAAACAAAAGTCATCTTGAGATATAACGCTTTCGCCGTCATTTCCCATGACAATTTTTAAAGCAAAGTATAATTTAAAGTGTTGATAAACTGGCAAGGGTGAAAACGTTTGCTACAGTCTGCTACTTTATATTTACGCAGCACATTAATGAAATTAATGAACTCGTGTTCTGCAGACAACGCGTGACCTTGCTGCCCGTGAGCGTGTGTGTGCTTGCATTCTGGACGGGAATTCTGTCGCTACAATAACTTACAGCTGATTGCAGTAATGCAATGCCCACGAAATAAGGCAGGTCTTTAAACTTGCTAATATCTCAACTTTCACACATATCATCCAGTTTATTTGATTTGCGATGGTGTCTTATGGATGTCTACAAACCTAGAAGGGAACTGTTCGAAGTTCTCCGTGAAAAATTATGTGAAGGTCGGAATTATCAAATCAAACGTTTGTTTCAATTTGTATTAAACACTATAAACCTTAACAGTATCTCTAAATAGTATGTAAAGCATTTCGTACAGAGGTGATGCTATTCTGCAACAAAATACTTAACAAAAGTGAAATGCATGAACTGTTTTAGTTCCTAGTTAATCTACCCCTACAACTCTAAAAATCAAAGGGGACGACATGAAAACCCGTTCATAGAACTCCCTTTTGCAACTAAGGTACATTTAAAGGGGCATGGAGAGGAAAAGGCATCTGATCTAGTAAATTAAGTGGTCATAAACAACTCCAATAAGAGCAGGAAAAAAACCCTTCGAGTTTCAAAATCATCATAGTCACAACTCCAAGTAAAACCCTACAACGAAAGTGAAGTTATTTCGTTAATTATTGAAGCTAATTTAAGTCAAAGTTAATATAAGATTATAAGAGCACAAGCAAAAGAAAGATATGTTAATATCGATCTATCATTTAATCGTATCCTTAAGTAAAGAACGTTGTTATCCTAGTAAGGATTTCTAGTGAATCTTTTGCAGATGAGCAGTTACACAATTTGTTGAATCATATCACCAGGCGTATAGTTGCATTAAAATATCCATTAAAATAATAATTATCATTATTATTATTATTATTATTATTATTATTATTATTATTTCGTTTATTTGTCCCAGTAATGATGCGTAAGGTGTGGTCGGACTGCACCCTAGTCATACACAGGCCTCTACATGTAGGGGCTCATCTCATCTCTCGATCGACCCTGAGTTGGACACGAGTTGAGGAAATTTATATTTATTTATTATCATTGATATCTATATGCATACATCTATTTGTGACTAGATTAATCTATTTTTCAAAGGATCTCCGCAAACAAATTGTGTTTGTTAAATCAGTCATAACGAATACTTTGCATATAACAACTAATTAAAGGCTCTCGTATCAAGTATGCAGACCCAAATATTTTTTAGTCTTAAAATTGTTAATCTTACATATGTGAAATGATTTGGAGCCCGCATAGTGGCTTCCAGATTTTTGCCGATTTTTTCGCATTCTGGATCACCGGTGCAAAATGTAGGTTAATTTCGTATTTAGTAAAGAGAACTGGCGCAAAACGGAAGTAGCTTCATGCCTTCCATAATGAAGAGAATGAAGAAAATTGTTAACTCGAATTTCCATTCGGAGCAAGAAAGAAGTCGCTCTGGAACTACCTTTTTGAACAGAATGATGTCACACTTCTACGAGATGAAGCAGCACCTGTCACTTCTCAAACAACTATGTCAGTGCCAGCGCTGCTGTGAAGGAAACAGTATATTCTACACAAACACGGTGCTAAACTGATCTTGCCTAATCAAGATTTGTACCTTTATTCTGCATCTCTACCACTCAAGCGACCGAAGTTCCTTCAAGTAAAAGAACTGGCATCAACATACGTACTAGTATCAACCAATTGTAAGTAGTTCTATGACCGCCTGAAGTGCCAGGGAGAAGATTCTCATCGTGTTTATGATGAAAGTGTCACTGACAACGCCTGATGATATTGGTAACCAGTTTAAATAAATACATGGTAATAAATACCTTCCTATGAAATTGTATTTCTTATTAACCAGTTTCAATAAATACTGGTAATAAATACCTTCATGTGAAGCTGTATATCTTAATATTTAATCACAATTTCCTTATTAAGAAGTTTTTAGTAAACATTCTTCCAATGCCTACTCTCCGGTGCAAAAAGGAAACATATCCATAAGGTTTATTGCGATTGTAAACAATCGTGTAAATAAAAGAAAAAGAAGCTGATCAAGAAAATATTGTGTTTCATGCTGAACTACCTTAGATCAATGCTAACATTTTGTTTATACTATTACCATATTTCACATTCAGGTTTTTTGTTTCTCCTGAAAAGTTTATGAAAATGGAGCTACCCCCTTTTTGCACCGATGTCTTCAATTCATTAACATGGGATTTATCTCATCTCATCCCTTGACCTGGGACATGAGTAGAAGGTTTTACATCTTTTTTATTTTAAATTCCTTACTTAATAGGGGATTTATCTAATTTAATATCTCGGCATGGGATTACGCCAGACACGTTATAATTATCTACATCCCTACCCCTCCCTTTACGTTATCCATACTCACTTGAAATTTAAAATAGTATCGAACGCGCATCAACATTCAATTTGTTTCCTAATAGTTGTATCGAAAATATACCTTATGAATATTCAGAATACTTATAACTTCTAAATAAAGCTGCACGAAATCTTCGTTATTTGAACATTGATAGATTATCAAATGAGCCAAATATTACAGATTAATTTATTCTGAAGATCACATTTTTTCTTTTTGTATTTTACATTATGGTCTGTATTTTTACTTATTTTCAAAGACTGAATTAAATTTTACACCTTGACTTATGTTATTAAATAATATATTCTTCATGCATTCATTTGTATTTTGAAGAGTGTAGTATATCGTACTAACTTAACATTCAATTTATAACAAATGCTAACGTAATTTGACAAGGCCAGCAGAGAAAGGGGGTTGAGTATGAACTTAGGGAAACTAAATCTGATGGGAATGCAACAAGCGTGAAAGAAAATTAAAGTGTCGGGGATGATTGGAAAACAATAGCTCAGGATAGGGAAATGTGGAGAGCTTTTGTCCGCGCAGCCATGAATCTTTGGGTTCGATAGTGCCAGTGTGTAAGTTTGTTTAAAATTAATTTAAAAGGGGGGTGCCGTAGCGTATCGGTTTTGGTAAAAGTAATGCACTACAATCCGGAAGGTCGCAGGTTTGATTTCCGGTGGTCAGGCGACACCATGACATTCAATAGATTCTCTCTAACGTAAACGAGTAACATATGTGTATTCTGGGTGTAAAGCCGGCCGTCTCGCAGGGTTGAGAACACGTCTGAGAGGTCAAGCCAATTGCCTAAAAACACGATAGCCTTAACCTCCTACTGTCACAGGGACCTTATAAAACCTTTAGTGGGGTCACTTTATCAGTTCAAATTTATTGTAACAGATAAATTGCAGAAGCTGAGTGTGGAGATAAGATTTCTGGACAAATGTGTACTATTCTTAATACTTTATAATTGTCAAGCGTGACCATTAACTTGAAACGATAAACTAATTTGTTATGATCCAGTCGTATCACCTTCGGATCACCTTCAGTCGTGTCTCTCCCTGAAGGATAGAATAAGGAATGAAGAGCTGAGAACCAGAATAAGAAAGACATATTTTCTAACAACAGCCAAACAACAAAAAATGGAAACAGGCAGGCCACGTGATGAAGAAGAATCATATGCGATAGACATAAAATAACGACTTGAGAGCCCATATTAATCTGGAGGAATATGGAACATTAAAACATCGACTAAACAGATTCATTAAAAAGTAAGTTTCCAGCTTAATGACCAAGGACTGCAAATGTCAGAGAAGTGTAGGAATTTCTAGAAAAGCTCATTTCCCAACAGATACTACAGTATAAGAAGTGCTTATCATATATATATATATATATATATATATATATATATATTATGTATACGTGTACCAGTAAACTGGTGTGTACATAACGGTGGACTAACGCTAATTATGTGAATAAAGTATCATAGGACGTAATAGTATTCCTAAGGGACATTGGCGATGAGATTAAATTTCTTATTCTAATTACCTGACCACTATTAAACTTGTTTTTATTATTTAAGTGAATAATTTCGGAATAGTTTCCTATTAGAAAAGAGCTGCTACTTAAATAAATATATATATCCAGGAATCACTTAATGAATGGAGGAAGACAATTTCGGGAATGGGGATTCAGATGGAGGATACTTGTCTGACGACTTTTTATGTGCAAATGATCATGTAACTACTGAAGAATATGATGTTGATTTTATGCTGAGGTATTGGGCGAGGGGCTTCAACATGAACATGGTTAAAACAGAATATCCGACAATAAGAGAAAACTTATATTATAAAATAGTACATTCGGAATATACAGGATTCTAACCTAACTGGCACACGGTGTTTCGCATCTACCCAGCTCTTGCTGGATTCCCCACTGTTGGCTGCCTTTGAGCGCGCGCATTTGCTAGCAGCGGCACTCGTTAGTACTTTTTTTTATTTACCACACCTTGGGATACCTCGGCCAAATACCATACTCCCAAGTCCCAGTATCTTGTCCTCCATATATATTCGCGTCCACGTTCAAAGTTTCTCGGCTTAAAACCTAGACCTCAGGGAGAAGGTGTTAGAGTCGCAACTTCAGGGAAATTGCTGAGCTACATAGTACGTCAGGTCGCTCATTCCTGACGACCCCACAGTTGGTCCACGGGCCCCTCGAGCCTAGCCGCGAGGACTGCTGTCGAAGATCCACAGACCGTTCCCCTGTTCTACCTCCAAGGACGCATCCTGCAGCCGTCGTGAGACCGGCTAGGGCTTGAATCCCCAAGCCCCGCAGTGTGAGACTTTAGTTCATCCAGGTGCTCATCTCCTGGTAACCCCACAGTTTGTCCACGAGCCCGTAAGGCTTAGCCGGGAACCAGCACAGTTGCTCCGCTCTGCACTGGTCCGATCTGTTCCATGCTGTGCCCCCAGGGATGTGTCCTGTTGCAGTTGTGGTCCAGCACGGAGCTCGCAAGCTCGAACAGGTGAGCAATAGTACGACAAGGCGCTCAACTCCTGTTGACCCCACTAATGGTTCACGAGTCCCTTAGACTTAGTCGGGAGGACTGTCTAGCCAACCGTTCCCCCAGTGCACCACCTGGGGACGTGTTTTGTTGCTGAAGTGGGTCCAGCCTGAGCATTAGTACGTCAGGTCGCTCAACTCCTGACGACCTTACAGATTGTCCTTGGGTCACTCGGTCCCAGAGTCGGCGCTAATCCCACACACAAAAGACCGCGGTTCCTCCTTTTCCGAGCTTACTGACCTGGTGGTAATTCCCAGCATTACGCCCGGTATTGTCCCAACCAGCCCGTTCGCAAGACTAGGCCTAGTCGTGCAGCTGCTGAGAGTCCAGCCCACTGAGCAATGTAGGCATCCAGGGTGCTCATCGCCCATGTTGCCCCTACAAAGGTCCTCGGGTTCATTGAACCGAAAGAAAGGAGCTTCTAATCTCCAGCCTCCCGCCGCTTCGCCACGGCGGCCGCTGATCCCGCTGTGGGCCAGGATATGTGAGCTTTGACAACAGGTCGCTCATCTTCCCCCTGTTGATCCCCCTTATGGTCCGCGAGTCCATCGGACTAGCAGATCCACCCACCTTTTCCCCACTACGCCACCGAGCGGACGCGATTGACTGCTGAAGTGGGCGCAGCACGAGCTATATAGTGCATCAGGTCACTCGAGTGCTGACGACCTCACAAATGACCCGCGGGTCCGGTCTGGACCTAGCCGGGAGAAATGCAAAGCAAACCACCGACCGTTCCGCCACCCGGAGACGCGCCCTGTTGCTGTTGTGAGCACAGCTGGGGCCCGATAAACGGACCCCCAGGGGACTGTATCATCCAGCAATGTGAACAGGCAATTGAATCTAGAGCAACGCATTTTTGTGTATAAAAGTTATTTTCATTGTGAATCACCAAGCCGTGTTCGCACAGAGTATATTCAAAAGTTCCCTGGTGAAGTGCCTCACCATTCCAGATTTACAATTTCACAGAGTGGCGAGTGTTATGACGAGAGCTAAAACCACTGATTCTGTGTTTTAAACAAGAAAAAACAAACGAAGAGCGTAAGAGACGCGCAGTTTTAACAGAGGAAAAGTTAGACGAAATAGGCGCAAGTTTTGAACATACACCAACAAAATCCATACCAAAATTAGCTAAACAGGTGGGAATTTCAGAGTCTTCAGTACATAAAGCAACTAATTTAATAAAACTGAAACCTTATAAGTGTACATGTGTTCATTGTTTAAAACCGGGTGATCCACTATCACGAATGCATTATTGTGAATGGTTTCTTTCATCAGTAAATTACGGTTTAATTGATCCACAGCTTCTGTTCTTTTCCTTCGAGGCGTGGTTCCACCTAAATGGTCATGTCAACACTCATAACATTTCGAGCATCTTCCATAACGTAAGATTTTTTACACATGCTTTACGAACAGAGTTATGTAGGAGCAAAGCACGGCCGTGTGACACACCCAATCGCGCACAGGCAAAACGCCCTGTAAATGAATGTAATTCGTTCAAGTAACTGGAGAGAATTGTATCAATAGAGTGTACAACTTGGAAGGACACACACAATCCAGTACAATGTGGAAAGAAATCTACAGTCCAACAGAATGAACATTAATACAAAGATGAAGTTATATAGAGCTGTGGTGGAACCAGAATTGATATATCATAGAGTTCTAATTGTTGGTAACTATCGGCAAAGATAAAAGAGTAATTGAGACAGAGGGGATAAATTTCTTACGGAGAGCATGAAGGATCTCTAAATTGCATCTTGAGCGGAATGCATTAATTCAAAGAAGAACTAGAGGGATTTTTACAAATGCCGAGAGGTTAGAAACTGGGCAGTTATTATGGTGTGAGCACGTGAAAAGGATGGAAGAATAGGATTGGCCAAAAAAAAAAAAAAAGGTAGTTATAATCCAGGAAACAGAAGGAAATGAAGACAGAGAGACGAGAGGATCGAAATGCGGGGAAAGACTGTAGGACTCCCGCCTGATTGAATGAATATTTAGCTTAGAAATATGTTGCATTTTAAATATCTTAAACGATTGAGTCTGAATTAATTTTAAAATTATATCACACTTTTCTCAGGAACTACTTACTCCAAGGGCGACAGGACTAGAAGGTCCTCGGCCTAACAGCCGGCTGCTGGCCGCACGTCCATATGTGTTAATCACCAAGGAAAAGGAATTAAAATTCATCCAGTCATCAGCGTAGGAGTGACTTGTGGTCAGCATGTCGGGTCCCCCAGCCGTTATAGCTGGTCTTCTCAACCTGGAGTCGCTACTTATTGTGGCTACCCAATTACCTCACGATGCTGGGTGAGCACCGGTTTCATACTGGTAAAAATTCCATGAGAAAATTTCTTCCTCCATTGGAATTCGAACCAGCGCAAGTCCCGTAGCTCCGCGTTAAGGCTTATTCCCTTAACTCGGCTACAACGCGGGACCATGAACTTATTTAAGATATCTAAAAAAATAATGTACATTTTTAAAGGTAAAAATATCTTTAATTAACACAAATTTCAAACAATGTCAGATAATTACAACCTGAGATGTATGACGAGTTACTTTCACCCCTCTTAGCTACTTGTAGCTCAAATTGTCCTTCATTTAAGCAGGAGATTATTATTCCTAAGGAATTGTAAGAATAAATATATTTATCAATCGTTTACTTCGTGTACATTATCTGTACAGACTTCATATTTATATTATCTACAAATGTCTGAATAGAATACAAGGGTGTCACTAATATAGCGAGGGGGAAAACAAAACAGCAGGTTCAGAGCGTACAATCCGCAACACATAAATAAATAACAACCATTACTAATTCAAGAGCAACATTTACTGACCTTCATAATCTACGTAATACCTTATTACTAGATGTCACATTGGGTCAGTATGCTAACCACAATCCAGCTATGTAATCTGTAGGGAAATAAGCGTAACTAAATTCGTCTCGTTAAGAAACTTCCCATTTGGGAAGTATTCATGTATGTCTCCTCAGGGGGACGAACGGGGAACAATCCATCAATCAATCAATCAATCAATCATTAGGCCTACTACAAGATCTCCAATCAACTGCGATGTTTTAGACATACACGACTGAATCAGATTTATTGTACAAAGAAACTGAAGTACGAATACTTGTGACATAGACTTGATGTGAAAGGGACAAACATGCCAATACTCTTCCGGCCTTTGTGAACTAATGTATAAATGCAGTTCAAGCTGTTCCTAAGGATATCGCTATTTAACTGAACGCTCCATGTAGATTAGCATCACAGTTAAAAACCTTGTTACGATGGTTACTTTACATAAAGTACGCAAGTCAAAACGGCACAAGTTACAATATATGTTCCGGATTTTAATTGTTTAAATCTTATTTTAGTTTCTGTGGTACGAATGGGGAATGAAAGACGTGCACGGAAGCTTCCTGTAGGAAAACCAGAGGGAAAATCCCAGTTGGTAGACCAAGAATGAGATGGCAGAATAACATTAACTATGATTTGAGGGAAGTAGATTATACAGGGAATGATTGGAAAACATTAGCTCAGGATAGAGATGTATGGAGAGCTTTATGTTCGCATGGCCATGAACCTACGGGTTCGATAGTGCCAGTGAGTTAGTTAGTTAGTTAGTTAGTTAGTTAGTTATGAAATTAAATACGTCCACCATTGTTGTCTCGGGATAGCGTCACTGCCTCGTACGCAGCGAACTCGGGTTCGATACCCGGTCGGGACATTTAAATTCACCTCTTAATTGAATCGTAATTCTTTTAGGAGTGCCTATGGTTGATGTACAGTTACGTTATATTCAAATTTATTTTCTAAAATATGTTTAAACTCAACATCTGATCTATTTTAGAACTATTTATTCTAAATCCACACTGGTAATCCCATATTATGCCATATATATATATATATATATATATATATATATATAGGGAGTGTGTCTGGATATTATTATTTTAGAATTTTGTACGAAGTTGAAAATTATTATATGTTTATTATATTATTATATGCCCTTGAAATCAGTTTCAATTCGCTATTTCAATTCACTATTAGAAAATATCTAGGACCATAGGGAGTGTGTCTGGATATTATTATTTTAGAATTTTGTACGAAGTTGAAAATTATTGTAGGCTATGTTTTATATATTATTATATTATTATATGCCCTTGCAATCAGTTTCAATTCGCTATTTCAATTCACTATTAGAAAAATCTAGGACCGAGCCTCTTTCTCTATAAAACCATCCAATTAGCTTTCCAGTGAGTGCCAACATGAAGTCGAACTTGTCTTGAAACTGGTCATTAGGAAATAATCACTTTAACGGATATTTTGGACCTTTACATAATAGACGTCACCCCATTGGTAATATTTGGTATGTAAAGAGTGTAAAAAATCTATCCCCCCCCGAAGAAACAATTCAACATAGCCAGCCTTCAAATGCATTTAACCGTGGTACTCACTATATTATATTTTATTTCAAACCCACTTTTAAAAAATAAGTGGGAAACATTAAAACTGGTAGAAACTGTAAAATATTATGTTTCACTGCAAATAAATGTGTATATTATTTATTTTTTATTCAATCCCCCAGTTGTCATTTCGACATTTCTGGTGTTCTCTCCTGGCATTGGCTTAATTGTAACCCACTTCTGAAGTTGAAGCGCCTAGAAGGCGGAATTACGATACCCTGACGATATGATGGGTAATAAATGATAATGAAATGCCAGGACAGTTCTTAACCTAAATTCCACACCATGGGCAACCACAAGAATGATTCCCTTTAAGGAAAAATCCTTATGGTTTGATCGGGAATCGAACCCGGGACCTCGTGAGCAGTAGTCAGAAACGCTGACCACAAGCCCATGAGGCTGAAAAATGTGTATTACCTCATAGTTTAACGAAAACCTTCACAAAATTAATTTTGTGAATCACTATTTTTTAAAAAGAGTATTCATAGGTAAAAAAGATAATAAGAAGACGAATAATAATAAAAAGATCTCACATTTCTCGCTATTTGTTACACTTGATTGTTCTCTGGTAGTGGAATGAATAAGAACATGTATGGAAGTAATTATTGTCTCTCAGATCTCGAACACTTGAAATGCGGATCACTTGCTGTCATGCTTGGGCTCACAGAATACTAAACTTCAGTCTGCCCAACGTTTACAATAAGAGGAAAATGTAGATACTAAAGGAATAAGTATTATGTTTAACGAAATAAAAAATACAATACCAACACAGATGAAAATATTTCACACAAATATTTTGAGCCTCTAAATAAATATAAAACATTATGAGACAATTCCAGTTAATTGTCGATGTACGAATAATAATTCATTCAAAATTACAACAAAACAATTCTCCGTTTCTCTCTATTCTGTCTTAGTTTTTTATCTCTTCTTGCTTAGGTACTTCAGCAGCTTCGCGTAAAAATCATAATAAATACAACATAAATTATTTCTTTACTTTTATATTATTTGTCCATTTCGTACCTTTCATTTGACTTATAAGTCAATGCTGTTGTCAATGGGCGAGCTATTCTATGTTAAACGCAACTAATTAGAAATGATTTACTAAAAATCATAGTTACAGTAAAATCACACAATTTTACAACTAGTTAGCAGTTTACTACGAACATTTACACAAGCAACAATCTCCTGAAGATGTCACCCACAGAAGGTGATAAAACAACACTGCAAGACACGGTCTAGAATCCCGAAAATATATTTTAGAATACATTTTATTTTGTTCAAGATCGTTGGAAATAATGTTGTTTAGTATATAAGTTGAGATGTAAAGCACTATACATCTTCTGTTTTCCATTATGCTAATTTTTTATTATGATAAACTTGAAAATTAATCAAATATTCCAAAGTTGATAACTTTTGTGAATAAAAAATAAAGTATAAACAACATCCGATTCGCACGTGTTGAGTTGAATTATTGTAATAGCATAACGCACAAACAAGTGAAGATTGAGTGACCTTGGTAATGTGAGATATAGCCTCATATTTTGAACATAAATCTTGTTGTGCGCCCTGACCTTCTCTCACACAAACATGTTTAGCATCATCAGATTCACATCCTTATCAATACTAACTCAATTAGTCTTATGGAGATTATTAAAATTAATTTTATTACAATGTCAGGTTAAATAATTTATTGAACTACGTTGTTTAACATAGCTTCGCAATTCGACGCTGGATTTAAAAGCTCATATTTCAGTCATAATATTCTGCCGCAAGTCCGCCACATAGGACTCACAAATCTACTTCCCTTCGTAGAATATTTTAATTGAGATTTTTTGCTTCCTGAAAATATTATCAGCCAGAACATAAATGTTGTGTGTTGTAGAAACACGAGAGCTATAATATTTTTCTCAATTTGTTAACAATTCAAGATCACTGTGATTGGTTTTATCAAGTTATCACAAACAAATGTTCGAATTTTAAGCTTCTTTCTAACTGCTAAGGCTAGATTGTACAAACAATAGCCGTTCAATTTGTTTTGTAAAACGTAATTTATTTTTCTGTTTGATAACAGAAGTGGGTAACACAAGAACAAATTCTCCTATCAGTTTTGAACCCACATAAAGACCCCAAATATTTAACTCAATAATATATTTTGTTTGAAAATTAGTGTTATTTCGAGCTCCAGCAATATGTAATATTCATAATTTCAAGTGGAAACCACTTGAGGACTGAAGAAGAGCTCGCATCTAGTGGCAAGTAGACTCTTCCTCCAAAAGGCCTTTAACGAAGTACAGAAAAGAGCAGTTTAAATTTTAGTGACAACATTGATGAAGGTTAATTGTACAAGGGTGAAAAGTCTTATCGAGCTAAAAATTATTATTCTGCAGCCTTTTGTAAATTAAAAAAAAATAATTAATTAACATCATAATTAAAATAATCATTAAAACAGTGTAAATAATAACTCTAATTTATGAATCAAATGTGTGTAAATATTCACTTGTAAATTCAAAATAATTCGATTGAGATAACTAATATCTCAATTTAAACTTGTGGAAGTTTCTACACAATCCTTTACCTGACAGTGACACAAGAAAATAGAAATTAACCAAATTGGTGTTATTTTTGTCATATAGGGACCTCATTAAATGTCTAATGTACCAAAATGTTTAATAATAACAACAATAATAATAACAATAACAATAATAATAATGTAAACTGTCAGGAAAAACGCCTCAAGACCATCTCATCCATTCAACCAGCGAAATAAAAAAATATATATTTGACACGGTATAAAAAAATACTTAACATCATAACGTAGACTAAGTAATTCTAACTAAACATTTATACAAATCAAACTGAAATTATGTGGCTCCGTGGCGCAAGCGGTTAGACGCTCGATTCTCAACGCTGGGATTTCAAGTTCGCATCTCGGACACTTCATGTGGGTTTCATGATAGACGAAATGAAACGTGGGCGGTTTTTCTAGGGATTTCTTCTGTTGTCTCCTACTATAAGTTTAATTCCACCAGTTCTCAATTTCTCATCCATTTCATTCCATTTAATCTATCCGCCCCTGAGACGGTGAGTCAAGCATGATCGGTCGGCACCCTTGTCATTCACAAATCTCTAAAATATAGGGACTTCATCTCATCACATCCATGAACCCAAATGTGAATTGGACAAGATTTGAGGATATTATATTATAGCAGGAGTTTCTGTGTTTAAAGACGTCGAGTACCAGTTTCTGATGCGATCGCGTACCGGTTCGCTAATCGAGTAGTTGGCCCGAAAAGAGATCTAACACACAAACATTCAAAAGTAGAGTTTTCAGTGTATTAGAGATGTTCCGGAGAATACCACGGCATGGTGCATGTAAAACTATCCCTGTCTCTTCCAGACATGTTTTATTATTTTTAAAAGTTGGCATACAATCGAATAGTGATCTATAACCTATGTAACAAAATGACAGAATAAGTTAGTCAAGCCATGAGTAGCAGTTTATGGGTTAGATCCCTCTTCGGGGAAACTATTCAATTGTGATTAGGCCTTATACGTAGGATAGGGGATGAAAGTGAGAGGCTAAGTAGCTTGGTGGTGAGTAAGCCTATGTATAATTTAGAATATCAGAATCCATCCGTAGTAATTCGGCCCGAGGGCAGGTCCATCAGTGCAATCATAGCATTTTCGTGCTATGCTTACAGCTTTACAAGGGAATTGTAGGTGTGGTAGCTTCCCATTGCTTTCCACACCAGTGAAAGATGATGATGATGATGGCCATATGATTTCGGGGACCGTTTAGGCCTTAAAGTTTTCCTGACATTTGTCTTACAGGTGAGGAAAAACCCCGATAAAAACCTCACGCAGAAAAACTGTCCCGACCGTGGATCGAACCCGGGACCGCTGCGTGACAAGGCAGCATGCTACCTCGAGACCACAGCGGTGGACTTATATCGGAATAAGAGAGTAAATATTTCTACATCATGAAGATGGAGTTCGCAGAAGGTAGAGAAATGTGGTCATATTGAATGATACGTACGACACTCATATTTGTTAATTTTATCAATAAATGGATACTTCACTATTAAAATTATAATAGAAAAACACAGAGAGTTTAATATTGAAACATATGTGGCGTTTATTGACTTGAAGAAGGCATTTGATAAAGTAAATAGAAACAAATTATTAGTAATCCTCAAATATGATGGGATCCCAGACCAACTGATAAATGCTATATATGATATTTATAAGCTATATATATATGATATCCAAGTTACGATTGAAAATAAAATCTCGGAATGCAGACCAATTAATCAAGGAGTTAGACAAGGATGTGGTCTTACAACAATGCTGTGCATAATGTACATGAACTCAATTATTAAAGAATGGAGACTACAACCACATGGCAGTATACCACTTAATAGATTATATAATTTAGACACCCTATTATTTGCACATGACATTGTGTTTATAGCGAATTCAGAAGATAACCTACAACGTTCAATCCCCTCCTTTCACCAAATTGCACTAAACTACAACATGGAAATCTCAACAGAAAAATCTAAAGTCAAGGCTTTCCTAGGAGAAGTCCCAGTTCGCAGTAAAAGTATTATTAATAATAGAATATTAGAAGAAATTAACACATTTAACTATCTCGGATACCAAGTTACATACGAAGAGGAAAAAGATATTTAGTCAAAAAATTATAAAATTTAACAGAGTAACAGGAATTATAAATAATATTTTCAAGCCAAACGCAGTATACAGCAACACACACGAACTAGAATTTATAAAACGCTGGCCAGACCCATATTATGTTACGGCAGTGAGGCCTGGACAATTCGCAGTGTAGATGAACAAAGACTAACTGCGGCAGAAATGAAATTTATGAGACGTACTGCGGGCTACTCAAGAACAGACCATAAAAGGAATTCTGAGATTCTCAATGAATTACAAACAGAATCAGTCATGGAATATGTACAAAAATACAGAAACAACTGGAAATCTCACGTAAGAAGAATGGGCAGAACAAGAATACCACGTCAGATCTTAAATTACCAGCCACCAGGCAAGAGATCTTTGGGCAGACCCTTCAAACGTTGCATTGAGACCGTAAGAGACCACTAGGTCTAATACATGAAAGGAAGAAGAAGAAGAAGAAGAAGAAGAAGAAGAAAAATCAATAATTATTTCATCTGAAAACTCCAAATGTCCTAATATAAATACTGCAGTTATTATTCTAGAGTATTATTTCAAAACCAAAATCAGATTTGTATGAATATTTACATCAGGTACTTAAACATTTTGACGTTGTAGAGATAAAATGAATTTCTTTCAATACTTCAACCTGTCTGAGCACTTTGGTAGATGTGTCTAAAAACATATGCAAATGCACATGAAGATTTTATGAGATGCGACAGGCGTCTCCAGAAATCCGTTCAACTACAACAAACTCACGTGTCATGAATAACGTCTCGTTGTGACCTTGAAGACATGGGCATTGACCTTGCCAAAAGAGCCAAGTTTTTGTTTTCCTTCCTGGCTCTCTTCAAACTGGAGGAATGTGTGCAGATCTTGATAGCAGTCGTCCTTGCCAGGACTATCGCTTTCACAACTTGGTCTCATAATTCTGATTCAAATGTCACCTTTATTGGACAACTGTACTTGCTTTCACATGCCGGGCAACTTGGTCTCATAATTCTGATTCAAATGTCACCTTTATTGGACAACTGTACTTGCCAGGACTATCGCCGGG
This sequence comes from Diploptera punctata, assembly GCA_030220185.1. NCBI lineage: Eukaryota > Metazoa > Arthropoda > Insecta > Blattodea > Blaberidae > Diploptera > Diploptera punctata. The sequence goes on from JASPKZ010007850.1 coordinate 378,374, forward strand.
CAACTTGGTCTCATAATTCTGATTCAAATGTCACCTTTATTGGACAACTGTACTTCGGTGCGGGCGAGGTGCGGCTTCGATAACAAATAAAACATGGCATCTGATCAACCAGGTGTAAATATAACAATTTTGAGGGCGTTTCACGTCCTAATATAGAATAGCTCATAATGTCTTATCACTGATTCAAAGAAAGAGTCACTCTATGTCTCTCAATAAGAACCGGCAAAAAAGTATTAACGTATAATGAAACAAACAATATTATAACTCTTCAGTTTAGGCTATTAAATATAATATTGTTTACAACTGACAATAAATTGTTAAATTTAAATGTAACAGAAGTCGAAATTTACGAACCTCTGACTCAAGACTCTGCTCGACATCAAAAACTGCCATCATAAAGCCAAAAACCAGATTATAACTTACTAAAGATAGCTAGTTGAATGTGATGATTTAATGAATAATGAAGCATGTAATTGTTGAGCCTTTGAAAAACAGTAATAAATTAAATATAACGCGTAACTAAAAATATAAAATTCCTAGCAAATCAAAACATGTCCTTTTGAAAAATAAAATAATAGCTAGCGGTATTTTTCGGTTATTTGGAAATTTTAATCATGAAAAAGTCATGTAACTTATCTTGATATTGAACCGAAAGTGCATTTTTCGGCTCAGTATGGTAGCTTCGTTCTCCTCCCTACACTGGAATATTTATGAACTATGCCAATATCCTGTTCTCCTTGTAGCTACCCCTTCCCTCTTCACCCTTCCTGCCGCGCAATGTCTACGGCGCATCTCCCCTCTACCTCGGAACCTTCATATACGTGGTGCACTAACAGAACAGTATCATTCGATCATCCTAGCAGTCATCGTTTTGTTGTTTAAAAGGATTCAAGATTGGAATCCGATTCCAGGTCGCGATGCGACTGGAATTCTAAATAGACAAGCTGACCTGAGGCCAAGAAGGGGCCTGTTTGAGTTAGTCCGGCAGTCCAGGGAAGAGGTGGTCCCTGAAACTCGGACGCAAGTATGAGTGTTGCGTGATGTATGGTATGTTGTTCATTTATTTATTTGTATGGCTATTTTGATCGTGTGATCAGTATTATTATTATTATTTTTGTTAATTTATTTTTACTCAGTCAACTTGTTTATATTAAATGTTATCTTTTAAACAACGCCCCTGTTTCATCATTTAAGTATACGTAGTTGTTTACTATCCTGTACGGAAAATCACTCAAGTAGGAAACTATTCCGAGCTCCTTAACTATTATGCTGTTTAGCGTTCCTGAAACACAATTATTATCTTGTTCACTCACTGTATGTATTTAAAAATCAGTATTCTTCTATGTTAATATATATATATATATATATATATATCAGAGAAAGAAAGATGAATCAACGGCTGCCTTCTATGGGCCCAAGGCAAGCCACTTCCTGATAGATAACTTTTTTTTTTGGAAATCAGATCCACAGTAATAGAAACAGCAATTACAAAACCCGATCCCGGATTAAAGGTAGCAGTTATTGGGGTTTATTATTTTGGTCAAGTTCCGCTCCGCGTGCGCACAAATGGTCGCAATAGCGTGGTTTATTTATAGTGGTTTCGAAACCCCACAAATGGTAGCAGTCTGCGTGGTTTCTAAAAAAGCTACAAATGGTAGTCAGACCGTGGTTTGGGTTTACAACCCCCACAAATGGTAACAGAGCGCTGGTTTCTTGCCCGCACAATATAATTGATGGTTTCAGAACATTTATAATATTTCCTTCCGATAATCATAGGAAAAGGAGTGAATATTTTTACGTGAGTCCTGTACAACTTTCGATTGCAAAATGTGACTAAAAGATGGAAAGAGTCTATTAGTCAATCATAAATAGGCTATCCGCGTGTGTGACTTCCGAGTATCGTTTCTAGTTAATAGGTCTATGTATTTTTATTTTTATCTTTGCTCAGGTCATTAGTCGCGCAATTCAAACATTGGCGTGGTATGGGCGACAAATTTTGCTCGGTGGTCAATTTTTTCAGGTTTGAAGTTCTTTAATGTGTCATAAATCTCTGACATGGGACCCATAGCTATGTTTCCCTTCCAAAGAAAAACATTTTCAGGACGTTTACAGCTGTACAAATCCATCAAACCTGGTCGGGTTGTAACCCTCTAATCTCGGGACTAGACTTAAGGGATATAACAAATAAGCTAATTTTCCTTATCTCTCCTCTTTTATGAGACATCATAACTGAAGAGTTTATTTCCAAAGTGTCTTAAATCCAAAATTCGTGATTTTCGATACTTTTATTGTGACAAAAGTCTTTTTCCCGTCAGGTATCATGTTAACACGTTGTTATGTTCCTAAGTATCTTATATCCCCTGTTAAAACGAATTGAAAATCGTGTTTATTTCCAAAGTGTCTTATATCCCAGCTGTTTTTATTTCCAATATGTCTTATATCCAAATGACCAATCTGCTGATTCGGTAGAAAGCACGTGACTCATCATGGCACTCCTTGTTACATGGCGATGAACAACAGTCAGCTGTGATTTTCTGTGGTGTTTTTTTTTTTCGTTTATTTGTCAGCGAAAAACAAATGAGTTGTGAAGAAGACCTAGTAAGACATTTAGGTCGGACAGCGATAAAAAGCGCACTAGTACCTTGAGAGTGGGCTAAAAACAAAGATAAACACCGTAGTGATGGTAGTATACCAAAAGTGTCATGGAATCACAATAATGGATTTTGTAAAACTTCTGAGCTTTCTACCGCAGACTGTTTCCATTCATTACTTTATAACAACAAAACTAAGGTAGAACAAGATTCATTTTTAAGTAAGTTAGGTATTACCCAGCACCATCATGCAATGCCATTCTGGCAGAAAGTATTTTCAAATAGTGCAGCAGATGCAGTAAATGACTCTTCTGATAATGAACTCTGAAAGATTGTGATACAGTCGAGTAAGCAACATCTTTTTTTTCTTTTTCGTTTACACTGTTTTCCCTTCTTGTTTTACCTTTTTTGTTAGTTTTATTTTATTCTCACATATTGACATGGACAGGACACACACCCAGACCCAAGGTGGAGATTTAAAATCCTGTTCCCGCCGGGAATCGAACCCGGGTCGACGGAGTGGAAGGTAGGGACTCAACCGACTACGCCACGGCGACGGACTATTTCGAAACCTAATAAATTGCATACTTTATTGAGTATTAGATATTACTTTCTCCTTCTAAAACTTTCCTTAAACTATGTTTACTTCCAAAACGTCTTAACTCCAAGTCATGTGACACTGTTACTACCACTTGTAATGGTGGAGAGTATGTGACAATATTGCCAATGTAGTTACAAATAAACATAACTTATAATGAAAACTCCATTTAAAATTTAAATACCTTAAAATAAAAGTCGCTATTTCTGGAGTTTGGTATTTCATGGATTTAAGACACTTTGGAAATAAGCTCTTCAACTATGCTTTACCTAATATAACCTATTTTGTCAAATCAACACAGATGATAGAGTAATTCTAACCGCGTATTTTCCGTGAAGAACCTTTTCTACCATCTTTAACCTATTTTGTTAAAGCAGATTTGTGTTTTAGACCCAAAAATAACTTAAAATTAATACTATTATTGTAATTGGCGGCCTAATTTTCATTTACATGCAATAAAACACGGTAGTTTGCCCTTTATATAAAAAAAGACAACTCTGGTCAATTTGTACAGTCAGACCCTGGAAGTTAGTATCCCTTCTATTTATACTAGATCTCATGCCCTAATAGTTTCATTGCTCTTGCAGGAAAATATATAAAAGTATGAGATCTAAGCTCATACTATATAAAATTTCTGCCAGTTGTTCACGTAATATTCCATATTCCACATCCAGATACAAAATGTAACCAATAACTACCGTGTGCCTATAAACGTAACAGGTGAGGGCACACTCACAACCTGTGTTCACTTAAACTCCAAATACGTATTTCATATCCATCTAATATCTGCTTCAATTTGTCACATGACATTTGCGATACTAACTTGTTAGCATAATCGATCTCGGAGGTTTACGGCTGCGGGGACATAAATGCTCCATACATTCCTATCCTAAGCTACTTATTTATCAATAATTTCCTGTATAATTCACCTCTCTCAACTCAAAGTTAATATTATTCTCCGACTTCATTCTTGGCCTTTCTACAGGGTGATATCTCTCTAGTATCCATACGAGAAGATTCAGTACACTTTTTCATTCCTCACTCGTCCCACATGTTCTGCCCATCGCAGTCTGTTTTACCACAAAGATTATGGAAGCTTACTCTTATGTAATTACCTCCATTCGGATCATGTTCACATCCATTTGATCTAACTGAAAAAAATACATATGGTTTTGTATAATTCAAGGAAGGAATTGTAAGAACAGTATATTTTAGGATTTGAAATACTACATATTTTATGTCTTAATATATAAAATGTTAAAGCGATATAAATTAAGATTCACCTATTCATCTACAAAATCGTAATAATAATAATAATAATAATAATAATAATAATAATAATAATAATAATGCCTACCTAATACATAAAACAGGCTTTCCACTTTACAGCAGTTCGCCCTTGATTCCTGCTTTCCAGAGATTCCTATCTTCCTATTGACCTTCTTCCATACCCCTCTTCATCATGGTATCATATATTCCCTCATACCATGTTCTTCTCCTTCTCCTCTTCTTCCTTCTGCCTGGTACCATCCAATCTAATACATGTTTAGGCCACTGGTCTTTCGACATCCGTTGTACATGTCCATACCACTGTAGAGCTCTTTTTGTTATCCTTTCGATAACAGTTTCTTATGCATCCATTTCTTGTCTGATATATGTATTTCGAATATGTTGTAGCCTGGATATTTTCATACTTCTCCGTAATCCATACATTTCTGTCGCCAAGATTCTTTTCTGCATCCTTTCATTTATTGTCCAGATTTCTGATCCATATGAAAGTATACTTTCTATTATCGTCTGTATAATATCTTTTTTGTTTTTCTGGTCAAATTTATATTCCATAAAATACCATTCAGTGATCTAATCACCTTCCTTGCACAATTTACTCTGTTAATAAAATATTTTTCATAAGTTCCAGATTTATTTCTATCTATTATAGATTCAAGATATTTAAATTCTTCAACACGTTTAATTATCGTATCATTTATTTGTAGGTCTTCTGAATTTCCTCCGATTACCATATATTCTGTTTTAATATACCTCAAATGCATCTACCAACTTCCTAATCATATATTCTATATCTTATTTATCTTGTCCTATTATAATCTGGTCATCAGCAAATAATAAATTGTGCAGAAAACGGTCATTAATTTTGATTCCCATTCTCCTACATGACTTATTCCATTTCATTAATACATCTTCTAAGTATATCTTGAATAATATTGGTTACATCCCGCATCCTTGTCTTAATCCTTTTGTTATATCAAATTCTGAGGATACTCTTTTCAGCCTTAAATACTTGCTTTACAATCAAACATTCTTTTTATAAAATTTATAAGAGAGTTAGGTATTCCAAACTTCTCCATTGCCACCCAAAGCTTGTTGATGGGTACAGAGTCATATGCCTTTTCCAGATCTATAAATGCCATATGAACTTAATTTCCTTTATCCAACATCTTTTTTGTAATCTGCCTAATCATAAATATATTATCAAGGCGCGATTTACCTGCTGTGAAACCTGTTTGTTCTTCTGATATTTTATTTTGTATTAGTTCCTCCAATCTAATTTTAATAATTGTACTTAATATTCTACTAATTGCTGCCATAACACTGATCCCTCTACAATTTGCTGGATCTCTGTTGTTCCCTTTATTTTTGTATATTGCTCTAATATACGATAACTGCCACTCATCCGGAATAGGATCTCCTTCTATCACTTGGTTAAAAAGTATAGTTAAAATTCTTATAATTCCTGAACCACCATATTTAATTAGTTCCATGGCCATTCCTCCTGGACCTGCCGCTTTTCCATGTTTTGCTGTTCTCAACACTTTCTTACCTCCACCTCTGTTATAGGTTCTGTTAAGTCACCCTTTCCATTATCCAGTGTAGCATAGTCTATAAATTCTCTGCTAGGTTCTGTTAAAAGCATTTTTAAATATTCCTGAAAAGTTTTCATTGGTGCTAAATTAAAACTCTTTGTCATATTATCATTTCGCATGTTTGTAATTGTCCTCCATGCTTGGGCTGACTTTGAATAGCCTACTGTGTGCTCAATTTCTCCACATACCCTATTACACATTTCTTTTTTATGTTTTATGACTTCTGCTTTAACCTTTCTTTTAAGTATGTTATAACTTTTATAATCTTCGTCTTTCTTGGAACTTAAATATCTTCGACATGCATTTTTATTTTCTGTAATGATATCAAGTATTTCCTTATTCACCCAATGGTTTTTATGGTGTTTATCATTTTCCAGACCAAGTGTTTCTCTTGCTGCTTCATGTATATATTTTTTCAAATGTTCATACGTAACGACAGAGTTCCAATCTTCATCAAATTTTAATTTTTCGGTGAGGCGTTGGGCATATAGATGTTTAATACTCTCATCTTGTAGTAAATGTAGATTATATCTACATTTTTCTAATTCATTTTCTATTTCTATATTTTGATCTTTATTTACCTTTTGCCTGTTTATAGGGCATACTATCCATAATGATCCGTTCCACATTCGGGTCACCGATTCACTCTAACTTCTTGAACTATATTTTTCTCCGTTTCCTCACTATTACATAATCAATTATCGATCTTAGACCATTAGTGCGTTGTTCCCACGTATATCTATGGATGTCCTGATGTTTAAACATGGAATTCATAATAATTAGGCCATTCACTTTGCATTCTACTTTTAAACGTTGTCCATTTTCATTCTCAATATCTTCTCCATATGGACCAACTATGTCACCTGTCCTCTTTCCAACTCTGCTATTCAAATCTCCCATAATTATTAATTCATTCTTTTGAGAAATATTTTCTACCAATCCAGTAAATTTTTCAAAGTATTGTTCCCTTGTTACTTGTGATGCATCGTTTGTTGGGGCATATGTACCTATTATTACTAATTCTTTCCCATACGCTGTTATTTCCATCACCATAAATCTTTCATCCATTAATAATAATAATAATAATAATAATAATAATAATAATGAAAATAATAATAATAATAATAATAATAATAATAATCTAATTTAAATTTTTCTATCACTGAAATATAACTTTTTGTTTTCACTGAGTCTTTGACACAAATATAAAACACACAAAGTAATCCTTTTGTGATTTGATAAGCCATATATTTAACTATTTTCAGGCCTTTCTGTTCTCTGAATAACTATCTTAAATCATTCTTCTTTTAAATTGAATTCACCAAATATTTAGCAACCACTGTATCCTGTTAATTCATACACATTAAGAAGAATAGTTTTTACTATTCTTTATTACATACAAGTTGCTCTTTCCGACCCACTTCGTATCATAAATGTTAAAAAGGATTATTATTTGGAGTTCTTGGTGAAATATTTTTAGTATAGTTGCAGGCTTCCACGGCCGGCGTCTTGATCCCTGTTTGGCTCGTCTTCCGGGCTTAATGGCCGTGGTCTGGTTTTCTTTAAGCTCAACGTTTCGTCCACTGCTGTATCCGACTGTCGAGGAGTTCACAGAGAACACGCAGTATCTCATGATGAGTCCACCGCAGCAGTGGACGAAACGTTAAGTTTCAAGAAAAACCAGACCCTGGAAGGCGAACCAAACAGGGATCAAATATTTTTAGAATAGTCACCGGCAAGTTTTGCCCCATCGAGCTCCGCTTATTCTACTCGTTAGCTTAGAATCTAAACGCGGCTTTTGGAATGCCTCAGTGACTAAATACATATCACGTGAAAATTTATTAATACTGAAGCAGTGTTCTACATCGCAAAGTAGTTATATGGAATATATATATATATATATATATATATATATATATATATATATATATATATACGTATATATGCTATAATTTTTTCAGAACAATTATTACACCTAGTTGTGCACAAAACTTACAGTATGTTCTCTATTTTTATCTTATACTAAATTTACAGTAAATTAATGAAAGTAGTAAAGCAGAAATAGTTGTTCCACTGCTAAATAAAAACATATTTTAGGATACAAAATCCAAGAGAGATAATACAAACAGGACAATGTAAGATGTAACTGTTGAGAATAATTATAATATTGACTTATAATACTCAATTACAGAATGAAATAAAACTTCAATTTGAATAAAATTTTTATTTCTTCATCTATGTATATTACTGTATTGGATTTTGAAACCACTAGATAAACAAGATGTGACGTCACATCCTTCTGTTAACCAGCAGAGAAAGCCCTCGCTCTGCCCTGTTATTCTTGCTCTAAGAAGCGTCCCTAAAGTGTCGGATTTAGATTTGAATGGATATTTCACATAATTGAAAGTAGAACAAAAACCACAGAGAATTTCTGTTCTGCGTAGAAATGTTGTGCTAGACCTAGGTTTTCTTCAGTTCTTCTTGAATAAAGTATTTAAAACCAAATGTATCATTCTTTAAATAATTAACACACATTCGCATAATACAGACAACATCACACCCTCTAACCCTGACGCTTCGTTGCCACTAACTTAGATTTTTTAAATCCCACTTCATTTTTTTTCTCCAAACAAGAATCCGCCAATCATTTTTAAACATTTTTAACTTACTTCCATCTGAAAACGTAACTTTTTCCCGAATTCCAGAAACACATTGGCAAACTCTTCTTCATATTCTGTTTGCTTTACAGGTGTAGGATTTCTTCTTGTCAGTCTTGCATGGTAACCCTTTTTATGAAGTACTCTCTATATGATGCAAGGATGTATTTAGTTATCTAAACAGATTAGTAATTACGTACCAGAAGGGGTTGTAAGGGGTAGTGACGTGTGTATAACCTCTCCTACCTAATTCTCATCCTCACCTTCTCGTGGTACAACCCGTTTTCACAAACGAGGCTCTGAGGACCGAGTCACGGCGGTATAACCGTTCCATCAGGTACTGAGTAAATGCAGTATCCTAATGTCTGTCCAGAGACTAAAAGGTAGCAGCCCTACCACTGGACTACTTAGCGTCGGGCCAGTAACCTGTCCTAAGGAACTTCAAAACTACTTTCAAGTTTCAACACGAAAAAAGCCAGAAGGACACTACTAGATCACAAAAAAAAATGAAGACATCTTAGAAGAATTACACATGGAATCTTTAGAAAACAAAATTTCTGATTATAAGTCAAGATGGATGCAAAATGTTCATCGAATGGAAGATCACAGAATACCCAAACAAATGTTAAGATATCAACCTGCAGGAAGAAGAAGACCAGGACGTCCACTCAAAAGACTTCTGGATGGTGTTTCTCTTGATGCCGAAACAGGTCAACAAATGGTCTAAATTCGTGAATGTACTATGATGATGATGATGAATTCTTGGGATTTCTTTTCACTAGCATGATGGTTTTGATTTTTCTCTAGAATATAGAATGGTCATCCTGTTCTCAACTTGTTTACAAAAGTTTTAGAATTTATAAAATTTGAATGTATGTTCTTACAGCAAATCGACTCTTTTTTAATGTTATTGCAGTTTAAGATCAGATTTTTCCTATTTATTCAACATCTGGTTTGTAATGTTAGCTGCTTACACTTGCATTCAATTTCTCCCACCAGTGTGCTTACTTGAATCGTTTAGTTATAAAATAATAGTTTAATTGTTGGTCATTCCACAATAACTAAGAAAGTACTAGAGTGTGTATACTGTGCTTATACCTAAAGGAGGCAGACAAAATAATGAAAATACCATATTTGCAGATACTTTATATTCACGGACTTGGTTAACCTGCATGTTTTATCAGAAATTCATTATTTATTATAGAACCTAGTACTGAACTTAACTGTAGAAGTATTTCTTCTCCTGCAGTTGTAGCTGTGGAACCAGGCTTGTTATATCTGATCTGAATCACATTAAAAAAGGACAAATTGTTGGTGCCCGGTTGACTGGAGCTACAGTGTTAAAGAACGGTTTCTACGTACGAATCCGCATATTTGTCTAAAATGAAATATTCTCTGCAAAAATGAACAAGAAACTAAACGAAGAAAGCAGGAGAGTTCTGAAGTGGACTGCTTAACAAAATCATAAAACTAATGCAGATAACATGACTGCAGATTTAAATAAACATTTAAGGTAATCAGATTCCACCAGAACAGTGAGAAGAGCGCAGAAAAAATAGATATTTATGGCAGAACAGCGATTAGTAAACCATTAATTACAGACAGGAGTACAATAAAGTGAAAACAGTTATGTTATGAACACAAGACCTGGATTGCTGATGATTGAAAAAAAGTAATGTGAATCTGATGAAGGAACATTTACATTTGTTCCTACTACTGACAGGATATACTTGTACTTCTGGAGAACACCAATACAAGCTTAAATCGCAGATAATTTAGTGCGTATAGTTAAACATGGTACAGGGTCAATAATGATTTGGATAGCAATATCCAGGCATTCTGTAGGTTCTGTAGTCACAGTGAATGGCAAAGATACTGCTAAGAACTATGAGGACAATCTAAGGGACCGTGTGTATTCAATGATTTAGACATTGTTATGTTTCAAAATGGCAATGGCCCTAATCACACTGGTGATTTTGTTAAAAAAGGATAATCCAAATGCCTCCTACGGTTAGATCAATCATCAAATCTAAATTGAGACAATATGGTTTAAATTGGAACCTAGAGTAAGGAGAGATTTCCATCTCCTTCCTCTCTTAAAAGCTAGAAGCAATTCTCCATGAAAAATGGTACGAGACGTCCATAGAATATATTCATAAGTTATACAAATCAATTAAAGGAAGAAATGCAGCAGGTTTTAAACAATGATGATGGTTCTATACTACATTAACGAAGATTTAGAAGGTGTTTCCATTCTTTGTCTAACCCCTGCATGTCTTATGGTACAGAATCCTTATTGAATATTTTACTAAATTATTTAGTACGATTATTTTTTTAATTTGCTATTTCTTTGTGCAGAAGTGCACATTACACGTTAGAAATAAACTTAACGATTTTCATATCAGTAGACACGTAGAAGTTAACGTAGGTTTGATGCTTTCAATAATTGGCTTTTGTTCTAAACTGTAATTTTAGATAAACATTTGAGCGAGTTTAAGATAACAAGAGTCCCTGCAAAGTAAAATAGTATGAGTTTCTACAGTTGAGTCTGTTCCCTCCATGATATCTTTAACTTATCGTGGTGGGGTGGCTTGCGTGCTTAAATGACCCCTAGAACTATGTTGGCTATAGCATTTCTAGCGCAAGGGTTACCCATACTGAACAGGTCGAAGGTGATACGCCAGGCAAAAAAAAAAAAAACTTCTTGTACGATAACCAGTGGTAAACCAAGAATGAGGTGGGAGAATAGCATTTACTATGAATTGAGGGAAGTAGATTATACAGGGGATGATTGGAAACATTAGCTCAAAATAGGGATGTATGGAGAGCTTGTGGCCGCGCGGTCATAAACCTGCGGCTTAGATAGTGCCATTGAGTTAGTTAGTGAAGGTAAAATGGGTGGCACGATGCCTATCAGAGAATCGTAAAATTTTTGTTTGCAGCTGTTCTGCTTGTGTGGCGTTTTGGCGACATTTTATATACGTTAATAACCACTTTTTGTTTGAATCAAGGAACAAGTAAAATGCCTATAAATGAAGGACAGGCTAAACAGTCATGTTAATTACTCTACAAATGCTAGTGAACTTCAGCCTAACTTAACCACCTCACAAGTAAACGTCCATAGTAACACTGGAGTAACTTATCTAAGTCTTATCTAGTAAAGAACTGAACAAATTACTGTTGTATTGGTTGGTATACTAAGGGTGTAATCGATCTTCAATATCAACATTATGAATTACACATAATAATTAGCAAATATTTAAATAAATCAGAAAAAGAAACTGCATATATACCTACATCAATATCAGAAGAACATTGGATAGAATATTTCAGACACCTGTGGTACAACGAGAATGAAAACGAAGAAGAGCCAAAATGTGAGAATTTGAAAGTAGATAAAATACAAATGGAAGAACTGGAAGAATCGCTCAAATTAACAAATAATAGAAAAGCTAGCGGACCAGATGGCATCAATTCAGAACTAATTAAATACGCAGATATATTCTTTAAATTAAGATTCTAAAATTTTCTTAATGTGTGTTGGGAGAATCATAGTATACCAGCAACATGGAGGCAAGGTATAGTAAAACCAATTTACAAGAAAGGAGAAAGAAACCAATCATCTAATTACAGAGGCATTACCCTCCTAAATAGTGGATATAAAATCTATGCTAGAATAATAGCAAAACGAATTACTGAAGTAACACTAGCAGAAGAACAAAACGGGTTCCGAAAAGGAAGATCTTGTACCGATGGAGTATTTGCCCTGAATCAGATAATAAACAAAAGACAAGAAAAAACCTAGAAACACATTTGTTAATTATAGACTTAGATAAAGCATTTGATCGAGTAAACAGGGAAATATTGTGGATTATCCTAAAAGAAAAAGGCCTCCCTATTCAGATTATAGATACTGTTAATAGCTTGTACTATGGAACAAATATTTGTTGACTTAAAATAAGACATTTTTTCAAATAAACCAAGTGTGTTCACTCTCACCTATATTATTTAATATTTATATGGAAGATATCCTAAAAGAATGGAAGAAGGTTTTAACTAATGAAGGAATATTAATTGATAATTAAGATAAAATAAATGCTTTATTATTCGCTGACGATGTTGTACTTTTAGCAGAATCTGAAAATGAGCTCCAAATGTTAACATATAAATTTAAATTAATAGCCAACAGATATAATTGTAAAATATCAATAAATAAGTCAAACCTAATGGCATTTATTGGTAAATATGGAATTAGATCAAAAATTTTACTGGATAACAAAATAATAGAACAAGTATCACATTTTCAATATTTAGGATGTGATATAACTTATAGAGAAAATAAAATATAGAAAATAAAGTAAATAAATTTCAGGCTATTTGTGGAACCATAAAAAGAACCTTAGGTCGGAAAACAAGGAAAGATACGAAACTTAAATTATATAAAAGAATGGCTGTTCCTTTGTTGTAGTATGGAAGTGAAAATTGGATAATGAAATCAAGGGATAAAGCAGGATACAGACTGCGGAAATGTTGTTTTTACGTAATGTGAAAGGATGCACAAGAGCGGATAGAATAAGGAATGAAACTATACGAGAAGAATTAAATATATATAAAATTGAAGATAAAATCAGCGAAAATAATAAGAAATGGACAGAACACTTAATGAGAATGAACAACGAAAGAATACGAAAAAGAACTTTCCTGTATAATCCAAGAGGAACAAGAGATGTTGGCCGATCACGTTGAAGATGGACTCCACTTTTAACTTCGCCGGAACAGGCTGCATAGCCTAAACCTTGTAGTAGAAGAAGAAGAAGAAGAAGAAGAATTAGCAAAGTCGGAACAGGAACGAATTGCGAACTAACGTGATACAAATGTTATCAAAGTGACACGCGCTATAGCAATGTCATCCCCATTTCTAGCCCGAGCCTGATTCACTAATGAAGAAGAGTGCATTAGATTTTATTTATGTCTTCTCTTACCGGAGACATTCGGTCAGTCAAGTAGGCAGTTGTTATTAGACAGAGTTAAATCAACATTTGAAATAAAACAATTATGTTCTTATTTAAAAATTAAAAAAAAATGTTCACTCATTTTTTAAATTATTTAACATACAACAACTATATAACATACATTAGATGTCACCTTCAATGCAATTGAATTAGTAATTTTAATTCTACGTTTATGAGGAATATTTAACATATTACACTGGTCAACATGATTTTTGTCTCATGAGTACCAATAGTTGTACTTAATGCAGTTTTTTATCGTGTTTCAAACATGTATTCGGAATTCTTCCATCACCCACAGTTTTTTTTTATTTCAATTCAATTAATGGATTTAAATAATTATTTTTAACAAACTTTTTTTCCGTCCATTTGTCCATTGTCAAATAAAACCAAATAAGCGAACTCAAATGGTACCGTTGCTACTGTTGTGCAGGTTCAGACATGTATAGACATGTACAGACATGCACAAACATGATCTAGGGTAGCATGCATTTATTAGAACGATGTTAGTTGTGAGATAGCAGTAAACCAGTAAACACGTAATCGTGAGTGCGTTGTGTCTCGATTATTGTACATTATATATTTACAAATATGTTTCTTTTAATTTGTTGTTAGTTACAAAATGCCTAGAGTTTGTTTAAATCATCCTAACAACTTTTGTTATATATGTGGTGAAGTGACGCCCAAGCCCCAAAAGCGAAACCTTACTCCATTAGTAAAAAAGTATTATGAACTTTATTTTAGGTGTAAAGTGGGGGACCAAACAAGGACCTGGGCCCCACATATCTGTTGTTTATCGTGTAGTTGGCTTCTCACTGCATGGGAGAATGACACACGCCACGTGCCATTTGCTATCCCTATGATTTGGAGGGAACCCAAATATCACTCCTCTGACTATTTCTACTTAACAAACATTAAAGCGATTACGTCAAAATCAAAACATACAGTGGTGTACCCTGACTTGAAATCTGCAATGAGACCAGTTCCACACTGCGAAGAATTGCCCATACAAAAGCCTCCAGAACATGTGACATTGGATGATCAGAGCTCAGATTCTGATGGAAGTACGGAAGAAGAAGAAACAGATTTTGGTGATACAACTTTTGAACAAAACTGTTCATCTGAGCCTCATTTATTGACTCAAGATGATCTTAACGAACTCATACGAGATTTAAAGTTATCCAAAAACCAGTCTGAAATGCTTGGTTTCTGGCTAAAAGGCTGGAATCTTCTTCAAAAGAATACAAAGATATGTACTTATCGTAGTCGGCATTCTCAATTTAAAGGCTATTTTTCTGAAGAAAATTACTTAGTGTTTTGTAATAACATTTCTTCTCTTATGGAGACATTTGTATTGAACATAACCCAACAGAACGTCGCTTGTTCATTGATTCCTTCAAAGCTAGTTTAAAAGCAGTGCTTCTGCTTAATGGAAATAATTTCCCACCAATACCTGGGGCTCACTCTGCTAGTATGAAAGAAACATATGATAACTTTCAACTTATATTGGCAAAGCTTCAATATGCAGTATATGAATGGAATATTTGTGGTGATTTGAAGGTAATTGCACTTATTCTTGGTCTGCAGCTTGGTTACACAACGTACTGTTGCTTTTTCTGTCTTTCGGATAGTAGCGACAGAAAAAAACCATTACATCAGAAACATCATCATCATAGTACATTCACGAATTTAGGCCATTTGTTGACCTGTTTCGGCCTCAAGAGAAACACCATCCAGAAGTCTTTTGAGTGGACGTCCTGGTCTTCTTCTTCCTGCAGGTTGATATCTTTACATTAGTTTGGGTATTCTGTGATCTTCCATTCGATGAACATGTTGTATCCATCTTGACTTATAATCAGAAATTTTGTTTTCTAAAGATTCCATGTGTAATTCTTCTAAGATGTCTTCATTTTTTTTGTGATCTAGTAGTGTGTATCCTGCAGTCCTCCGAAGATATCTCATTTCAGCAGATCTAAGTCTCTGTATATCCTTCTGTTTCAACGTCCATACTTACGAATGGCCTAAACACGAATCATTCATTCATGGGCAGAAACATGTGAAACATGACGCATTGTGTAATCCTAAAAATGTGTATATACCTCCGTCACATATAAAACTGGATTAATGAAGAATTTCGTGAAAGCCATGGACAATATTCCTGATTTCTTAAAACAGAAATACTTAAAACATAAGTTTCCTAAAATTAGTGAAGCAAAAATTAAAGAAGGGACATTTGTGGGTCCACAAATACGATCACTAATGCATGATGAGAAGTTTGAGGAACTATTGAATCCACTGGAGATCGAAAGGCGGAAAATTACTGTGATATTGTCAATAATCTTATAACATCTTATAAAAATTTGGGCTGTAATATGTCCTTAAAAATACACTTCCTGCACTCGTACCTAGATTTCTTCCCGGAAAATCTTGGCGCAGTGAGCGATAAGCATGGGGAACACTTTCATCGGGATATTTCAGCTATGGAAACGAGGTATCAAGGCAAATGGAATCCTAATATGGTAATAAAAGATTCCGGGCTATGTGGCCGTGGTCTATAACTGGCGTTTCTTCAAGATATTTCTCCCTCAACTGCGGAGGGCATCTTCAGTGGCGAGCGCCTCCAGCTGTTGCTTCCCTGTCGTAGACTCATTCGCAGTCGATGATTACCGGCCGTGAAAGCCTACATTCCACGGAATCCTAATATGCTGGCCGATTATTGTTGGACCATCAAGAGGGATGCTCCATAGGCGAAATATAGCATAACATCGTCATTCCTTACTTTCTAGGTGAGTCCGAATGTTCGAATATTACGAATATAGAAAATATTACTTACTTACTTACTCACTGGCACTATTGAACCCGTAGGTTCATGGCCGCACGGACATAAGCTCTCCATACATCCCTATCCTGAGCTAATGCTTTCCAATCATTTCCTGTGTAATCTACTTCCCTCAAATCATAGTTAATATTACTCTCCCACCTCATTCTTGGTCTACCAACTGGGCGTTTTCCCTCTGGCTTTCCTACAAGAAGCTTCCATGCAAATCTTTCATTCCCCATACGTGCAACATGTCCTGCCCATCGCAGTCTACGAGACTTAACTGTTTCTTATTATATCCGGCTTCCCATACAGACCATGTAGTTCATTGTTATGTAAGTCTTCTCCATTCACCTGTCTGTTCATCTCTCTTTGGTCCAAAAATTTTCCTAAGTACTTTATTCTCAAATACCTGTAATCTCCTTTCCTCCCTTAAAGTAAGAGTCCACGTTTCGCACCCATATAATATAACTGGTAGAATAATAGTTTTATATATTTTCAGTTTAACGTTTTTTGAAAGGAGTTGGGACATCAAGAGTCTCTGCAATGCATAATAGCACGCATTTCCAGAATTGAGCCTATGTTTAATTTCTTTGTGCATCTCATTCCTATTTGTGATTATTGTTCCTAGGTATTTGAATTCAGCCACTTCCTCAAAATTTCCGTCATTTGTCATTAGCTGTCCATTTCCATTATATAATGTATTTCTACGTGTGACCATATATTTAGTTTTATTGATATTTACTTCCAGTCCTAATTTTTTAGAGTTACTCAATAGCGTGTGCGTGTTGTCCTTTAGTATCTCCTCGCTATCAGCCAATAGTACTATATCATCAGCATAAACTAACAGCTTATTAATACCGTTGAGTTGTAAGCCCTCCTCATTCTCTAAAGGTTTAATGGCATGCTCTAGTACAAAATTAAATAGTAGATGAGATAGTGCATCTCCTTGCTTCAACCCATTCTCGATTTCAAAAGTGTCCGAAAAACTGTTTGCCTACACGCACTCGACTCTTTGTGTCATTTAGACACATTTGTATAAGTCTAACTAACTTTTTAGGAATTCCGAACTCCAGCAGGATACTATATAACTTCTCCCTCTTAGTTGAATCATATGCTTTTTTGAAGTCTACATATAGTTGATGTACAGTACCATTATATTCCCATTTATTTTCTAAAATTTGTCTTATACTAAAAATCTGATCTGTTATAGACCTGTTTCTTCTAAATGCACATTGATGATCTTCTAGAATGTCATAAATATAGGGAGTAAGTCTGCTGACTAATATATTTGTTAGAATTTTGTAGGAAGTTGAAAGTAATGAGAAGCCCCTGTAGTTGTTGCAATCAGTTTTATCTCCTTTCTTATAAACTGGTACGATAATTGATTCTTTCCATTCATCTGGAAGAGCTTCTTTTTCCCAAATCCTACTAAGCAACCAGCGTATCTTGTCCATCAATTTTTCTCCCCCTGATTTTATCAGTTCTGCTGGGATCTCATCTGAACCTGATGCTTTATACATCTTCAATTTTTCATTCGCCATTTGAACCTCTAATGCACTTGTTTCTGCGACTAGCGTTTCTGCTGTCTGTAAATTATCCTCCTCAATGTCCTGTTCTGTATGTAAATTTAATAGCTGATTAAAGTAACTTTTCCATCTATTTAATATACTCCTGGAATCTGCAATTATATCCCCATTTTCATTCCGAATTATGTTTGTTCTAGCCTGAAACCCTTTCTTCTCTATAATAATTCCCTGATATAATTCTCTAATGTTCCTATTTTTTGCGTTCAATTCAAGATCATTAATTTTCTCTCTCAGATATTCCCTCTTTTTGCTCTTTAGTAACTTGGTGGTTTCCCGTCTAATACTACCCAATTGTTCTAAATTTACCTCATTTGGCTCGTGTAACCATTTCATTTTTGCTAGCTTTCTTTTCT
The DNA here is from genome assembly GCA_030220185.1 of Diploptera punctata. NCBI lineage: Eukaryota > Metazoa > Arthropoda > Insecta > Blattodea > Blaberidae > Diploptera > Diploptera punctata. Next base: position 396,871 of record JASPKZ010007850.1, read on the forward strand.
TTACAATGTCGGCACATTCCTCATCAAACCATTTCTTGTTTTGCCTCTTTTTTAAACAACCAATGCTTTCTGATGCTGACAATTTAATAGTATCTCTTATAGCCTCCCATTCTTTATTTATATCAGTTTCTTCTTCGTTTGCCACATTGCCATCTGAAGATTCCAGTACTTCAAATATATTAGCAATTTTGATTTGGTATTCTTTCCGCATTTCATCATTTTTCAAATTTTTTAAATTCAAATTTTACAGAATCATCTTTAGCGTTTGTTCCTCTCATAAGTGATAGCCGTTGTCTGATTTTCATCCTGACCAGATGATGATCTGAATTACAGTCTGTCCCTCTAACTGATCTAACATCAATGATGCTACTGTGCCAGCGTTTATCCACTAATACATGATCTATCTGGTTCCGAGTTTCGCCATCTGGAGATGTCCAGGTGTATTTATGAATATTCTTATGCTGAAATGTTGTGCTCTTAACAATGAGATTCTTTGATGTGGCAAAGGTGACTAATCTAACCCCATTGTCGTTACTATCTTCATGAAGACTGAATTTGCCTATTGTTGGTTTAAATATATCTTCCCGCCCCACTTTTGCATTAAAATCTCCTAAGATAATTTTCATATGATATCGTGAAAGGCTATCAAATAAGCATTCTAATTCCTCATAGAACTCATCCTTGATCTTGTCATCTTTATCTTCTGTGGGGGCATGTACATTTAAAATTATAAAATCATGTCGTATACCCTTTGGAATTATGTATGATATCCTATCACTAACAAACTTAATATCTCGGATAGCGGATAGGATCCTCCTTCTGACTAAAAACCCGTTCCAAATGCAGGTCTTTCTGTACCCCAGTAGTATAACGCAAGGCTTCCTGATTCCTGACTACCTTCTCCTAGCCACCTAACTTCCTGTAAAGCGACTATATCCAAGGGTGATTTATCTAATTCCCGCGTTAATATCTCTAGTGCCCCGCTATTGTATAAAGTCCTAACATTCCATGTTCCTAGGAACATGTCCCTGTGTTTGAGCCTTTGGCATGGGTTCCCTGAAATAGTCCCCGCCTGGAGATCCGAATGGGGGACTATTTGACCTCCGGAAAATTGTACCCCAGTTGAACCCATGTCCGCATTTCTTGACGGTTGTATTTTTACGGTGAAAGATCGTCACTCTTTCGACCAAGGTACTTATTTCGTCTGGCTTATCACCTTCGACCAGTCCGGCATGGGTAACCCTATCGGCAGCAATGCTACCGCCGGCATAGCTCTCAGGATCATTTAAGCACGCAAGCCACTCCACCACGACAAGGTATAGATACCATGGAGGGATAGAAAATATTAGTGTTTGAAATTATAAATGTCTGTCTCTCGGAAACCTTACGTGATGGAGAAAAAGACAATATCATATTTGAATTCAGAAGAAAAAATACTATCAGATTCACATATTTTTTCTTTCTGGGACAAAGAAAAAGTTTCTTATTTTTGTTGCTCAATGTTATTGGAAATTCAATAGCATTCCCGTAGCTACGTATATGATCACAGTGTTTCGTGTTCGTGTTTTTACATTATTTATAAATGTTAACTTCAGGTGAAAGTACTGGATAAATTGTAAAGAATTAATAAATCGTATCTTATAATGAATGAAAATATTCACCCCATAAACGTCTTTCCAAATACACACCTTCACGACTTGTGTATGAGTTCGCCAGTTCCTTCTACATAGAATATCTGAGTCTGAAGTTCCTACTACCAGTGATACCAGCTTACCAGAGTCTCCTGTAAGAACTCCACGAGAAGAAATGCATCACAAAACGACAATGGACTCTGGGAGGATATGAATTGCGACACACAGTGACCAGACTCGCTGTGCAGCAACCAGAGATTCAACAACCCGGACCACACTGCGTATGTGCAAGATGTGGCAAACAGTGCGAGAAATATCATGTGTTAAACTATGGGATGAGTTGAGAATCGTTGATGAGTATCTGCAGTGACAAAGAACAATCTTCTTTGCACGTTGTGGGCATTTCATATCTTATTATAACTTTTATTCCTCTTTTTTTGTTATTGTAAAAATGGTCCTAAATGATTTTTGTACTTGATAAGCCTAGAGTATATAAAAAATACAAAAATGATAATATAATATTGCCTGATAAGGTTCTGTCTCTTTAACGTGTTAATGTTTTTTAAACTATGGGCCATTCGGAACCGATTTCATCCCCAGCAGAAGGTGTTTTGCTACTGACTTTGTGATTATCTTATAGAGAGGGTTGTATATACTGGGTGCGTTCGTATTTAAAAACAAATTATTATAATTCTCTTTTAGATTTTCCATTTCCTGCAGTATATTTTATCTTTACTGGATTTCTCTCTTTATGAATCCAGAAAATATAAATATACTGGAAGTAAGATAATCGCAATTCAGTTAAGAGCTGAACAAATTCTGCTAAGGAAAGAAACAGTTCTGAAAAGCCTAGAGTATTTTAAAACTTTTTATTTCATTCCATGTCGAATTTGATTTCTTTGCGTTATTAAAATGAGTGGAAAACGAATTATTACAGTTCTCAAAACATTTGAGCACACGTAACTTTGTCCAACATAAAAACTAAAATATAACTTGTGGTGACTCATTTTAACGTACCGCCAAGTAATATATCTCAGTCCACTGCTGTGGTCTCGGGGATAGCGTCGGTGCCATGTAAGTAGCAGGCTCATGTTCGATCCCGGTCGGGACAAGTTTCTCGGGTGATGTTTTTTCGGTTTTTTTTCCTCACCTGTAACATAAATGTCAGGAAACGTTAAGGCCCAATCGGTCTTTGACCAAATTAATCATCATCATATTAGACATGATTAGTATGAATGTTTGTTTCGTCTTATTGTTGTCTTCTCTCGGAGAAGAGACTGACATTGAGCTTATCACTCAATCGGGGAGGCCCTCCATGTCCTTCTGTAGTAAAAATAAGTGTGTGTGTGATCCATAGCTTAAACCTCCTTTCCGACAGGCGGTGCCACTGTTTAGTCCGGATGACGTATGAGACGTAAAAGTGCCAATAAGGCAAAATGTTAAACAGTGCTAGTCGAATGGAATAAATAAATAAATAAATAAATATATATATATATATATAGTCCACCGCTGTGGTCTCGAGATAGTGTGCTGCCTTGTCACGCAGCGGGCCCGTGTTCGATCCCCGGTCGGGACAGTTTTTCTGGGTGAGTTTTTTATCGGGTTTTCCTCATCTGTAAGACAAATGTCAGGAAACCTTTAAGGCCCCGAAATCATATGGCCATCATCATCATCATCCTTATCATTATCATCATCATCATCATCATCATCCTTCACCGGTGTGGAAAGCAACGGGAAGTTACCACACCTACAATTCTCTAGTAAAGCTGCAAGCATATCATGAAAATGCTATGAATGCAGTGAAGGACCTGCCTTCGGGCAGAATTACTATGGATGGATATATATATATATATACGATTCAAAATCAATAATTTCAGACCTATCAATTTTAAATTTTAAATCCCGTTCATGATAGTTACTACAAATATAAACCTTTCAATTACAGAAACAGCTAAAAATAAACCACACATATACCTCATACTGACATAATTTTACCTATGGAAAAAAAGTGAATGTCGCGAAGACCAATAGTAAACTTGACGTCATGTGAATTGTTGAAATAATTTTAGTTTGTATTTAATAAGATCTGCTCATATTTCAGTTAAAACATATCAATCTATCATTTTCCGATATGAGAAATAATTGAGTGAACTATTGTAAATTACCTATATATATATATCACTGAAAATATAACCTATATTAGAATTGAACACTTATATAATCTAACAATACAATAACATCTTCGTTCACTAAATTTACGTTTTTCATTACTTTCCATGCACAACATTCATCACATCCCTTCTTGTACCTAATTTCAGTTCTACTATGGATGAGTTTCCGAACTGCTTCTTTAGACTTATTTAGAAAAAATACAGAAATTCGCAATCATTCAAAGTTCCCTCCATATTTATAGTGAGATTCTATATGACGGCCCTGAAGTGAGCGCCATAAAAAGTGCACCTGATGGCTTATTTACACAATATTATTAATTTAACTATAGGTAAGAAATTCAACATAATATGAAATAATATATTGGGCTATTCTTTACAACTTGTGACGCGACGTGTTTTATTCCTTCATAAACTCCTGTCAAATTTTATTCTTAGGGTTCCATTTTTTAAATTATTACCACCGGGTACAATTATTTTTACAATTTTCTAATGATTATTTCTATATATGTTTTCTATGATATTTAACTACATGCGTAGCATGAAGACGTGGCAGCCATTTTGATTTTAACGAATAATCTATGAAATAACACAGTTGTGTTTTAGTGCACCAACATAGAGTATGTACTAATTAACTATACACATATACTTCAGAATTTCAGACTTACTATTTATTTTTCAGCGTTGATTTATTTCAAAGATTAGAGTGCTTAAATTGCCTTAGGTTAGCTTTTAGGTTTTGTATTTCACAGGTTAGAGTATTTAAATTGCGTTAGGTTAGCTTTTAGGCTCGTTAAATATCCTGTATATGTTGGCTGCATTACGTGATTCCATAGTGTAAACTGCTTCGCATTTGTTGGCGCATGCGAATGGTTTATGATCATTTTTCGCGGCAATGTAAAGAATCCTCAAATGTTATATAATACAAGATTGAATGACTTTTACGCATTAGTTAAAATCTTACGCTATCGACTCCTGAATATACATATCAACTTTATAGTAAAACACTGTCTTCCATCTTTGCATCGTAATATACTATTACAGTTGTGGAGAATAAACTTTTCCACTTACTCAGATATCTCAATGGATTTTTTTTTCGGAATTGAATCCTTTAGGGATCTAACAAAAAAAATATAACTGTCCAAATAAGTTTTGGGCTCACTTAAAAAAACATATTTGCAGTTCAAGAACATTTATTTTCCAAATTAATAACATTTTATGTCTGAAAAATTCACTAAACGTGTGGATGTGTGTGTGTGTGTGTGTGTGTGTGTTCTATTGCCACCCACTACACTTTACGTGTTTCGGGTTCCACGTTGGGCGGATAGATGGCTTTATGCAGTTTATTTTCAGTTTACGCGCCACTTCGGTAGACCACTTTACGTACACGATGTATTCATGTATTGTATACAAATAGGGATGTAGAATGAGTGGTATTTATGTTTGTGTAGTGTAAAGTGTTTTGTATGAGACATGTTGATGTAGAGAAGGTAGAAGATTAAACCCTGTGCCGGCACGTAGGCTACTTATATAGTAAAGCATCAAAGTTGCTGCCAAGCTTAGCGTCCCCAACCGACGGACGAATCACTGTCAATTGTTCATAATTATTCCTTTCTCAACATATGTACTGCCGAGAGGTTTGCAATTTAAAGCAGGAGTCTGCTACACAATCTAGCTATTAAAAATTGTTCACCACGATTTCTATTGAAGCCGAGATTGAAAATTTAGCACTTACATTAGTTAAATTAAATTAATTTAACATTCATAATATTCAACTGTGTCGAGTATCGAACCCGAGCCTGCTAGTCATTAAGCAGGCATGCTACTACCTGAGCAGCAGGGCGGAATTCCATTAAATATAAAAGTATAATTTTATTTTATGTAATTCCACTTTAGGACTAACGGAGATATTTTGGGACCTCACTTTCAAAATTCTCTTGTCCACTTTGAACTAAAACTGACTATTGCGTGTCTATATTTCTTATAATTCTCTATGCAGATTTTTCTTCAGAACATCGTTAAAATCACCAGAAACTTGCGTTACAAGTGGCTATTGCAATCAAACTGACTTCTGTTGACAGAGAAATAGCGATTCAGTTAAAACATATTACTTATCACAAATTTATGAAATATGGACAAGAGATATTTTGAAAATAAGCACCGCATATGGTAAAATAGGGCATAATAGGACAAACTCTCTATTATAATTTTTTTAATTACCTATAAAATAACCTTGGCAGATTGATACTCTAATAGCTATGTGATATTTAACCCACATCTTTCTTACTCCTGTTGTTGTTCCTTGCATTACATGTTACATGCACATATCAATTATACTTTAGATGTTTATCTAGCGACATTTCTTCGTATATGCAAATGTGTAAGGTTTTTACTTTACCTACACATTACACACTGCAAGCTCAGTTTCTTCAGATTTTTCTCGTCAACCTTAACGAGCTATTTAATGTATTTCTTTCACCCTCTTTTGTGTTGTTTGACATTAAGAATGAAGCAAGTTATAGTTATGAACAATTAATCTTATGCAGGGCATGAGTGTATGTAATAGTAATAGTAATTTTTATTTATATACAGAATTTTAATCTTTCTGTTACTGAAGTTTTATTTTTCTTCTCCACTCGTCTCTCTCCATCCAATCCATGTCCTCTTGCTCTCATTCCAGTTCTTGCATCCACGAGTTTCGAGGTCTTCCTCTCCTCCTTCTTCCAGGTGGACACCATTCCAATGTTTTCCTGGGTAATCTTTCTTCTTGCATTCGTCTTACGTATACCCATACCGTATATAATCTACTATTGAATAACCAATATTACTTTTTCCTCTTATGACAGCATTCTCATTTTGTCTAATTTTGAACATCTTGCTGCTCTCCTCAAGAAATCCATTTCCATCGACATAAGTTTGTGTTCTACGTTTTTGTTCAATTTCCAAACTTCAGCTCCATATGTGACAGTACTTCTCACTATTGAATTATATATTTGCAACTTATTTTTCCTGGTTATATGTCTGTTCCATTCATCATTGCTGTTATTGCTCTACCTTTATTTATTCTGTTCTTAATATCACTTTCTTGTTTATCCTCTTTATCCAATTTTACTCCCAGATATTCAAATTCTTCACATCTTCTAATATATCCCTTTTCATCTTCGGTTTCGGCTCCACATCCCATATAAAACGATTTTTCTAAATTTATTTTCAAACCCCAGTTATCGTATTCGTCAAATAATTTTCTGAACATAAACTCCATGTCTTCATATTCTTGAGCAATTATTATCTGGTCATCCGCAAATAACAGTGTATATATATTATCTGTTGATCCATCTTCAATTGGTACTTCCATTCCTGGACATTTTTTGCTCCAGTTTGACAGTGCTTCATGTATAAATATCTTAAATAATGTTGGTGATATGCTACAACCTTGACGAAGGCCTTTTGTTACTTTAATTTCTTCTGATATATATTTTCCAATTTTAATTTCAGATACTGCATTTTTATACAAATTTTTTATTGCATTAATAATTGTATCGTTTAGTAATAATAATAATAATAATAATAATAATATAAATAATAATAATAATAATAATAATAATAACAATAATAATAATAATAATAATAATAATAATAATAATAATAATTGTTACGGGAAGAGCTAAATTTAATGTTCTCTTCTTCCTCCATAGAGAGAGCTCAGGGGTACAGAACTCATCAGGTAAGTAAAAATTAACAGTAGAGACGTGCGAATCAGAATTCAGAATTTAAATGTGTGGCATAGTTTTTCTATTTGCATCATTTATTAAACAAAATATGCTACTATGACCACTATTATTTTAAATGTCAATTTAATTAGTAAGATATCAATTTGCATCTTTAATTGAAGGTTTACTGAAATATCAAATTGAATTTAATGAAGGAAATTTTATGAGCATTGTCTTTATCATGCTAAGATTTTAATTAATGTTTTTTTATAAACTTCCCCTTACATTTATTCCTAATACGTATAGGCACTTCATATTATCATAGGAAGAGAGCCATATCTAAAATTGAAGTTCGCAAAAAAAACAGAGACAAAGCTGAGAACAATTTGTCTCATTCTTGGAAAATGATATCACTAGGCCTCAACCAAAAATATATAAAGTTTTAAAAAATTAAAATAATAATTCAAGAGAAAATGCACATTTGAATTGTATATCTAAAGAATCTTGGGTTAACTACTTTCATCATTTATGGAGACAAAAGGATGATTTATTACAAATACCAATCTCTAATAACACTGCTTTGGAACAAATTTCTATACATGAATTAACTGATGTTGTTAAATCATTAAAAAGTAACAAAGCTCCCGGAGAAGACCACATTAATCAAGAATTATTTAAATTTTCAACTAAAACATTTTTAGACAGATTTCGTATTCTCCTTAATATGATATGGGAAGGACAAGAACCACCACAAAGCTGGAACAAATCCATTGTAATACCAATCTTCAAAAAAGGAAGTCGCCAAATCAAAGATAACTATCGTGGAATTAGCTTCTTTAATTCCTACTTTATTTTTAATTTTAGGATGGGGGTATCAGCCTGAGCGGCTACAAGCGGAAATTTATCTCTTATTTTATACTTTGTTGGCCTCTCTACCATTATTGGTAGAATTATATACCTTTATGACTCTGGATATAAAATTTATGCTAATATAGTTAAGAATAAATTGAGAAAAATTTATGAAAATATATTTGGAGAAGAGCAGAATGGATTCAGAAAGGGTAGATCTTGTACAGATGGATTCTTCACTCTAAAACTACTATTAGAAAAGCACAAGGAATTCAATATAGAAACTCATATCGCCTTCGTTGACTTCATAAAGGCTTTTGACAAAGTAGACAGAAATATATTACTACAAATTTTAGCTGATGATAACTTTCCACAACAATATATTACTAATATATTCAACATCTATAAAGATAATGAAATCTCTGTTAAACAAGATGGCAAATTATCTTCTTGGGAAAAGATCAACACTGGAGTAAGACAGGGATGTGGATTTTCACCGGTGCTTTTCATTATATATATATATATATATATGTTATAATTAAATCTTTAACATTGAGCAATGCAAGCATATATATATATATATATATATGAATAAATTAATAAACGAATGGAGGAAAACACAACGAGGATATATACGCATCAATAGGAACCTCAAACTCGATGCTATTCTTTTTGCAGATGATTTAGCTCTTCTGGCACTTTCCGAAAATGATTTGCAACGATCAATTTATAATTTACAAAAAATAGGTGCCAAATTTAATATGGAAATATCAATTAAAAAAACTAAAATTATGGCATTTCATGGGAAGGACCCCATACAAAGTAAAATCTGTCTCCAGAATAAAATTTTAGAGAGATCTAATCAATTTAAATATCTTGGATATTATCTATCTGTCTGGGATGAAAAGGATATCCCTGAAAAAATTACTAGTTATAATAAAAGTTTGGGAATTATTAATCAAGTTATGAAACCATCCCTTGTACAAAAAAACACCAGATTACGTTTATATAACACTTTGGCTAGACCAGTGTTGACCTATGGTAGCGAAGCATGGACACTAAAAAGACAACATGAAAGCAGAATAACGGCTTGTGAAATGAGATTCATGCGCAGAACAGCGGGTTACACGAGATGGGATCGGAAAAGGAACACCGATATCTTAAAAGAATTGAAGACTACGTCCCAATTTTGGAATATATTAAACAGTACCAACTACATTGGAAACACCATCTTGAAAGAATGAGTTCAAATCGGATCCCCAAAGCTGTTTATAATTATATACCAAGAGGACGAAGATCACTGGGCCGTGCTATGAAACGTTGGAGGGAAAATTTTCTATAGGATCGTAACAGGCCTTGGCCTAATACTTGGAAGGAAGAAGAAGAAGAAGACTTCATATTTAAATTATGTGCATTTAATTACCGTTAGTAGATTCATATCAAGTGAATAATAATAATAATAATAACAATAATAATAACAATAATAATAATAATAATTATTATTATTATTATTATTATTATTATTATTATTATTATTATTATCACTCTTGTCCCAACACTTTTCAGAAAACGTTAAACTGAAAATATATAAAACTGTTATTCTGCCAGTTATATTATATGGATTCGAAACATGGACTATTATTTTAAGGGAGGAAAGAAGATTACGAGTATTTGAGAATAAAGTTCTCAGGAAAAGTTTTGGGCCAAAAAGAGATGAACAAACTGGTGAATGTAGAAAACTACGTAATAGTGAGCTACATAGTATGTATAGGAAGCCAGATATAGTAAGAACAGTTAAATCTCGTAGACTGCGATGGGCAGGACATGTGACACGAACGGGGAATGAAAAAGATGCAAGAAATTTATTGTAGGAAAACCAGAAGGAAAATGCCCATTTGGTAGACCAATTATGAGGTGGGAGAATAACATTATCGATAATTTGTGAGAAGTAGATTATGCAGGGGATGACTGTAAAATATTAGCTCAGGATAGGGATGTATGAAGAGCTTATGTCTGCGGAGCCATGAACCTATTGGTTCGATAGAACCAGTGAATTATTATTATTATTATTATTATTATTATTATTATTATTATTATTATTTCTGTTATTGGTAGTAGTAGTAAAATTGTAGGATTAAAGGTGTCAGAGCATCTCAGCCTGTGTCGACCTAAATTATTATTTTTCAATATCTGAGTATTTTATTGGTAGTCATATGGATTGTACTGTATCCAGTGTTTTCTCTGTATAAAAACGTTGTTAATTTAAGTTTTTCTCTTATCTTAAATTTGTTTCTTATTATTATTGTGTGACAGGCCTACAAGTCCCTTGGTCTACCAATCGACTGCTGGCCTAACATCCATATGTGTTAAACGTATAGCTGCATGATCATCCAGTTTGGGGGTGAGATGTGTCAGCATATCGGGCTCCCTAACGCTAATAGTTGGTTTTCTCAACCTGGAGTTATTTATTGTACTCGTAGTTACCAAAATCCTGGGTACTTCATTGTTACGTATTAATATTTATTGTTAATATTAATATTTCTAATCCAATCCTTAAACTCATGTTTTAGAAAGATTTAATTATTAAATTGTGTAGCTCTTCAAAATTATCAAGATATGACATCCAAGTATTGGGAAGCAAGAAGGATAATAACTTTAGTGTTAACTCCAGAGCATTAGCTACATACTTACATACATACATACAATTATTATCCACCGTCTCGAGGTAGCGTTCTGCCTTGTCACGCAGCGGGCTCGGGTTCGATCCCCCGGTCCGGACAACTTTCCTGGGTAAGGTTTTTTGTGTTCTTTACCTCACCTGTAAGATAAATGTCAGGAAATCTTAAGGCCCAAACGGTCTCCGAACACGATCTGGCCATCATTATCATCAATATCATATTCGCCTAATTCGTTTAAGTTTAGTTTAAGACCTCTCCTGGCGCTTTATTACCATCATATCATCTGGGCAGCGTAATCCCGCCTTCCAGACGCCCCAAATTTTGAAGTGGGTTAAAAGTACGCCATGTCAGGAGAGAACACCAGAAAAATTCGAAATGGCAACCTGGGACATTAATTATATATATAATCAACCTAGACATAGAAACTCTCGATTGTCTTGTATGTTTTAGTACAGAGGTGGAAATCTTGTACTTCTTAGAAACAAAACGATGTTAGAGAGTGGGTGTTCGCGATATAATATGAGCGGAGGTGGCATACAACAACACTATAAAGTCCGCCAAGAAAATTTTAATTTCCATAAGAATGTACGTGTGTGTGTGCCTGTGATAAATATTCATTAACCTCTCTTCAAGAAGGGTGGTGTTTTCCTTTTTGTCATTTCTTACTACATTATGATGCAGTCTTCATATTAACATATAAAAGAGGCATAATTACATGTATCAACATTCAATTAATCTCAAATTGGCATCAAATTATATAAAAAAGTGAGAGGACTGAAATATGCGCAGGATCACAGAAAATGTAACCTTAGTTTTCCTTTAGTGCAGAAATGTCTGATTATTTTGTTTGAATTATATAACAAAGTACTACCGCTAGGTACTCGCTTCGGCGGTACGGTACATATACTAAAATTGGAACGATACAGAGAAGATTAGCATGGCCCCTGCGCAAGGATGACACGCAAAATCGTGAAGCTTTCCACATTTTTCCCTCCATGGTATCTTTACCTTGTCGTGGTGGAGTGGCTTGCGTGCTTAAATGATCCTGAGAGCTATGCCGGCGGTAGCATTGCTGCCGATAGGGTAACCCAGGCCGGACTGGTCGAAGGTGATAAGCCAGACGAAAAAAGTACCTTGGTCGAAAGAGTGACGATCTTTCACCGTAAAAATACAACCGTCAAGAAATGCGGACATGGGTTCAACTGGGGTAAAATTTTCCGGAGGTCAAATAGTCCCCCATTCGGTTCTCCGGGCGGGGACTACTTCAGGGAACCCATGCCAAAGGCTCAAACACAGGGACATGTTCCTAGGAACATGGAATATTAGGACTTTATACAATAGCGGGGCACTAGAGATATTAACGCGGGAATTAGATAAATCGCCCTTGGATATAGTCGCTTTACAGGAAGTTAGGTGGCCAGGAGAAGGTAGTCAGGAATCAGGAAGCTTTACATTATACTACGGGGGTGCAGAAAGACCTGCATTTGGAACGGGTTTTTTAGTCAGAAGGAGGATCCTATCCGCTATCCGAGATATTAAGTTTGTTAGTGATAGGATATCATACATAATTCTAAAGGGTAAACGACATGATTTTATAATTGTAAATGTACATGCCCCCACAGAAGATAAAGATGACAAGATCAAGGATGAGTTCTATGAAGAATTAGAATGCTTATTTGATAGCCTTTCACGATATCATATGAAAATTGTCTTAGGAGATTTTAATGCAAAAGTGGGGCGGGAAGATATATTCAAACCAACAATAGGCAAATTCAGTCTTCATGAAGATAGTAACGACAACGGGGTTAGATTAGTCACCTTTGCCACATCAAAGAATCTCATTGTTAAGAGCACAACATTTCAGCATAAGGATATTCATAAATACACCTGGACGTCTCCAGATGGAGAAACTCGGAACCAGATAGATCATGTATTAGTGGATAAACGCTGGCACAGTAGCATCATCTATGTTAGATCAGTTAGAGGGACAGACTGCAATTCGGATCATCATCTGGTCAGAGTGAAAATCAGACAACGGCTATCGCTTATGAGAGGAACAAACGCTAAAGATGATTCTGTAAAATTTGAATTAAAAAACTTGAAAAATGATGAAATGCGGCAAGAATACCAAATCAAAATTGCTAATAGATTTGAAGTACTGGAATCTTCAGATGACAATGTGGCAAATGAAGAAGAAACTGATATAAATAAAGAATGGGAGGCTATAAGAGATACTATTAAATTGTCAGCATCAGAAAACATTGGTTGTTTAAAAAAGAGGCAAAACAAGAAATGGTTTGATGAGGAATGTGCCGACATTGTAAAGAAAAGAAAGCTAGCAAAAATGAAATGGTTACACGAGCCAAATGAGGTAAATTTAGAGCAATTGGGTAGTATTAGACGGGAAACCACCAAGTTACTAAAGAGTAAAAAGAGGGAATATTTGAGAGAGAAGATTAATGATCTTGAAATGAATGCAAAAAATAGGAACATTAGAGAATTATATCAGGGAATTAGTATAGAGAAGAAAGGGTTTCAGGCTAGAACAAACATAATTCGGAATGAAAATGGGGATATGATTGCAGATTCCAGGAGTATATTAAATAGATGGAAAAGTTACTTTAATCAGCTATTAAATGTACATACAGAACAGGACATTGAGGAGGATAATTTACAGACAGCAGAAATGCTAGTCGCAGAGCCAAGTGCATTAGAGGTTGAAATGGCGATTGAAAAATTGAAGATGTATAAAGCATCAGGTTCAGATGAGATCCCAGCAGAACTGATAAAATCAGGGGGAGAAAAATTGATGGACAAGATACGCTGGTTGCTTAGTATGATTTGGGAAAAAGAAGCTCTTCCAGATGAATGGAAAGAATCAATTATCGTACCAATTTATAAGAAAGGAGATAAAACTGATTGCAACAACTACAGGGGCATCTCATTACTTTCAACTTCGTACAAAATTCTAACAAATATATTAGTAAGCAGACTTACTCCCTATATTGATGACATTCTAGGAGATCATCAATGTGCATTTAGAAGAAACAGGTCTACAACAGATCAGATTTTTAGTATAAGACAGATTTTAGAAAAGAAATGGGAATATAATGGTACTGTACATCAACTATATGTAGACTTCAAAAAAGCATATGATTCAATTAAGAGGGAGAAGTTATATAGTATCCTGCTGGAGTTCGGAATTCCTAAAAAGTTAGTTAGACTTATACGAATGTGTCTAAATGGCACAAAGAGTAGGGTGCGTGTAGGCAAACAGTTTTCGGACACTTTTGAAATCCAGAATGGGTTGAAGCAAGGAGATGCACTATCTCCTCTACTATTTAATTTTGTACTAGAGCATGCCATTAAATCTTTAGAGAATGAGGAAGGCTTACAACTCAATGGTATTAATAAGCTGTTAGTTTATGCTGATGATGTAGTATTATTGGCCGATAGCGAGGAGATACTAAAGGACAACACGCACACACTATTGAGTAACACTAAGAAATTAGGACTGGAAGTAAATATCAATAAAACTAAATATATGGTCACACGTAGAAATACATTATATAATGGAAATGGACAGCTAATGACAAATGAGGGAAATTTTGAGGAAGTGGCTGAATTCAAATACCTAGGAACAATAATCACAAATAGGAATGAGATGCACAAAGAAATTAAACATAGGCTCAATTCTGGAAATGCGTGCTATTATGCATTGCAGAGACTCTTGATGTCCCAACTCCTTTCAAAAAAACGTTAAACTGAAAATATATAAAACTATTATTCTACCAGTTATATTATATGGGTGCGAAACATGGACTCTTACTTTAAGGGAGGAAAGGAGATTACAAGTATTTGAGAATAAAGTACTTAGGAAAATTTTTGGACCAAAGAGAGATGAACAGACAGGTGAATGGAGAAGACTACATAACAATGAACTACATGGTCTTTATAGGAAGCCAGATATAATAAGAACAGTTAAGTCTCGTAGACTGCGATGGGCAGGACATGTTGCACGTATGGGAAATGGGAGACTTGCATGGAAGCTTCTTGTAGGAAAGCCAGAGGGAAAACGCCCAGTTGGTAGACCAAGAATGAGGTCGGAGAATTACATTAACTATGATTTGAGGTAAGTAGATTATACAGGGAATGATTGGAAAGCATTAGCTCAGGATAGAGATGTATGGAGAGCTTATGTCCGTGCGGCCCTGAACCTACGGGTTCGATAGTGCCAGTGAGTACGTAAGAATGTAAGTAAGTACTACCGCTATGTGAACCTCTCAAGTAGAGCCTCCATCCCCTCACGACCGAAGTATACTTTGGTCTTACGGCATAGAATTCAATAAACCCTTCCCATCCATTTAAACATCCCAATTTAATTTTAATTAAATACAAATAAAAATGTTAAGGTTTCATATGATTTTTATATTTATTAAAATACAAATTCGTTACAGCTGTTTCAATACTTTGTACCTTATTCAGACAAATACCATTTGTATTCGTAAAATCCGTCTGAAGATGGTACAAAGTACTGAAACAGCTGTAACGAATTTGTATTTTAATAAATGTGAAAATCATATAAAACTTTAACAGTATTATTTTTATTTAAATAACATAAAAATGGATTTTCATCAAATAAGCGACAGATCAATTGATTATCCTTATTTAATTTTTTTTTAATTAGCGATATGGGAAAGAAGAATTTTACTTAGAAAACATGCAGAAAATGTGAAAATGTTATGGAATCATGTAAATATACAGAAATCTCTGTTCATCTGATTCTTCTGATATAATATCGAGAATTAAAAATAAAGTGATAAACGTTGTATAGACCTATGTATAAAGGATGGAAATATAAATGTTAAGAAGTTGGTTGGAGGTAAACGAGGAGGAAGACCAAATGTGGTAAGGGCAAAATTGAGTTTGTTGGACTTTGTAGACAAATATTTGAGATTTGTGATCATAAAATAGACAGGAAAAAAAAAAGCTGAGGATAGAGACGAATGGCGTAAAGTTATGAGGAAGCAACGCTCCTCTAAGCAACCTGTCATCAATGATGAAGAGATGATGTTGAATTTAAAATTGAATAAGGCCCTTGTAAAGTAAATATACTATACCCACTTTTTATAAACATACTTAAAGCAGGGTAAAAAGAAGAGAGACGATCTAACATTACATACATTTCAAGAGTTATATTCTCTACTGCGGTAAGATTGAGACTAAAGGTACTTTTTTATTTACATAAACATTTCAGACCTTTTTTTAGCCAAATTTGGTTCAGGCGATGAGTGATTTAAGCACAATGCATGAGAATTGAATACATCGGGATGTGCTGATCTTAAACATTTTATAATTATGGGAAATGTTTTAATAATATGCTTTAATGTTTTACCAATTAACACACATACAACTTAGTATATAATGTAAAGCATATTGTAAATGTCGGCCGCAGTTGTGGTTGTGTTCCTTGTCTCTAGTCCCGAGGATCGCAGGTTTCCACCCAGTCGGGGTGGTAAAATCCAATGGACAAGACCTCTGGGAGGGACTTTAAACAATGGGTCCCGAGTCTGAAGATTTTCAGACTCGTAAAAGAACCGCAAGCCTGAATAAAAGGAACTCTGTTCAAAATTTAACTGACTTTCATCTAAATAATACCTTACTTTTCTACTAGCTGTCTCATTGAGGCGATATGCTAACCACATGTTACTCATTGCATTTATAGGCAAATAAGCATAGGTCTAACTAAATTACCTTGTTATGAAAACCACGCTAGGGAGCACCTGTGTCCCCACGCGGGTCGTATGGGATATATACATACTATAAATATTTTAATCTCCACCTAGGGAGTGCATGACTTTATAGTAGGTGGTGGGATTTAAGTACCTCGATGGCTCTGAGAGCTATGCCAGCGGCAGCGTAGCTACTGGTAGGGGTCACTTTAGCCGGACAGGTCAGAGGAGAGAGGTCAGACGAAGAGGCGCTCCAGTAGAGGGTGTCCAATGGCTTCATAGGCGGATTAAGAACTTGCTCTCACGGCGAAGAAGGAAGATGAGACTACCTCAAAGTTAGGGAGCTGCTTCCTTGGAGGATGGGGATTGGTTTTCAAAAGGCTATGGGAAGAAACCCAGAATGAAAATCATCTTGTCCTCCAGGTTGGGGGTTGAGGCATAGGGCTGACAATCCCATTCCTGTAAAAAAATATATGTGTAACCAGTGGCCATCGATTAATAAAGTGTACTTATTAAAGTTCATCTCGCGTAGTCTTGCGCCGTCCAGCTCCTTGCTTAGCCCTGTAGAAATAACCTCAGCTCTACCAATTTCTAACCTGAGCAACCTAAGTCCTTTCGATTCTCCTGGCGCCCTAACATCCTTTACTACCTATAAACCCAGAAATAATCCCCCCGACATTATGGCTTTACGAGATTAATTTATTATTAGTTTAAGCTCTCCTATTTAGGTACTTTTACGTACCCAATGCCTCTGGGAATTGCAATACACGACCTGTCGGGAGAGGATACTTAAACTTTGGAACACACACACACACTTTTTGACCACACAAGAACATAGAGGGCCTCCCCGAATCAGTGAACAGTTCAATGCGGGCCACCTCGTAAACAGCACTAGAATTAAAACAAAGACACACCACTGATTCTTTATCGTCAATTCTGTTACTTTTATTATATTTTGCTTTGAATGTTTATACCTTGCTAATTTCATTTGTTGGTTTCAACATATCACTAAGATTATTTTATTTTGTTACATAATTCCTTGGTTCAGTTTTTATACATTGAGAGTGCAATTCTTAAAAAATATGTGTATTATAATGCTGTTGCTCTCCTTTGTTTGTATTGGCTAACACAAATAATTCATGGTTGGAAGATTTAATTTTAAACATATTAATTTTCTTATTGGCCGAAGACATTCGGCGTCCTGCCTGGCAGCATCTTCTTGCCCGCCGGCAGGAATCTAGTTGATCTAAACCTGTTGTCCGCGATCTCCAATAAATACAACTTGATAAATCGTATAATAAGAAATGTGAAGTGTTTTAAGATCGTTTTGTTGAAGGTGTGTTTCATTAAATAAATGTGTTGTTAATATTCAACTAGAATAGATTATTTAAATCATCAACATAAATTAACCATTGTAGTCATTGCTTTTTTTGTATAGCTCCAGAGTTGAATTACATTGAAGAAGACTACAAAAAATATAGTGAACCTAACTAGAGTTCTGCAAGAAATTTGAATAAATACATTCACTAGCTGTAGGCCTTTGAAAAGAAGGAAGCTTGGACACGTTCCTAGCCAATATTCTTATTAAACCAGGTAAATGTATTAGGGTTATTATGAGTGAATGTTTGGATTTTAATGTTTCTTGTCGATTCTCTTAAAAGCGAGAAAACTTCATAGAAAACCTCAGCAGGATGGTTCTGAATACGGGAAATTATTACAGGATTACCTTCGTACAAAAACAACCGTATACAGAGTGTAACAGAATATTACTCACAAACATTCACATGACGTCCAGGAATGTTATGCGAGTGTTTTAGCGATTTCCGAATGATTTAAGTTATTGAGGTAGTTCTTAGGAAAATATTTTTTTTATTATTTTACAAATCTCCTTACTTCATACTTAGTAAACATAACAAAAATGACCAACTCATTATATAGGGTGTGTAAAAAAGGATGGCACAAACTTACATGGTTGAAAGTACACGATAATAGAAGAAACAATGTCGCAGTAAACATGGGTCCGCAAACGAACTGTTTGCGAGATAATTACGAATGTATGGTTACAAGCCGCCACTGACTTCATTGTAAACATATGCCTAGTTAGTACAAATTACTTTGAATTTAGATATTAATATTAATTTTTCATCTCATTTAGTTCACATTTCACAGTTCACTTCACTTACGGGTTACCTGTTAAAGGAGGTGTTCAAAGTGTCTTCCTTGCATCTGGATGCAATACTGTGACCGTCTCTGCAATGAATGTCGAATTCTTTCGAAAACCCCTGGATCATTTCTAAATTCTTGACAAGCATGTACAACTCTCTGCTCCAGTTCTTCAACCGTGTTAACGGATGTGCTGTACACTTCGCTTTTGAGGTGAACCCAGACACAAAAATTCAAAGGATTTAGGTCCGGTGATCTTGAAGGCCGTAGCCGAGCGGTTAAGGTAGGAAGCCTTGGCGCAGAGCTACGGGACTTGCACTGGTTCGAGTCTCCATGGGCGAAGAGATTTTCTCATTGTATTTCGGCCAGTATGGGACCGGTGCCCACCCAGCATCGTGAGGCAATTGGGTAGCTACAATAAGTAGCGGCTCCAGGTTGAGGAACCAGCTATAACGGCTGGGGGACTCGACATGCAAACCACATGTCACCCCTACACTGGCTGTTGATCATCTACCTCTGTGATTGACACATGTGGATGTGAAGGGCCAGCAGCCGGCTGGTAAAAGGGCAACCGCTGAAAAGTGGAAAGACCCTCAATCGGATCGGATCTTGAAGGCCAAGGTATAGATCCGCCTCGACCTATCCATATTTGGTCGTATCTGCGCGTTAGATGCCGTCTCACAGCAGTAGCAAAATGTGCCGGAGCTCCAATATGAATGTACCACAAACTCCGACGTTGCTGAAGGGGAACATCCTCAAGTAATCCTGGAAGATGACGCCGCGGAAACCTAAGGTACCTCCGTCCATTAAGTTTTCGTGGAAGAATGTGTGGCCCAATGAGATGATCACCTAGTACCCCTAACCACACATTCAGTGAGAAACGGTGCTGATGCGGTGACTCATGAACAGCATGTGGGTTTATTTCACACCAAAAATGTGTATTATGATAATTAAAAACACCATCGCGTGTGAATCCTGCTTCGTCTGTAAATAAAATGTTACATGCGAAACGCGGGTTGACTACAGTCTGTTATTGCATCCACTCACAAAACATCACTCTAGGAACAAAGTCTGCATCATTGAGACATTGAACTTGTTGGAGGTGGTAAGGGTACAGTAAATTGCGCTGTAAAATTCTCCATACACTACTGTGGCTTAGTATATGCACTTGTGTGGCAATTCTTCACGTCGAGGTCCCTGGAGAGAGCTTTAGCGCTTCCAACACCATATCCTCAACCTCAGGCGTAATGCGAGCAGGCCTACCTACTGCTCTGCCATGTGCAAAACCCCCATTTTCTCTCAGGCGCTGATGGACCCTTGTAAATGTACGACTTTCGGGGTGTCTTCGATCAGGATATGTTTTTTTGGTACAAGTGTGCAGTCTCCCGTGCATTGTAATTAGCCCTACCGTATATGAAATGCATATCCGCGTAATCTTCGTTACTGTAAGGTTCCATTGTAACTACAACACAGCACAAGTGGCACTCCTCAGACGAGACGGATGCCTTTTGAGACTGTGTACTGTATCCATCCTGTACGTTCTGCGTGTATGGTTTGATTACAACTCCACCTCTCGGCAATGTTCAGATTTGTAAACAAAGAACATAGGACGGCTTCAAGTGCGCAAGGAGTAAACCTTACGATGTTACAAACAATGACATCAGTGGCGGCTTGTAACCATACATTCGTAATTATCTCGCGAACGGCTCGTTTGCGGACCCATGTTTACTGGGACATTGTAGCTTCTATTATCGTGTACTTTCAACCATGTAAGTTTGCGCCATCCTTTTTGATAAACCCTGTATACAGAGGTTAAAAAGAAATATATTGTTATACAACCCTTTTTCTCAATATTATACTTATAATAAACCATTATTCTCTAATATATTAAGTTTAGAATTCTCATTTTTACATGATAAAACAATATAGTCGTAAGGCATGTAGGCCTAAATAAATTATAACAAGAAATAAATAATGAAAGTCTTATTCTTATAACAGAACGTTTTCTAACACATTCTTCTAAAGTACAACTAACAATTCACTGATATTGTCGATCCTGTAGGTTCATGGCCGCGTAGGCATAAGCTCTCCACACACCCTATTCACAGTTAATGTTTTCTAATAATCTCTGTATAATCTACTTCCCTCAAATCATGTTCATTCTTGTTCTACCAACTGGGCATTTTCCCTATGCTTTCCTACAACAGGTTTTCTTTCCACTATATCATTCCAAATTAGTGTCACATGTCCTGTCCATCCGAGTGTACAAAAGTAACTGTTCTTATTGTATCTAGATTCTTATATAGATCATGCGGCTCACTGTTAAGTAGTCTTCTCCATTCGCTTGTCTGTACATCTCTCTTTGATTGAAACATTTTTGTAAGAACTTTATTCTCAAATACTCGTAATCTTCGTTCCTCCATTAAAGTAAGATTCCATGTTTCGCATGCATATAAATAACTGGGAGAATAACTGTTTTTTCAGTTTAATGTTTTTTGAGTGAAGTTATGACGACAAGAATCCCTGTAATGTATAATATCATAGATTTCCAGAATTGACCCTATGTTTAATTCATTTGTGCATCTCATTCCTATTTCTAATTATTGTTCCCAGATATTTGAATTCGACCACTTTTCAAAATTTCCCTAATTTTTTATTAACTGTCCATTTCCATTAAATAATGTATTTCTATGTTTAAACATATATTTAGTTTTACTGATGTTTACTTGCAGTCCCAATTTATTAGTCTTACTTAATATAATGTATGTGTTGGCCCTTAGTATCTCCTCGCTATCGCCTGGTATTACTACTACATCATCTGCATAAACCAACAGCTTATTAATACCATTGAGTTGTTAACCTTGTCCATCCTCTAAAGATTTGATGGCATGCTCTACTACAAATTTGAATAGTAGAGGATAAATATAGTATCTCTCCTTGCTCTAACCCATTGTGAATTTCAAAAGTATTCGAAAAGTAGTTTTCTGCACGCACCCTACTGTTTGTGCCATTTAGACACATTAGAATAATCTAACTTTTAGAAATTTTAAATTCCAGCAGGGTACTATATAACTTCTGCCTCATAATTGAATCCTATACCTTTTTTGAAGTCTGCATATGGTTGATGCACAGTACATATTCCTACTTTATTTCTAAAATCTGCCTTTTACTAAAAATCTGATCAGTTGTAGATCTCTTTCTTCTAAATTCACATTGATGCATTATTATGTTATCAATATAGGGATTAAGTCTACTTACTAATACATATGATGGAATTTTATACGAAGTTGGAAGTAATAAATTACCCCTGAAGTTGTAGCAATCATTTATATCGTCTTTTTCTATAGACTGGTACGATAACACAGCTCTACAAAAACAAATTGTTGCCCTGAGTATCTCAGCGAATTTCTATGTTTTCAAGTGCACAGCTTACGAATATATTCATGAAAGTGCTGAAAGTGCTCTAGTTTTTTTATGGTATTTGCGTATCTTATATCTTAAACAGTAAACGGCTTGTTACTAATAAAATTTACGTTTCCAGTCATGATTTGATTTCTGCGCATTTTTTTCGCGTATACAAATATCACGTGATCCCCACTCTCACACACCTCACTCCTAACATTGGTCGTTATCTTAGTTATTTGACAAAATTAAAGTACTCACGACGTGCGTCTGGATGTGATAAAACAATTCGTCAAAGCGTTGGACAAGGAAGGAAAATGTTTCAAATACATTTGTAGAAAATTTCCTAAGCTCAGTATGTAAAAGTTAAAAGGCGGGATATTTGATGGTCCTCAAATTCGGCAATTGATGAAAGGTGCAAATTTTATCAAAGTTATGACTGTTCTGGAAAGTGAAGCTTGGAAGGGTTTTGTTTTGGTAGTAGAAAATTACCTAGATAACTATAAAGCATTAAAGAAATTGTGCAAAACATGTTGATAAGCTTCAAGATTCTGGGAGCAAATATGAGCATAAAGTTACACTTTCTCCACTGTTATCTGGATTGATTTCCGGATAATTTAGGAAATTATAGCGACGAACAGGGTGCGCTTTCACTAGGATCTAAAAGTAATGGAGTAAAGGTATCAGGGTAGATGAGACCGTCACATGATGACAGATTACTGCTGGTCTTTAAAAAGACATTGTCCCCTAAAACATTATAGAAGGAAATCTTATAAAAGGCGTTTCACTGAAGTATAACATGGATTTTCGATATTTTTCTTTTTATATACGTTAGTGCATAGGACCTACTAATTTAAAAAAAAAACAATTCACATTATAAATATATGTTATATTTTTTTCATATTTTCAGATTTTTGTAGTGTAAAATGAACATTTTATTTATATACAGCATTTTAATGTTTACGCATATTTCTGTACCTAAAGTTTTATTTTTCTTCTCCACTCGACTCTCTCCATCCAATCCAGTCCTCTTGCTCTCATTCCAGTTCTTATTTCCTGCATCCACGAGTTTCGAGGTCTTCCTCTCCTTCTTCTTCCAGGTGGACACCATCCCAATATTTTCCTAGGTAATCTTTCTTCTTGCATTCGTCGTACGTGCCCATACTAATTGAATTGCTTATACCGTATATAATTTACTATTGAATAACCAATATTCATTTTTTCTCTTATGATAGTATTTCTTATTTTGTCTAATTTTGAACCTCTTGCTGCTCTCTTCAAGAAATCCATTTTTGTTGAATTTCCAAACTTAAGCTTCATATGTGACAGTACTTCTCACTATTGAATTATAAATATTAATCGAATTATTTTTCTTCTCCTTTTATTTGTTATATCAATAATATTAATATTTGTAACTAATTTTTCCTGGTTATATGTCTGTTCCATAAGCCACAATTCATCATTGCTATTATTGCTCTACGTTTATTTATTCTGTTCTTAATATCACTTTTTTGTTTATCCTCTTTATCTAATTTTACTCCCAGATATTCAAATTCTTCACATCCTCTAATATACCCCTTTCATCTTCTAATATCAAATCTTCGGTTTCGGCTCCACATCCCATATAAAATTTTTTTCTAAATTTATTTTCAAACCCCAGTTATCGTATTCGTCCATTAATTTTCTGAACATAAACTCCATGTCTTCATATTCTTTAGCAAGTATTATCTGGTCACCCGCAAATAACAGTGTATATATTGTATCTGTTGATCCTCCTCCAATTGGTACTTCCATTCCTGAACATTTTTTGCTCCAGTTTGACAGTGCTTCATGTATAAATATCTTAAATAATGTTGGTGATATGCTACAACCTTGACGAAGGCCTTTTGTTACTTTAATTTCTTCTGATATATATTTTCCAATTTTAATTTTAGATACTGCATTTTTATACAATTTCTTTATTGTATTAATAATTGTATCGTTTATGGCCATATCTTCTAATGCTTCCCACAACTTTTGTAAAGGTACAGTGTCATATGCCTTTTCTAAATCCACAAATGTGAAATGAACTTGTTGGTTGTCATTATTCGTCTTTTCAATCAATTGTTTTACCACAAATATGTGATCAATTGTAGGCTAGATCTCTCAGACCTAGAGCCTGCTTGTACTTCATTCTCCTTATGTTTATAATTTTCTTCCAAATAGTATTTGAATATTTTTCCATATATATGGCCTAAAACGTTCATTACGGTGATTTCTCTATAATTATTGCACTTATACTTTCTTATGAATAACTGATATGAACCCAATTTTCCATTTTACTGATACATCTTCTCCGTTTAGGCATCTCTCAAAAAGGCTCCTTAACAATGAAAATAAAGATTTAAAAAATCAGAGCAAATCTTCCAAAATAATTGATAGTTTCATGAATTGTGAACATAAATATATCCGAAATTAATCTGATATCAAGGGCAAAAAACCACTATTGACCAGTGTAATCTATCATTTCCATTAATTTGGAAGAATCTCGTTTCACAAATCATACTAAGAAAGAGACTATCTTACCATCTATTGTTTTTTTCCTCCCCTGGAGAGCTTATTTCAAGATTTTTCACACTTGTTGCATGATGCACCATTCTAATGATGTCCCATCTCTAATAGTCGTTTTATTCGTCCTGGATTTGTTCATGGTACAGGTTATCTGGTATTTAGATATTATGTACAACATTGTAATATATGGTAAATTATAAGATAGTCCAATTTTTCTGTAACTCTCAGATTGTTTTTAGAGAGAAATTATTTTGACTTTAGTCTTCTGCGATAACTCATTTGTACGGCCTGTGATGAACCGGTAATGTTTGTTTACTTCACAAGTTGACCACAAAGAGTTACAGTAACACCTGTTACAACATTATTCAATACATCGTCTCTTTAGTGCTTGTCTACCCGTAGACTGCTTAATGTACGAATTTATTTAGATTCGCATTTTAGCGATCTTGTTTATATCAAGATTTGAAGCAAATATGCAGTACTCGAATGTTTATTTTACCAAAATCTTCTTCTTCTTCCACTACAAGGTTTAGGCTATTCAGCCTGTTCCGGCGAAGTTAAAAGTGGAGTCCATCTTCTACGTGGTCGGCCAACATCTCTTGTTCCTCTGCGAGTATACAGGAAGGTTCTTTTTGGTATTCTTTCGTTGTTCATTCTCATTAAGTGTTCTGTCCATTTCTTATTATTTTCGCTGATTTTATCTTCAATTTTATATATATTTAATTCTTCTCGTATAGTTTCATTCTTTATTCTATCCGCTCTTGTGCATCCTTTCACATTACGTGAAAACAGCATTTCCGCAGTCTGTATCCTGCTTTTATCCCTTGATCTCATTATCCAATTTTCACTTCCATACAACAAAAAGGAACAGCCATTGTTTTATATAATTTAAGTTTCGTATCTTTCCTTGTTTTCCGACCTAAGGTTCTTTTTATGGTTCCACAAATATCCTGAAATTTATTTACTTTATTTTCTATATCTTTATTTTCTCTATAAGTTATATCACATCCTAAATTTTTGAAATGTGATACTTGTTCTATTATTTTGTTATCCAGTACAATGTTTGATCTAATTCCATATTTACCAATACATGCCATTACTTTTGACTTATTTATTGATATTTTATAATTATATCTATTGGCTATTAATTTAAATTGTATGCTAACATTTGGAGCTCATTTTCAGATTCTGTTAAAAGTACATCGTCAGCGAATAATGAAGCATTTATTTTATCTTTATTATCAATTAATATTCCTTCATTAGTTAAAACCTTCTTCCATTCTTTTAGGATATCGTCCATATAACTATTAAATAATATAGGTGAGAGTGAACACCCTTGTCGTACTCATTGGTTTATTTGAAAAAAAAAATCTTATTTTTTAGTCAACTGAGGGTGAATACAAATATTTGTTCCATAGAACAAGCTATTAACAGTTTCTATAATATGAATAGGGAGGCCTTTTTATTTTAGGATATTCCACAATATTTTCCTGATTACTCGATCAAATGCTTTATCTAAGTCTATAAATATCAAATGTGTTTCTAGGTTTTTTTCTTGTCTTTTATTTATTATCTGATTCAGGGCAAGTACTCCATCGGTACAAGATCTTCCTTTTCGGAACCCCTTTTGTTTTTCTGCTAGTGTTACTTCAGTAATTCGTTGTATTCCTTTTGCTATTATTTTATATCCACTATTTAGGAGGGTAATGCCTCTGTAATTAGATGGTTGGTTTCTTTCTCCTTTCTTGTAAATTGGTTTTACTATACCTTGCCTCCATGTTGCTGGTATATTATGATTCTCCCAACACACATTAAGAAAATTCAAGAATCTTAATTTAAAGAATATATCTGCATATTTAATTAGTTCTGAATTGATGTCATCTGGTCCGCTAGCTTTTACCAACATTATATATTTTTTCATGTTTAGAAATTACGTTTAGAGTGTAAGCTGTTTGGTGAGATATATTTATGAAACATATATGGAATCTGTTACTTTTTAGGTCGTGTCTATTAAAACTTCGAATGGCGCGGGGCAAGTAGCGGTTAAAGTAAGGTAAAGACAGAGATATGTTATTTTTATTTTTTAATTTAATCTCAGTAATACCATTCAGTGAAGTATGTCTGAATAATTAATTCTCCCTATGTATGTTTTACATTTTCGAAACAACTTTAACGAATTCAGAAATCATTCATTAAAAAATATTTTTTAATTTTCTTTTCAATTCTTCATCGATTGTGCCTTCCAGCCTACCAAACATCAAAAAATCTAGTGTGTATAAGCCTATAGGGTAAGGTGGTACAATTTCGAACATGGTACAATTCCGAACAAGCTAAGCTTTGGTTATATTTTTTTGTGTTAAACTGTTTGCAACACTGAGTTGGATGTATGGCTAGGAAGAGTGAACATTTGTGAGTTTCTCTGTAATAAAGTGTTCTGAAAAGTGCTTCAGTTACCTGAATTAAACTTAATTTTATGTAAAGGTAAGTGTTTTATCTTCCAGGAATTCGGTGGTATGTAACATAATACGAAATATTTCGTTTGGCTACAACTTAATTTTCTAAACAATGAATATATTTTTTTTTACCAGTTGTTGGTGTCATTCTTGAGGAACATTTATACTTAACTAAGCCTGACATCTGTGAGTCCCGAGCAGAACTACGTGCTCATTAAAAAATCATAGTAAAAGTACAATTTCGAACAGAAATTCGGTACTATTCCGAACACTTATTAATCAGGTAATTAAGTGTCAATTTTCATTTTACAGATGCCACGCAAGTTAAAAGAAAGAAAGGTACACTTAAAATGGAATCCATCTGTTCTTCAAACTGCAATTGAAAGTGTAATTTCGGGCGATGTATCTTTGAGAGGTGCATCTGAGCTATTTAAAATTCCACTCAGCACTTTGCATGATAGGGTGAGAAAAGAAAAGGATAGGCAACTTGGTCTTAATACGCCTCCTATTGTTAAAATTGGGCACCCGACTGTATTGTCCTTGGAAATAGAAAACTCTTTAGTTGATAGGCTGCCGGCTCTAGAAAGGAAAGGTCTAGGCTTAACTGCTCTTCAGGTGAGGCGTGCTGCAAACGATATTGCTGAAAGTACTGGAATCTGACATCCTTGGAATCCACAGAATAAAGTGGCTGGAATAGATTGGTTTCGGGTCTTTTTGAAGAGGCATAGAAATATAAGTTTGAGAAAACCGGAAGGGTTGTCTCGAGCCAGAGCTGCAGGTTTAAACGAGAAGGAAGTGAAAAATTACTTCAGCAATTTAAGAACAGTTATGTCAGATTTTGAATTGTTTGACAAACCTCAATATCTGTACAACGTTGATGCAAGTGGTATTCCTCTAAACAACAGGCCACTTAAAATTGTCAGTGAGAAAAGTAAACGAGAAGTTGTATGTCTGGCAAATGTTGAAAGAGGAGAAAACGTGACAGTTGTCGCCTGTTTCTCTGCATCAGGATCATATATTCCACCTATGATCATCTTTAAAGGGGCAAGGAAGAAGCAGGAATTTGCCGATGGATTGCCAGCATGCAGTGTTGTAGAAATGAGTGACTCGGGTTACATTAATGAAGAACTTTTCTTAAAATGGCTGGAACATTTCAATAAATGTAAGATCCCAGGAAGAGTTTTACTCATAAAGGACAACCATGGTAGCCACACAAGTCTCCAAGCTTTGGAATTTTGCCAAAGAAATCAAATTGAGTTGCTAAGATTGCCGCCTCACGGCACCCATGCATTCAGCCGTTGGACAGAACCTTTTTCAAGAGCTTGAAAGCCAATTACCATCGGCAACAGATTGGATGCAACGTAATCCCACTCAAACACTGTCCAAAGTTAGATTCAACCCCATATTCTGCGAGCCATTCAATACAGCAGCTACGGTAACTTGTGCAGTAAAGGGCTTTGCTTGCACAGGAATCATGCCGTTCTCCGAATATATTGTGCCACTGGAAAAACTTTCTCCAGCAGTTATTTTTGAAACTGCTTCTCCTGAAGACATACCTTGCAACTTCGGACCCAGCAGAAGCAACGAGGAAAAACATGACAACTCAAAGATTATTGAACCCCCAAATTTCGGAGCTATTGGCAATGAGACTCCATCGACTGTACCAAATTCCACAAATTGTAAGACTGCACCAGAAATTGTTCACCAAATTCTTCCCACACCTGAAAAGCAGAAAAAGGTGTTACGCAAAAGAAAGTGTCTTAGTTCAGTTCACCTCACATCACCACAACACATTGCAGACCTCCGTGCCAAGAAGAAATTGTTTAAAGACAGTTCAAATAAGAAAACCAGTGAATGCAAGGGTAAAAAAGAGAGAAAAGTATCTCTCTCATCACCATCAAAGGAAGATGAATGCGGTTTCTGTTTCAGGAACTATTACAGTGTAGAATCTGTTTTGAAAGGCGATTGGATCAGATGTCAAAATTGTAATCTTTGGTATCATGAAGAATGTGTGGGTGCTAAAGGGAAAAAACAATTTATTTGTGGCAAATGTAAGTGATCGAAATTGTACCATGCTCTGTTCATAATAGTACCTACTGTAGTACATTTTCGAACAATTTCATAAAACTACAAAAACAATATTTTCTTAGCCACAGTTATCCGTTTATTGTTTAAATTCACGTGGTTACTAAAGAGGATAGGTGGCCTTGTGTACATAATAAAATTGTAACATTTGGTGGAATATTCTATGCAGAAATATTAAAAATGTCTTAGGTGTTCGAAAATGTACCACTCTACCCTATGTGTGTACGTGTGTGTGTGTCTTAATGATCTAGTGGTACCACAGTATAAAACAATCAACTAAAAAAGCGAACTCGAGTTAATTAACCAGATAAATGGTATCATTAAAAGTGGGGGTTAACCTGAAGTGGATATTTAAAAATAACCCTATATGTAGCAATTTTCGTTTCTTTTACAATGAAACTTGGTACCGCATAAGCCATTAAAATAAGAAGAGTAACCTATTCTCCGAAAATGAATGAAACCAGACCTGCAGGAGTGGGAGTTTATAGAAAAACATAATTTAGGGCTATAATTTATGTTTTTTTAGTAACGAAACATGGCATGCAACATTTGAATAAGAACTGTAACCAAGGAGACCAACAAATGAATGAAACTATTAATCTGATTCTGTAGCCTAGTTTCAATAGGCAATATCCAGGTGACACCGAAGGCCAACACACACAATCTATTGAGTAACACTAAGAAGTCGAGTCTGGAAGTAAACATCAATAAAACTGAATATATATGGTCAATCATAAAAACACATTAGGCCTGCATAATGGAAATGGACAAATGAGGGAAATATTGAAGAAATTCCTTAATCAAATGACAAAGATCAATAATTAAAAACAGGAATTGGATGCACAAAGAAATTAAATATAGACTAAATTCTGGAAATGAATGCTGTTATGCATTACAGAGATTCTAGTCGTCCATACTTATCTCAAAGAAATTAAACTCAAAATATATAAACTATTATTATCCCAGTTATATTATAAGGATATGAAACATGGATTCTTACTTTTTAGAGTAGGGGAAACGATTACGATTATTTGAGAATAAAGTTCTTAGGAAAATTGTTGGACCAAAGAGAAATGAACAGACAACCAAATGCAGTAGACCAAAAAAAGAGTGAACTGCTAGGTCATTATAGGAAATCAGATATAATAAGAACAGTTAAGTTTTGTAGACTACGATGGGCAGGACATGTGGCACGAATCGGAAATGAAAGACGGATATGGAAACATTTTGTAGGAAAACGATAAGGAAAGCGTTCAATAGGTAGGCCAATAATGAAGTGGTAGAATAATATTAAACATGATTTGAAGGAAGTAAATTATACAGGAGGTGATTGGAGAGATTCTACCCGCGCCGACATGAACCTACGATTTTGATTGGGCCATTGAGATGGGTTGTTGGTTAAGATCAAGTTGAATAATCAGAAAAAATAGAGCATTAGGATTTGGGGTTAATCGAAATTTTGGAATTTTAGCGGTAACACTTTGAATGCTTTAGCAGTCACAAGTATTATTTTCTCCAATATAATTATCATAAGTAATGCCACGATTAATTTCCAATATATCTAGAGAATTTGGAAATCAAGAGTGGCATTTGTTTGGACTATTTAACGAATCAAATTAAGCTGTTTACTCACAAATCATTATTTAATTATGGTTATTTTAAAATATTTATATATTTAATGTGAACGGTAAAACCGGATATTTATCCCCATATAAAAATAATAAGGGTTTTTGTTTTGTTTATAATTATATTTATTTATATGAAGAATGGACATCAGATTTATTTATAGAATTCAAATTTTTTTATAAGTATAAAAAAAAAAATAACTGGTCAATATAAACTGTTAATACAGTTAGATGTTTTTATAACTGATGCAGTACGTAAAATACTTCAAATATTCAAATTGATAATTTTATAAAGAAATAAATGGGATTGGACGAAGAGGATAGAAGTTAGCTTGAAAATACTCCTTCCTTTTCTGTTGGACCAATCAGAACCTAGAGGTTATTACATAATAAGAAGATGGCCACAATACTTGAAGATGGTCGGTCATGTTCAGCGACTGCTCCTTAAAGAATAAGGAAATAATTGTTTATTTTATTGATGTTGGTTGAAAGAAATAGTGTTAAAAGTATGAAAGATTATATAGTGATATAATAGTCATCCATCTTGGTGAAAAACAGTTTCTAAGAGAAAATAATGAATAATTACTGGATTGACCGTTAGCATTCGTCATCCGTTAAATACATAAAATAGTAATCTTCTAGAAATGAAAAATATCAACCTAAGCCGGAATCTTTTGGAACTTTTAAATTACAAGATTCATCTTGACCAAAGTGAGAGTTTTAAATAAACTAACTTATCGTTCAACTGTTAATAAAGTGTTGTTATTTGTGTAAGAAACTTTTCCTCATTCCCCTGAAGAGAGTTATTAGTGCCGTGGCAGATTTAAAGTGATTTAAGTTATATCACAAATCTTCAACTTCGGATATCTCACCGAGAAACCCAACTTTTAAATGTCTCCACAACGAGGGGCACAAAATTAAATACAGCTTCAAATGGCGCCCAACGTGGGGCTCGAATGGGAATCGAACCAAGGACCACGAGAATGAGGAAAGTAATAAAAATCTTCAAAAGTGAGTACAGTTAAAATTTATATGTGAAAAGTGAATTAGTGATAATAACAATTAATGCTTTTAAGAAATAAGAAAATATTAAAATACCCAACAATGGCCAATAACGAAAATATAACTTGTAAAACTGTTAATATTGAAAACGAACAAATTAGTGAAGGCCAAGAAAATTTAATTTTGTGTAACAATGAAAATAATCAAACTAATGATACACCTCCTTGGGTAGCATTATTAATAAATAAATTAGAGAAGAATAGTGCAGAATTAAAGGAAATTAGGAATGACAATTCAAATCTCAGTAATAAATTAGAAAAGAACAGTGATGAATTAAAAGAAATTAGGAATGACAATTCAATTCTCAGTAGTAAATTAGAAGCTAATGTAACTAACCTTAGCAATAAAATTGATACAAATATTTCCAATCTTAGTAAAGAAATTAAAGAAAATAACTTAAAACTAGATCAAAAGTTAGAAAGCATTAGGTTAGAATGCAAACAAAACAATTCTAAACTGGAACAGAGAATAGTAAATGTAGCTAAAGACTGTGAAAATAAAATAGATATTTGTAAAAATGAGATAGAAAATGTTATGAAAAGGTTGATGACACACATAATCAAATAGAAATATCTTTGATTGAGGTAAGGCAAAGTTGCCAAGATAAAATCGAAGAATTAGGAACTAAAGTCGAAGATAGACTAAAAATTTCCGAAGAAAGTGTTATCTTAGGTAATGAAGAACTTCAATCAAAGATAACAAATGAAGTAATTATTATAAAAGAAACAAGTTGAAGGATGGATAACTAAGATTGTTGAACTTGAAAATAAATATGTGTCAAAAACTAGTGAAAAGGAGATTGAGGTTATGTCAGGACATTCTAGTAATGTTAATAATGATCCTCCTTCTAGTAGTAGTAGTAACAATGTATGTAAAATTCCTGCTAATCTTTTAGGGGAAATTAACTTACTAATTTTGGTGATACTGTAGGCCAAAGCCCTACTGATTTCATTAGGGAAATTGAAGAATACTTCGAAATCAAAGGAATAGAAGACAAGTTTAGAATGTTCTTCATAAGAAAAGTTTAAAAGACAATGCAGAGTCTTGGTTTAAGATAGCTTGCCATGATTCAATGACTTATCAAACATTTAAAAATGCTTTCTTAGGTTATACTACTGGGGACCAGAAAGACAAAACAAACTAAGGTTAGACCTAACTAGTGGAAAATTCTCCAACAATGGTAAACAAGGTTATCTTAATTATTTCTTGGAGAAGGCAAAAATGGCATCATTGTTACAGCCTCCAATAGATGAGAGAACTTTAATTTCTATGTTATCGCATCACTTCCCAGATGAGATTAGATATCATTTGATAGTAGCCAGACCACAAAATGTTTCTGAAATGTTAGAGTTATTGGCTCTACTAGAGAATAAAAGAGAAGTAGATAAATGTAGTAAAAGAAATTTATTTGGGGAAGGGGCAGAGCCCTATAATAAGAAAGGTAATTTTGTAACTAAAAGAAGTGATGAATATCATAATGAGAATAGAGAAAGAAATTTCAAACAGGGCAACAATAATAATAGGTTTGTTCAAAATAGAAAAACAGCCCAATAAAAATAGGATGACTAATAATTATAGTAACAATAACCAGAATGGATGGTTCAAACGTAATGAAAATAGGAATGAAAGACAAATTAATTATATGGATGTTAACAGAGTAGGAGATAATAGAAATAGGTATTGGACTTCTCCCTGTAGAGGTAAAAGAAGAAGGAATGCCTATGGTAATGAAAATAAAGGGTATTTCCAACGACAACAAAATTGTCAAATTAATGAAACTAGTGATAGGACAGAGCAAAATAGAATAGACTCTGTAACTATTCACAACCAAAGTCAAGATACCTAGTAATGAAAATGACCACGAAGTAAATCACAGGATACCTCATGCTTTAAACGCATAGAAGGTACATTAAAGACTCCGCAATGTACCTCAATCGTTATGAACTTAGGGGTCCAAAATAGATGCTTTGATAGGTTTCAAAATTTAGAAATTGTACCAGCAAATATGAGAGGAGATAGTAAGTTATGTACCTCAAGACAGCGAGATAGCATAATATTGAATAATCATTTGAATATTTATAAGAATCAGGATGCTATGCCTGTTACTAATAAAGAATTAAATGTCATAGGACGACCACCCAAAATTAGAGTAAATATTTTTAACAATGATGTTACTTGCATAGCGGATAGTGGCTGCTCAAACACAACAATAGATCAGAAATTTTATAATTTCTTAGTCAACAAAGGGAATAAGATAATGACTGTAAGAATATGTGGAGTGTATTGTACTCTTGCGATAGGCAAGAAGAAACTGCCAATTAAGCTACAGTGCCTTCTAGATTTATATATCGGAGGATATTACTTCAGTGCAATATGTTTAATTTCTCCATACTTGTCTTGTGATATGTTAATAGGCTGCGACCTGTTGGAACAATATAATGCCATAATAAATTTTGAGTGTAAGAATATTTCCTTGTATAATGAAGATAATGTGAGAGTCGTCATCCCATTTGATAATGAATATGAGGAGAATAAGAATTTAAGTAAGAAGGAGAGTGACATTGCTGAAGAACACTTTTTATAGAGAATATTGTTGTTCACGAGGAGAGGGAATTGGTGAATGGCCGTGGATGCCAAATGCAAGATAATATTGCAGTTAATTGTACTTCCGACAAAAGTGTCGAGGGCGAAGAAAGCCTTAATAATGAAAATGGTTGTGCTGACGATTATGTCGCATGTAAATGTTGTGATTTAGAATGTGTCTCTTGCAATACTGAGTATGATGAAATTCCTCTATTATATTGTGTGAGTGACGAACTTGAAAAAGACATCTGTGAAATGATAAAGGAAAAAGTTAAAGACACTCATGGCATAAACAATGAACAGAAAGGCATGTTGTATGACATCTTAATGAAAAATAAGAGTTCTTTTTCTTCGAAGCCGGGATTGTGCAACTGTTTTAAATATTCCTTTAAAGTGATGGAACATCCACCTATAAATATTAAGAGTAGACCCATCCCTATTGCCATCAGAGAGCAGGCAGATCAAATGATAGATGACATGTTAATGCAAGGAATAATACAGAAATCTGATTCTCCTTACGCCAACCATATTTGCTGGGTGTTAAAACCTAATGGCAAAATTCGCCTGTGTTTAGACAGTCGTAGGACTAATTCTTTCACTGTCCGGGATAATTATAGGCCCGAGACAATTGAAGCATCTATAGCAAATATGAAAACAGGTAGATTTATTAGTTCTATTGATTTAACTTCTTCATTTTGGCAGATAGAACTAGACCCCAAAGTTCGGCCCTATACAGCATTTTTACATAATAAATTTAGAATTTATGTGTATAAAACAAAGTTATTGTTCATAGTGACCACATTTCACTAAGTTTTATAAGTAAATGTAGATTATCCAATAATAAACTGAGTAGGATGATCATGGAAATAATTCCTATGATATTGAAATAAAACACATAGAAGGAGAACAGAATGTGTTTGCTGACCTCCTGTCTAGATTGAAAAGTGTTGGGAAAATACCTGAAACTGTACATACTCCTAAACACGAAGTAGTAATGTTTAATGTAAAACTGTATAGAGACAAAGAATTTTCATTGTCGATGAAAAACATTGTTGAGCATCAAAAATCTGATATAGAGTTACAACGATTGAAGTATAGTGCGAGAGATATAAATAATGATGACAAAAATGGAATTGATTGTAATAAGAAAATCGGTATAAAGGATGACATTCTTTACAAATTACATGGGAGAAATGTGAAAAAATGGAAAGTTATAATTCCTAATAATATGGAAGTTCCACTATTTAGAACTTTTCATGTCGGCTTAAATCATGCAGGTTGTGAAAAATTAGCTCTCAACATAAGTGAATTTTTCTATGTTAAACATTTAGATAAAAAGTTGAGAAAGTTTACTTCTTCATGCATAACTTGTCAAAAAGCCAAATGTATGAACGTAAAATATGATATAGTTCCACAAAACATATTAAGAGAACAAAGTAAATAGCTTAGTAGTAATGGATACTCATGGAGAAATGCCTACTACACAATTTGGTTACAAGCATATTCTTGTATTATCTGATGTATTCTCAAAATTTGTAAAAATATATCCATTAAGAAGTGTAAATAGCAGAGCTTGCCTAGGTAAAATTGTGAGAGATTATTTACCTAATTATGGACCTATTGATGCACTACTTAGTGATAATGCTTCAGTGTTCTCAAGTCCTAAGTTTAAAGATAAACTTACTGCGATAGGAATTAAATTGTACCATTGTAGTAAATATCACCCAAAAAGTAATCCCTGTGAGAGAGTTAATAGGGAAATTACTACAAGTTTAAGAGTTTTGACCCATCATAAACATTCTGACTGGTTTAAACATATCAGCGTCATAGAGAATGTTATGAATCATTCAATTAATGTCAATACTGGGGGAAGCACCCATATTCCTAATGACAGGTAAACAACCTGACAGGTTAATTGCTAATTTACCATTACCTATCATTGATAAAAGTCAAATCCCGGAGACATCCGAGGAAATATGTAAAAGAGTTATTGAAAGGTTAGAATGTCGTGCAGAAAGCGCAACAATAAGGTTAAAAGACATAAAGGAAGTGGAATCCCAAAGTTGGAGACAAAGTTCTCATAAGGGATATTTCATTATCCAATGCTTTAAAAAACAATATCATAGGATGAACCTATTGTATAAAGGTCCTATGAAATATTTAAAAATTTTAATGATACCACCTATGAGCTAAGAGAAATAGACACTAGAAAAGAAATTGGAAAATATTCCAAAGAACTGTTGAAACCATTTCAGACTCCTATTAATTAGTTGTAGCTGGTGACTTCAAATAGTTCAAAGTGTATTTAAAATATTGTATGTAAATTTTGTAAAATTAATACTTCTATTTCATTATGTAACATGTATTTATTATAATTGTGATGTATTACATTGTATTGATTCTAATACAGATGAATCTTGTATAGAAAGAAACTTGATATTTGGGGAAAGTGATTTATTTT
Source organism: Diploptera punctata (assembly GCA_030220185.1). Classification (NCBI taxonomy): domain Eukaryota; kingdom Metazoa; phylum Arthropoda; class Insecta; order Blattodea; family Blaberidae; genus Diploptera; species Diploptera punctata. Next base: position 434,023 of record JASPKZ010007850.1, read on the forward strand.
AATTTAGCCTCACACTTAGTTGTAGCTAAGATAAAATAAATCAGGGGCAATTTAAAACCGGATATTTATCCCCATATAAAAATAATAAGGGTTTTTGTTTTGTTTATAATTATATTTATTTATATGAAGATGGACATCAGATTTATTTATAGAATTCAAATTTTTTTATAAGTATAAAAAAAAATAACTGGTCAATATAAACTGTTAATACAGTTAGATGTTTTTATAACTGATGCAGTACGTAAAATACTTCAAATATTCAAATTGATAATTTTATAAAGAAATAAATGGGATTGGACGAAGAGGATAGAAGTTAGCTTGAAAATACTCCTTCCTTTTCTGTTGGACCAATCAGAACCTAGAGGTTATTACATAATAAGAAGATGGCTACAATACTTGAAGATGGTCGGTCATGTTCAGCGACTGCTCCTTAAAGAATAAGGAAATAATTGTTTATTTTATTGATGTTGGTTGAAAGAAATAGTGTTAAAAGTATGAAAGATTATATAGTGATATAATAGTCATCCATCTTGGTGAAAAACAGTTTCTAAGTGAAAATAATGAATAATTACTGGATTGACCGTTAGCATTCGTCATCCGTTAAATACATAAAATAGTAATCTTCTAGAAATGAAAAATATCAACCTAAGCCGGAATCTTTTGGAACTTTTAAATTACAAGATTCATCTTGACCAAAGTGAGAGTTTTAAATAAACTAACTTATCGTTCAACTGTTAATAAAGTGTTGTTATTTGTGTAAGAAACTTTTCCTCATTCCCCTGAAGAGAGTTATTAGTGCCGTGGCAGATTTAAAGTGATTTAAGTTATATCACAAATCTTCAACTTCGGATATCTCACCGAGAAACCCAACTTTTAAATGTCTCCACAACGAGGGGCACAAAATTAAATACAGCTTCAACGGCGATGTTTGAAAACAAATGAGAAACGATTGGTACGCTTCATTTGCTTCTTTTGTTCATCACTGCAATCAGATCATATTATTTATTGCCAAAGGATCGCAATATTGTAAGAATGCACCTAGTGGAGAAATTTATAACCAACATTATAGGTATTAATTAATTTCTGATGTTCTATGATGTAAATATGTCAATTATATTTTTCTGCAACGTAATTTCCTGGAAAATAATTCGTTTAAGAATGTGCAAACAGTGGTTTCTTTTCTTTTTTGTGATATAATCAATTGCTAGAAATGCTTTTATATTATCTCCCGCATGCGCTATCTACTGACATCCATGCACTATATATACAATCTAGTAGCCTAATTTTTTATTGAGTCAGTCACTGCAAAATAATGCTATGACCTACTCAGAATGTTAAAAAGGAGGAACTTTGTTTAATATTATAGACTTGGTTGATAAATTCGATACGAAACACGACTGTGATTGGCTATAATTAAAAAATCATTGACGTTTGATTGGTCATTGACTCCCATTTGGGGCATCAGTTAAATAGTCATAAGTAATGCCACGAATAATTTCCAATTTATCTAGAGAATTTGGAAATCTCATTAGTGGCCTTTGTTAGGACTACTTAACGAATAAAATTAAGCTGTTTACTCACAAATCATTATTTAATTATGGTTATTTGAAAATATTTATATATTTAATGTAAACGGCGATGTTTGAAAACAAATGAGAAACGATTGGTACGCTTCATTTGCTTCTTTTGTTCACCACTACAACCTGATCATATTATTTATTGCCAAAGGATCGCAATATTGTAAGAATGCACCCTAGTGGAGAAATTTATAACCAACATTATAGGTATTAATTAATTTCTGATGTCCTATGATGTAAATATGTCAATTATATTTTTCTGGAACGTGAATTTCTGGAAAATAATACGTTTAAGAAAGTGCAAAGAGTGGTTTGTTTTGTTTTGTGGTATAATTAATTGCTACAAATGTTTTTATGTTATCTCCCGCAAGCACTATCTGGCTACATTCGTGCACTACATATACAATCTGGTAGCCACAAGTATTCTAGAACTCTTATATCTTAATATATAACTTGTTATATTCAATGTAGGCCTATTTCTTGGAGAGTCAGTCACTGCAAAATAATGCTCTAGCCTATTTAGAATGTTAAAAAGGAGGAGCTTGATTTTAAAATTATACAATTAAATTGATAAAATCGTGATGAAAAAGACTGTGATTGGTTGTAAATCAAAATTCATTCAAATGTGATTGATCATTGACTACCATCTGGGGCATGAGTTAAATAGTCAAAAGAAAAATAAATATATTCCATAAACCAACAAAATCGCCCCTTAAATTCGCCACCACGTTAAACTACGTAGTTAACGCAGTTCTAGCCTGACGGACTTTTACCTTTCAACAGCTGATATCTGTCAATAGGTCTGTAAAGAATTCAGTCATTTTAGAATTCGAAGTATTGAAAGAGAATGTCCTAGAACCGTCGTGCGCTTGCTCTGCGATCCGCACTCAGATCGTACACACATGCAAATGTACAAAAACAAACAGAGAATTACATGGGCTATCTATTCAGACTGTACTAAGAATAATAAGTTTGATCACTCCCTCTATTGTCTAACCGAATGCATAATATAGAATAGTAAAAACGAATAATTACTGACATATTCAAGACTAACTTACGCTTGTACCACCAAGAAGGCACGTCACATTGTTCGTAAAACTTTGCTTCATAATAGCCTATTCTAATTAATATTTCCGGTGTTGGTCCATATTGTAAAATACGAGACTTGGCTATTGTCAGTCGATGGTTCACTAGATACTAACTATATCGATAGTTATCGATACTTACTTACTTACTTACTCACTGGCACTATCGAACCCGTAGGTTCATGGCCGCACGGACATAAGCTCTCCATACATCCCTATCCTGAGCTAATGTTTTCCAATCATTCCCTGTATAATCTACTTCCCTCAAATCATAGTTAATGTTGTTCTCCCACCTCATTCTTGGTCTACCAACTGGGCGTTTTCCTTCTGGCTTTCCTACAAGAAGTTTCCATGCACGTCTTTCATTCCCCATACGCGCAACATGTCCTGCCCATCGCAGTCTACGAGACTTAACTGTTCTTATTATATCTGGCTTCCTATAAAGACCATGTAGTTCATTGTTATGTAGTCTTCTCCATTCACCTGTCTGTTCATCTCTCTTTGGTCCAAAAATTTTCCTAAGAACTTTATTCTCAAATACTCGTAATCTCCTTTCCTCCCTTAAAGTAAGAGTCCATGTTTCGCACCCATATAATATAACTGGTAGAATAATAGTTTTATATATTTTCAGCTTAACGTTTTTTGAAAGGAGTTGGGACATCAAAAGTCTCTGCAATGCATAATAGCATGCATTTCCAGAATTGAGCCTATGTTTAATTTCTTTGTGCATCTCATTCCTATTTGTGATTATTGTTCCTAGGTATTTGAATTCAGCCAATTCCTCAAAATTTCCCTCATTTGTCATTAGCTGTCCATTTCCATTATATAATGTATTTCTACGTGTGACCATATATTTAGTTTTACTGATATTTACTTCCAGTCCTAATTTCTTAGTGTTACTCAATAGTGTGAGTGTGTGCGTGTTGGCCTTTAGTATCTCCTCGCTATCGGCCAGTAGTACTACATCATCAGCATAAACTAACACCTTATTAATACCATTCAGTTGTAAGCCTTCCTCATTCTCTAAAGATTTAATGGCATGCTCTAGTACAAAATTAAATAGTAGAGGAGATAGTGCATCTCCTTGCTTCAACCCATTCTGGATTTCAAAAGTGTCTGAAAACTGTTTGCCTACACGCACCCTACTCGTTGAGCCATTTAGACACATTCGTATAAGTCTAACTAACTTTTTAGGAATTCCGAAATCCAGCAGGATACTATATAACTTCTCCCTCTTAATTGAATCATATGCTTTTTGGAAGTCTATGTATAGTTGATGTACAGTACCATTATATTCCCATTTCTTTTCTAAAATCTGTCTTATACTAAAAATCTGATCTGTTGTAGACCTGTTTCTTCTAAATGCACATTGATGGTCTCCTAGAATGTCATCAATATAGCGAGTAAGTCTGCTTACTAATATATTTGTTAGAATTTTGTACGAAGTTGAAAGTAATGAGATGCCCCTATAGTTGTTGCAATCAGTTTTATCTCCTTTCTTATAAATTGGTATGATAATTGACTCCTTCCATTCATCTGGAAGAGCTTCTTTTTCCCAAATCATACTAAGCAAACAGCGTATCTTGTCCATCAATTTTTCTCCCCCTGATTTTATCAGTTCTGCTGGGATCTCATCTGAACCTGATGCTTTATACATCTTCAATTTTTCAATTGCCATTTCAACCTCTAATGCACTTGGCTCTGCGACTAGCATTTCTGCTGTCTGTAGCTTATCCTCCTCAATGTCCTGTTCTGTATGTACATTTAATAGCTGATTAAAATAACTTTTCCATCTATTTAATATACTCTTGGAATCTGCAATCATATCCCCATTTTCATTCCGAATTATGTTTGTTCTAGCCTGAAACCCTTTCTTCTCTATACTAATTCCCTGATATAATTCTCTAATGTTCCTATTTTTTGCATTCATTTCAAGATCATTAATCTTCTCTCTCAAATATTCCCTCTTTTTACTCTTTAGTAACTTGGTGGTTTCCCATCTAACACTACCCAATTGTTCTAAATTTACTTCATTTGGCTCGTGTAACCATTTCATTTTTGCTAGCTTTCTTTTCTTTACAATGTCGGCACATTCCTCATCAAACCATTTCTTGTTTTGCCTCTTTTTTAAACAACCAATGCTTTCTGATGCTGACAATTTAATAGTATCTCTCATAGCCTCCCATCTTTATTTATATCAGTTTCTTCTTCGTTTGCCACATTGTCATCTGAAGATTCCAGTATTTCAAATCTATTAGCAATTTTGATTTGGTATTCTTGCCGCATTTCATCATTTTTCAAGTTTTTTAATTCATATTTTACAGAATCATCTTTAGCGTTTGTTCCTCTCAGAAGCGATAGCCGTTGTCTGATTTTCACCCTGACCAGATGATGATCTGAATTGCAGTCTGTCCCTCTAACTGATCTAACATCAATGATGCTACTGTGCCAGCGTTTATCCACTAATACATGATCTATCTGGTTCCGAGTTTCTCCATCTGGGGACGTCCAGGTGTATTTATGAATATCCTTATGTTGAAATGTTGTGCTCTTAACAATGAGATTCTTTGATGTGGCAAATGTGACTAATCTAACCCCGTTGTCGTTACTATCTTCATGAAGACTCAATTTGCCTATTGTTGGTTTGAATATATCTTCCCGCCCCACTTTTGCATTAAAATCTCCTAAGACAATTTTCATATGATATCGTGAAAGGCTATCAAATAAGCATTCTAATTCTTCATAGAACTCATCCTTGATCTTGTCATCTTTATCTTCTGTGGGGGCATGTACATTTACAATTATAAAATCATGTCGTTTACCCTTTAGAATTATGTATGATATCCTATCACTAACAAACTTAATATCTCGGATAGCGGATAGGATCCTCCTTCTGACTAAAAAACCCGTTCCAAATGCAGGTCTTTCTGCACCCCCATAGTATAATGCAAAGCTTCCTGATTCCTGACTACCTTCTCCTGGCCACCTAACTTCCTGTAAAGCGACTATATCCAAGGGCGATTTATCCAATTCCCGCGTTAATATCTCTAGTGCCCCGCTATTGTATAAAGTCCTAACATTCCATGTTCCTAGGAACATGTCCCTGTGTTTGAGCCTTTGGCATGGGTTCCCTGAAGTAGTCCCCGCCCGGAGAACCGAATGGGGGGCTATTTGACCTCCGGAAAATTTTACCCCTGTAGAACCCATGTCCGCATTTCTTGACGGTTGTATTTTTACGGTGAAAGATCGTCACTCTTTCGACCAAGGTACTTATTTCGTCTGGTTTATCACCTTCGACCAGTCCGGCATGGGTAACCCTATCGGCAGCAATGCTACCGCCGGCATAGCTCTCAGGATCATTTAAGCACACAAGCCACTCCACCACGACAAGGTAAAGATACCATGGAGGGGATAGTTATCGATAGTTATTTCAAATGTGTGTCTAAATAACCTAATGATATAACGCCAGAACATAAAGCTCGAATTCTTAGCTTCAATCCTCTGCTCATATGCAAAATATTTCTCCATATATTTGTTATTATTACTGATATTATATAATCTCGAAATAAAGACGAATTGTATTAGGGATCATGTCACACTTTAAAACCGTGAGTTCCATTATAAGTTACCAACTGAAGTTTATAATTAATACCAATAGGTAATTCTGTATAGGTATTGGACATGAGAACGTTGAAGACTACCAGGCCTAAACATATGACAAGAATACTATTAACATTATTGTTATTATTATTGTATTTATTATTGTAGCCGAGCGGTTAAGGTAGGAAGCCTTGGCGCAGAGCTACGGGACTTGCGCTGGTTCGAGTCTCCATGGGGGAAGAAATTTTCTCATGGTATTTCGGCCAGTATGGGACCGGTGCCCACCCAGCATCGTGAGCAATTGGGTAGCTACAATAAGTAGCGGCTCCAGGTTGAGGAACCAGCTATAACGGCTGGGGGACTCGACATGCTAACCACATGTCACCCCTACATTGGCTGTTGATCATCTACCTCTGTGATTGACACATGTGGATGTGAAGGGCCAGCAGCCGGCTGGTAAAAGGGCAACCGCTGAAAAGTGGAAAGACCCTCAATCGGATCGGATTGTTGATATTATTATTATTATTATTATTATTATTATTATTATTATTATTATTATTATTATTATTATTATTATTATTAGGCATGGGACAGTAACAGGCCACCAGCCCTAACACATGATAGGTACACTATTATTATTATTATTATTATTATTATTATTATTATTATTATTATTATTATATTATTGTATTAAACTATTATGTTATAGCAGGAAGGTATGGGCATTGAGACGAATAGAGAAAGCTGAATTACTGTTATTGAAATGGAATATAATACATACAAAACTCAATGAGATAATTATGAAAGAAATAGGTCCGGAACAAGTGCTCCATTTTATATAGAATTATCAAAACAACTGGATGAGTCACTTATGGCGAATGAGATCCTCTAGAAGCCCAACAGCAATGATTCTATACCAACCCGCATGGGAGGAGATATCTGGCAGGTCCCAAAAAACCGATGGATGGAAAATTCCTCTTTTTTATGAGATCATAACAGGCAATTTGGCCCAACGCTTGTATTAAATATTATTATTATTATTATTATTATTAGTAGTAGTAGTAGAAGTAGAAGTAGTAGTAGCAGTAGCAGTACCAGTACCAGTAGCAGTAGTAGTAGCAGGAGCAGCAGCAACAGGAGCAGGAGCAGCAGCAGGAGGAGGAGCAACAGAAGTAGTAGCAGTAGCACCAGCAGTAGCAGTAGCAGTAGCAGTAGCAGTAGCAGTAGCAGTAACAGTAGCAGTAACAGCAGCAGTAGCAGGAACAGGAGGAGCAGCAGGAACAGGAGCAGCAGTAGCAGCAGTAGTAGCCGGATCAGTAGTAGCAGCAGGAACAGGAGCAGCAGCAGTAGCAGTAGCAGCAGCAGTAGCAGTACCTGTAGCAGGAGCAGTAGCAGTGGTAGTAGTAGTAGCAGTAGCAGTAACAGTAGCACTAACAGCAGCAGTAGCAACAGCAGGAGCAGGAAGAGGAGCAACAGCAGTAGCAGTAGCAATAGCAGTAGCAGCAGTAGCAGTAGTAGCAGCAGTAGCAGCAGCAGGAGCAGTAGCAGCAGCAGTAGCAGTAGCAGGGGCAGTAGCAGAAGGAGTAGCAGTAGCATTAGCAGTAGCAGCAGCAGTAGCAGCAGTAGTAGTAGCAGTAGAAGTAGCAGTAGCAGCAGCAGTAGCAGGAGCAGTAGCGGTAGCAGTAGCAGCAGCATCAGCAGTAGCAGTAGCAGTAGCAGCAGCAGTAGAACAGTAGCAGCAGCAGTAGTAGCAGCAGTAGCAGTAGGAGTAGCAGCAGCAGTAGCAGGAGCAGTAGCAGTAGCAGTAGTAGCAGTAGCAGTAGCAGTAGCAGTAGCAGCAGCAGTAGCAGCAGCAGCAGTAGTAGCAGTAGCAGTAGCAGCAGCAGCAGTAGCAGTAGCAGTAGCAGTAACAGTAGCAGTAGCAGCAGTAAGAGTAGCAGTAGCAGCAGTAGCAATAGCAGTAGCAGTAGCAGTAGAAGTAGCAGTAGCAGTAGCAGTAGCAGTAGCAGTAGCAGTAGCAGTAGCAGTAGCAGCAGCAGCAGCAGTAGCAGCAGCAGTAGCAGTAGCAGCAGTAGCGGCGGCGGCGGCAGCAGCAGCAGTAGCAGTAGCATTGGATATCAAGGAGAGAGAAAATTAGAAATGAAGTTATAAATGAGAACATGAATGTTCAAAACTCATTATTTGAATTTATCCAAGAAAAACAACTAAAATGGTACGTGCTTATTTGGTGAATGGTGGATGAAAGATTACCAAAAAAATAATGGAATGGACACCAACAGAAACGAGAACGAAATGACGTCCAAATCTCATGTAGATCCAAGGGATTAGAGAAACTTTGAAGGATTGGGGAATAGAGGAAGATATGTGTTGTAATAATAAAATTATAAAGTGAAATTGAAGACAAAACATTGGTGCCGGAAAAATGTAGCCCATCAACATTGTTAAAACCGGAAATATAAGTATTTTATTATTATTATTATTATTATTATTATTATTATTATTATTATTATTATTATTATTATTATTTTGCGGAAGTGATGAAGCGCTTTATAAAGCTAGCACAAGTAATCGTTGTAATCTCTTAATATCTGAAGCTTTTATAAACATTGAACATGTTTTGATAAACCAGTGATTATAGTGTGGATATAAAGAAAAGGCATTACTCTTGCATTGTTATATGACAGAAAACACATTTAAATATGGTTAATATTCAATTAATACAGGCTGCACACAGTTGTATATCCTAATAAAATGAGAAACGAGATTCTTCTACAACGAAAAAAGCTATTACTGAATGTTATGGTGTAGAAACGCTTGTGGTCTATGTTATAATGGGTATTAGAAACGAAATATTATAGACCAGTGGTTTCACCTTTGTAAATATGGAATCTACCTTGAATGATATTAAACTTCACTCGACCCATTAGTTCAATTTGTATACTATAATCACTAATGAAAACATTAATACTGTTTTACATATTGTTAAAAAGTATAATATTATTCTTCGTGAGAATATGCTAAAATTTACTCACCGAACATAATTTTTGGACATAAATTGGCGTACTCTATGTTGGATTCAAGTGAGTGCAGTGTGTCCATGACACGACAGGAGGAAATAAAAATATTGAATAGGGTGACTATTAAAATTTAACATTATAAGTGTAAGAAAACGGAAGGGCGTTGCGCAGAAACTAGGTAAACTAATCCAACTTCTCAGAAAGTTGGATTTATAATCTGAATCTTCTTGGTAACGTAACTTGTCTCTTTTGTCCATCGCTGTGGTCTCGAGGTAGCGTGCTGTCTTGTCACGGGCCCGGGTTCGATTCCCGGTCGGGACAAGCTTCTGGATGAGGTTTTCTTCGGGGTTTTCCTCACCTGTAAGACAAATGTCCCCGAAAATCATCCAGCCATCATCATTCTTAATTTTATCATCATCATCCCTCACCTGTGTGGAAAGCAACGGGAAGCTAGCACACATATAATTACTTTGTAAAGCCGCAAATCATGGCATGAAAATGTTATGATGCAGTGAAAGACCTGTCCTCGGGTAGACATCCTGTCCTCGGGTAGAATTATTATAGAATAGAATGTCTCTTTTGATAACCCTTAAAATAGAGATATCATTTCTCTTGCCTTGCATGTGACGGCAAAAATGCGCCATCCAAGTGTAGATTCTGGAGCTGCTTTCCCTCCTTGCCGGCTAATTTGATAACTGCTAGTTGTATGGGGTTCAACTGTTTGTTCGTGCCAACATGGCGATATTATTGGAGCATTATAATGCAACGACGTAACATGGTGTAGTGGATGTTTTGATTACCTGCTGGAGTGGGGCTACACTCCCTGATGTGCTGTGACCGCACTGCTCCAGTATAGGGACAGTTTTCCATAAGAGAAGATGCCTTTACTGTTGGTTAAATATATTCTGATATATAGCACGCCGATGTGGTTGTTGCCCTATATTGCACACTTGTGGCATATTATGGCAGTGACCATATTATCAACTTTCTAATGAGTGCGCCAATACTATAGTGGAATTTGCACAGGTTTGTGAAGCAATACTTTTAAAATTCATTACGAAACACCGTTGAGGTCACTTTATACAAATTAAAAATATAAAATAAATACCTGAGATCTCAGCCGTCCTCAACTTTATAAAGACTGTAAGATGTGAAGTTCTTTCGCAACATATGCTCCATCCTCAGTACGTAAATTGGTACCGAGGACGACTGAGATCTCTGTTACCTATTTTATGTTTTAAATGTTTAGGTTTGTGAAGCTAACTAATTCTCGTGTATCAAGGGCCAAAATAATACATTTTAAGCACCTATTTTGTATTAGGGCTATATGATTGTCTGTTTTGTGGATATCAGCGAGCATGCTCCTAGCTTCACAGCCATATAGCAGTATGCTACGTATCACAGCAACGCGTAACATGAGCATTATTTTCTAGACAATTTGTTCGACCTGAAAAGTAGATGTAGTAAACCTGTGAGCATAATTCGCCTTATTTAAAATATGTCGAGTATGAATTTGGAAGGTTTGGCGCTTATCTAAATAGCGACCGAGAAACTGAAATATATCCTCATCGCGGAAATATTGAGTTCCTAGGACGATGGAAATTTGAGGTGCAGCATTGAGTCTGTTAAAGAAGATGGTATGGGTTTTTTATTGACTTTGATTTTAATACTCCATTGCTGGAGCCAGGATATGTTTTTTAGTTTCTTGAAGAGTGCAGCTGAAGAGGAAAAGCGAGGAAGAGGATTGGAAGAAGAGTTAAAGGGGTAAGCAATGATGTGAAATTGAGAATGGAAAGGTAAGTCGGAAACGTAGAGAAAATATAGCAGAGGAGAGAGAACTGCACATGGAACTCCATCGAAGAAAGGAGGACCTCGAAACTCCTTGATGCAAGAAATAAGAACTGGAATGAGAACAAGAGGACTAGAGGACATGGAGTGGATGGATAGAGACGAGTGGAGAAGGAAAATAAAACTTTAAGTATAGAAATACGTCTAAAAATCTGTATATAGATAAAAATAGACCTCTTTTGAATGATTTTGCTACAAACTATAATAATTTAATGTTCTTCATGACGTTATAACCAAGTCTGTCATCAAGTACAGTTATTCTTTCTCGCATAACAGGTCTAAATAGATCCTAACATTTAAAACATGACTCTCTTTCATGCTGTGCAGGTATTTTTCTTTATAGAAACAAACATAATCCACGGTTCATTGTAATATCCCAACCATAAAACATTTGAATATGCAAATCATACCATTTTTCAGTAATAGGATTTGTAAATACGCTGTAGGCTACGAAAATATCCAGCTGTAAATTTACAATGCATAATGGTCTTTATATCGCTGTAGAAATGTTTAATAAAATCAATTAACTAGCATCCATTCTGTTTATATTACCTTATTGTCCCTATTACAATAATTAATATGTGTATACATACTGTTATTATCAGCGTCTATTACTGGATATGTAATAGCCTTCCTAAGGTGTGGCTTACCTCCAATTTATGCTTGAACAAAGGTTGTATATTATGCAATTCCCACATGGTTCTGAATATTTAATGCTCTCTTATAAGGTCTACTGAGATATTTTACATTGTTTTATTATCGGAATATTTCATAATAATCAGAGAAGAACCGTGCTACCAGAACATGTACAAGCAATGCAGGAGTGTCTCTTTCGACTCCAGAGGATGCTAATAATATCTATATCTCCCTTTCATAGATTCGCTCATGTTATCTGTGTCTCCATAAATTAATTCTATCTCATTCCTTACTCTTTTCATCAAAATTTAAACTATTGTCTTCTCTAATTATGTCAGTATACTAATGATTTTTAAGTTTGGAATTCTCGACAAATAATTTAAACTACAGATAAAGATAGAATGGACTAGCTTATTCTACTTAATTAATGTCGCAAAAAATTATAATATCTGATTATAAATTTTATTTTAATTATTATTATTAACAAGTTCATATTGAAAATTGAAAATAAAAAATTTCAGCACATGGTTTAAGCGTCTATACATACTTACACACATGCATATGTAATAGAACACTATTAAAAAACTAAAGTTATTCTACTACAGCCCTTGGGAGCCTGGCCCTGGGATAGTAGGAGGTTAGTTTCCATGATTCTAGACAATAGGCACGAAATGTAAGCCGGGTAGTCAGATCTGCGCGACGACCATGTTTACCCCAAGAGCACAGGTCTGGTACTCGTTTATGTTACAGCCTGAGTCGACCTCAGGGTAATGGTGCCGCCAGTAGCTTTAAAATATTCTGACACCGCCAGGTCTTCCGGCTTTTACCGTATTGCCTTAACCAAATGTGGCACGTCGCGACGCGGCGTTCCCTAAAAATTGTAGAAAGAATAGCCTCCTAATTAAATATATTGACTAAATTAAAAAAGTAAATATAATGTGTATATACGTTTATATATTTTAAAAAGATCAGCAATCAGCAGTGTAATTTTGTAGGAGGCTTTTCGAAAACTCAAGTTTCACCTTCTGCTTTCAGTTTGGTACTGACTGTTGCCGATAATGATTTTGTACAGAGGGTTCACATACTGGGTATGTTCTCATTTAATTTGTGTATGTATTTGGTTTCCTATCGAAGAATTGGAAATTATAAAGGAAACCACAAAAATATATACTCATAAGGCTTATATCCATTATACTAGAGTGATTATTATTATTATTATTATTATTATTATTATTATTTTATTAACGCTCCTTCAAAGTCCAAAATGTCATAACTTTAAAACTACGGGTGATGCACCGGTACGCATTACTTTCTCATATCAATGTGAAAAAATGGACAATGAATAAAATTGATGAATATTGCGTCACTGCAACAAAAATGATATATTTACGCGCAAGAAAAGCACAAAATAAAACCGTAGACTTACATAACTTAAGAATTTGCTAGTATCAATTATTTCATTATGTTCTTAAATTATGAGATAGGCCTAAGCTATACGTAGGCCTATCTGCAAGATATGCAGGCCTTCTTAACACAAATCTTAGGGCAACAGTGTACGTAAATGGAGAAAAAATATAGAAATAATGACTAAAGTGAGATTAAAGAAATTAATTTCGAATTAACATTGAAAAAGGGATTGGGAAACGAAGATCCCCCCATAAAAAGAGCTAATAATGAACAATCAGGACAAAATAGACCACATTTTTCCGATCGTATGAATATCATAATTTCTGTTCTAATAATAACAATAGCAATAATAATAACAATAATAATATATTTACACTTTCAGAGTTAATGTTGTAAGCCCTCTTCCTCTCAACCAGCACACATTCTAAGTAGAGATATACTAATGTAACATAGGATATATAACATATGACATATAATGAATTTAAGAAATAAAAAACATTGGGATATATATATATATATATATATATATATATATATATATATATATATAGAGAGAGAGAGAGAGAGAGAGAGAGAGAGAGAGAGAGAGAGATGGAAAGAGAGAACAATTTTAAACACTAAAATCAGAAATGATAGACCTAATAATAATAATATTAATAATAATAATAATAATAATAACAATAATATAAAATAAAATATTATTAACTTCGGCCCAACTAAGGGTTGGGTCGAGGAATGAGATGAGACGAACATGTAGTCAAATAATTATTTTTTCTCGACAACTAAATTTATTCTATGTCATTAATAGTTTTCTTATCTGATGTTTGTATCTTGTACATTTTATATTTCTATCGTTAAACCCAGATTGAATCAAAATATTTTATAGCCTACGTAATAATTATATTCTAGACGTACCATGTATATTTATGTTTATTGTAATTTAGATGCAATAATATTTTTTTAACCTGGTTGAGTGGTAGACAAGTCCTTAAGGCCTTAACTCTGCCAGGTAAAATAAAACTATTATTATTATTATTGTTATTATTATTTATTATTATTATTATTATTATTTATTATTATTATTATTATTATTATTATTATTATTATTATTATTATTATTATTATTATTATATGTATCAACAATAGACCACATTTTCAGCATACGACAGATTATAGAAAAGAAAACAATCAGAGCACAACCGCTACATCTAGTATTTATAGATATAGAAAAAGCCTACGATAATATTCCTACATCAAAATTATGATAAGTTTTAAAACTAAAAAAAAAAAAATCCAACACTGATTCAAGCAATTCAAAAACTATATTCAGAATCATATGTGCAAGTAAAAATGGGAAAGTACTTGTCTAAAGGTTTTCAAACAAATAAAGGGTTACGACAAGGATGCTGTATATCTCCAACATTATATAAGATTTATGCTGACTATTTAACTCATGCCCCAAATGGGAGTCAATGACCAATCACGTTTCAATGATTTCTGTTTTACAACCAATCAGAGTCGTGTTTCACGAAATATTTATCAGTGTTATAATTACCATATATTAAACAAAGCTCCTCGTTTTTAATATTCTGAACAGGTCTGACCGTTATTTTGCAGTGACTGAGCCTATAAGAAATACGGCTACCAGATTGTGTATATAGTGCATACATGTCAACATTTGTAGCAATTTATTATACCACCAAAAAAAGAAACCACTGTTTGACTTTCTTAAATGTATTTTTTCCCAGGTAATAATCCAGAAAAATATAATTGTAATATTTACATCATACGACATCAGAAATGAATTAATATACAGATTGATGTTTCATTTTTTCTCCACTAGAGAGCATTCTTACAATATTGCGTTCCTTTGGCAATAAATAGTATGATCTGGTTGCAGTGATAAACAAAAGAAGCAGTAGAAGCGTACCTATCGTTTCTCATTTGTTTTCAAACATCGCCGTTTGCATTAAATATATAAATATTTTGAAATAACTACAGTTAAATAATGATTTGTGAGTAAACAGCTTAATTTTATTCGTTAAATAGTCCTAACAAATGCCACTCTTGATTTCCAAATTCTCTAGATAAATTCACTCCTCACTTCGTGAGTCGTGAATTTATCGATAATTTGGAAATCACTCGTGGCATTACTTATGAAAAAGCTATTGAAGAATGGAAAAAGAAATGTAAACCGATGGGAATACCACTAGATGATAATTCAACAATATATACACTCCAGTTTGCAGATGACCAATTGATATTAGCTCAAGAATTTGAAGATATAGAATACCTCACTAGAAAATTAATACAAGAATATAGTTTATGGGGTTTAAAGATCAATATGGATAAATCTAGATATATGACAATAGGGGATCTTCCTCAAGATTTAATACTAGAAGAAAATTTAGGGACAATTAAATACACTGAAGAATATAAGTATTTAGGAATTAAAATTACTAAAGATGGAAAACAAGAAACAGAGATAAGAAACAGAATCAATATAGGAAAGTATGCTATATCTGCCCTAAATGGAATAGTATGGGACAAACATATCTTCAAAGAAACAAAAAAAAACTATTTTTAATACAATAATCAGAAGCATTATTACCTATGGAGCTGATGTGTGGGCTTTAAATGCACAAATGAAAAAAAAAATACTCGCCACTGAAATGGACTACTGGAGACGTGCTGCAAGAATATCCAGGAAGGATAAAATCAGAAATTCATATATAAAAGAAAAAATGCAGGTACAATATTCAATATTAGATTTTATAAAGAAAAAACAATTAAATTGGTACGGACACATGAAGGATGGAAGAAGGAAGACTACCTAAGATAATCATGGATTGGATACCACAGGGAAGGAAAAAAGAAGGGTAGACCAAATATTACGTGGATTCAGGGAATCAATGAAACTAAGAGGGAATGGGAAATAGAAGAAGATATATGGATGAACAGACAAGAATGGAAAAATGTGTCGAAACAAATGAGTAGTTAATTGTGAACATGGGTACCGGAAAAATGTATATTCATTGTAAAAGCCGGAATAATAAAAAAAAATTATGATATGTAGAACTCTGTGAATGACAAGCCTGCTCCTGACGCATGATCACAGGGGTAGATGAACGAAATGAAATGAAATGGATGAGCTACGTTTCATCCACCACGAAATCCACATGGATTGACCGAGACTCGATCTCGGGATTCCAACGGTGAGAAGCGAGCGTCTAACCGCTTGGACCATGGAGCCGCCACAATAATAGTAATACTACTACTACTACTACTACTACTACTACTACTACTACTACTACTACCACTAATAATAATAATAATAATAATAATAATAATAATAATAATAAAATTAGAACCACCAATTAATACATAAATATTAATCGTGAAGGTGATATTCAAACCAATGTTAAGCACATATTATTTTATATTTCTTTTAAATAATTATAATTTCCGGCAGCCCTGATATCCTATGGTAGGGAACTCCAGTTGCGGTAAGTGTATAGTGCATGCTGTGAAGTAATGGAATGTCGTATATTGAGATATATTAAGCATGAGAGTAAGCTGTGACCGTGTGTTTAAATTATGATTGGAGGATATGTATGGGAATCGAGAGATTAAATTATTTGGAGTCGAAGTATGAACAATCTTAAATATGACAACTGTAGAGTGCATTTTTCTCCTTTCGTTTATACGGGGCCATTACTATTGAAACATGATAATTTAAAAAATCACTTTCACTTAATTAATTTTAGTTAAATAATTAGTCTACCGCTGATGAATAATTTGTCCGAGTCACGGACGCAACGGGCCAGAGTCGGGAGAAGTGTCCTGGGTTGGTTTTATCTCCACGTCATATGTTAGAGCACCTGATCATTATAATCACCCATATTGTATATGAATGGTTTATATCTAATTAAAAACCCATGTTTGTTTCGGAGGTGGTCCTAACATTGAGGTGTTCACTCTTCAAGGAAGGCCCCTCTCGTTGCGTGGTCTTAAAGGTATAACTTACCTAAGTATATTTGATTCAGAGTTTAAAATCTTCTCTCGACAGGTGGTGTTTCCACGAGATTGGGGAGCAGTGATACACGTATCAGTATCTACAAATCAATCAATACTCAAATCGAAGTTTGTTTTTTTGCCACAAGTGTTGATGACTCTTAGTGTATAGCGTATGCTTGTGCACGTGGTCAGCACTTCGGGTCCTCCCGCTGTTATAGCTGGTATGCTAAATCGGGAGCCGCTATTTATTGTAGCTAACCAAATTCTTCACAATCCTGGGTGGCCACAATTTCCATATTGACGGTAATTTCATTATAATATTTCTCCCCCCCCCATGGGGACTCGAAGCAGCTCTGTGCCAAAGCATTATGCCATAGTATTATTCTCAAAGGTCATCCAAAATTACCTTTCATGCATTTCATTCAAATGGCCAAGGGATGTATTTATGTTTTGTGTAGGAATCGGCGTCCTTTTGGTGCCATAGACCTTTAATTGTGGTTTTTGGCTTTTCTTATTTTCGTAAGTTATTTTTGAATTAGTAGTCTCTCCTTGCCAGCCCTTTGGTGATAGTTCAGATTTATGTGTGTTCCTGTGTCTTATTCTTTTGTGTTGTCAGTCATGTATTTTTCTGTTAGGTTAAGTCTCTTGATGTGTTGTATTGCACAATGCTGTATTATTGCTTTATATATGTTTTATATTATTTCTGTCTTGTATTGCTTCCATGTAGCAAGCAAGTAATTTTTTCAGTATATAAATTCCTAAGTTAGTATGGGATGGCATTCAATGTATATGACTGGAAGTACTGAAAAATCCAGTACTACATATGTTTTCCAGCCATGAGAACCAAACACATAAAAAAACAGATTTTAAAATTTTGCCAAGAATTGATAGATATATGAGTATGGGAAATATAACCCCTGAGCAAGGGAGGTTTCTAAAGGACTCAGAAAAGTATAGCAGGATCCATTCACTGAAACAGTCTAGGATGAGGTGCAACTGTTCGTAATCAGTATAACTAATTAAATGTACAAGTTTACTAAATTTGGAATCTTGTATTAACTCCGCCATTACTGGTCCCAAGCTCGGATGAGAAAGGAAGAGGGGGGGAGTAAAAACCTCGTTAAAAATCAGGGTTCAGTTGGCTCCGAATGATAGTACCCTGTAAGGGCCCTTAGCCAGGGTTACAGCGAAGACCTCAACGGCAGAGTCGGCGCAGAAGGAGTCCTTCATCACGGCGGATCTGGCGGAAGAGGCAACCCTATCTCTAAGGGAAATAGAGAAATGCTGCCTTGCGATGAAGAGGGATCTTCAAAGGCTATGGGAAGAAAACCTAGGCAGAAAATTTACCGGTCCTCCAGGATGGGAGTTCATGCTGTGGGTTAGCTCCCAACACATTAAAAAAATCATATAATGCTAAGAGATCAAACAAATCTAAGACGGATAGAAAAAAGTACGACAAAAGCAAAAAAAAAAAAAAAAAAAAAAAAAAAACTGACATTGAATATAGACATGTGGAATTACGAGGAATTAGAAATAAAGCTAATGAAGAAGCAGGACAAAATTGAAGAGAAGGAATTACAATGATTAGGATATATTTTAAGAATGAAAGACAAGAGATGGCCGAAACAACTGCAGTATATCAATGACAACCAACCAGAAAGAAGAAAGAAGGAAGACCAAAGTTAACATGGAAGGAACACGAGGATATTAATGCAAGCAAGAGGGTTATGTATTGGAGATGCTCAAGATCGCAGGTTTTGGAAGTTTGGCACGGGAAGACGGCAGTAGCTGTAAAAACCTGAAGACAGATAGATCTTGTATTGGGAGAAAATAAAGACTTTGCGATTAAGGAAATCATATTTTATTAACACTCAAAATCTAACATTCATTCAACATTCTCACTACTTACATTTGAAATCTAATTTATCATCTCAATGCTACTATAGTTCACAGACGAAGAGAATGATAGCACGTGACGAAGGGGGCACGGGGAATTGCAAGTGGCATTCTACCTGAGAATAAAGAACACTCATGACGTATGAAATACCTACTGCTTTTTTTTTACCAGTGCCACCAAGTTGTCTTTATGATATTCTGGTATTCTCTCGTGGCATGGTGGGACTGTAACCCACTTCTTAATTTGGGGCATCTGGAAGACGGAGTTATGTTGCCCTAATTATATGATAGGTGGTGAATGATAATTAAGCGCCAGCAGATTCCTTATACCTAAATTTAACCTAAATACAGGTCATAGGCGACCACAGGAAAATATCCCTGTGTTCTGTCCGGAAATCGAACCAGGGACCTTATGAACTGTAATCAGAAGCTCTAACAACTAGGCTCATGAGCATGGTCTGCTGCTAGACATGAACATAACTAAATAATTGAGCCATGTTATTATGACGTTTAAAATTGATTATATATGCAGGTAACACAGTATTTGCTATTTGCATTCTCTCTTTTTATGTCGTTCGAATCTTTCGCATAGTCCAGATAACATAAATACAGACAGCATAAACTTGGTTATATTTGCTTTAAAGGAAATTATGACAAAAACCTGCTCAAGAATTTATAATGAATATCTGAGTTTACAGCCGATAGAATACTAATGCCATCTGTTATATAGATCGTGTACTGAATTAATTGAAATGCTCTGATACCGTCTCCCCTAAAGACGATGATCCTGGGATTATGTGAAGTGATAATTATTGTAGCAGGGCCGTAAATCTGTCTCTAGCAGATCTAAGTATAGCAACTTAACGACACCCATTACTATCAGCCTACACACTAACAATTAATAGAGGTAAGAGCTTGGACATACCTATGATCGTTGCCAAAAGCTTTGCTAAGTGCAGCCCATGTTCCATTATCATACTCACGCCCTCGCTCATATCTCAGTTGCATAGATATCGGGCATTCCAACTCCAAAATTAATTTTACTACCATTAATTTCACAGTCGCTATACTGTAACATAATTTAATGAATGTTAAACGATAAGAGTGTCCTTTATGAATGTATTTAGTTCATATTCCTCGTCAACAAAACAAACATATCTGATTCTAATTTATTTATATTGTTAAATATTTTGTTTTAATTATGGGCAAATTTAGCTTTATACATATATATATATATATGATCATCATCATCATCATCATCCAATATCATGGCAGCTGCCGCCGTCTTGCAGAAAACAAACGCCATTCCTCTGATATTTATAGCTGCTTGTACCTCTTCTATCCAAGTTTTCTTCGGTCTTCCTCTCTTCCTCCTTTCCATTGGGATCCATTCCATAACAATTTTTGGCAATCTTTGCTCTGGCATTCGTTTGACATGACCATACCACTGCAATATTTTCTTTTCTATGATGTCTATGATATATATATATATATATATATATATATATATATTATTTTGAGTTATCCATAAAAGAATACTCGCCGTGCGCTGCTATGCTGCCCGGGAATCTACTTATCCCGATCTTCTTGGCATCAGTGAAAGACAAAAATGGTTATTGTGAGTTATCCTTAAAATATAAACAATTGCTATTTCGGACTTTTCCTTAGAGTTTTTTGAGATATTCAATTCTGTGTACAATAGTTTTGTGTATATGTTATGGTTTAGGCAGCATAAGCCATTTAAGGCACATTTTTTCACATTTTTTTTACTGTAGAAGGTGATTTTTAAGGGTGAAGGGCTTGAGCATTAAAACTCTCTTAAAACCTATAATCTTCACGGGAAAATCCTGAACATTTTGCAAAAAGCCCCATGACAATCGGGTGAATGGTTATGGCAGCACATGCTTGCGCAGGAATATACTTATCCCGATCTCCTTGGCATCAATGAAAGACAAAAATGGCTATTGTGTGTTATGTGTAGAAGATAAACATATGCTGTCGCGGATGTTTTTGTAGATTTTGTTTTTGATATATTCAATTCTGTGTACATTAATTTTGTGTATTTGTTATGGTTTAGGCAGCGTAAGACATTTAAAGGTAAAAAAGGGACTTTTTCATGTTTTTGACTAGAAAGGGAGTTTTTTTAAGGATTAACGAGTTGACTAACTCAACTCTCTTATCGCCTATGTTCATCCCGGAATCTCCTTAACATTTTGCAAAAAAACCCATCACAATCGGTTCATTGGTATGGCCGCGCATAAAGTATGTACAAACAAACAAACAAACATTCAATTGTTATATATATATATATATATATATATATATATATATATATATATATATATCTACATCAGTTAGGAAAAACCAGGTAAGTCTTCAAAGTGATTTTTTACAGGAGAGCAAAAACTAGTTCAATGACTTACATCAAAGAGTGCATACATTGAAAATTCAATGCTTAATTACACCGTCACTATTCGCTTGACGACTTACCCGTTTTTACCGAACGTGCATCGGGCCAAAAGCTATCGGGAGATGTTAATAATTAATTTTCGACCAAAAGTTGACTTACCCGGTTTTTCCTAACTGATGTAGATATATATATGATTCCGACGTTTCGACATGATCCCATACGTCCTATCAAGGAATGAGACCAACCTTGAATCCATGACGCGAAAACCCAAGAAATGTTTTTAATCATACTTATATCCGCGACATTCTACAACTAACATATATATATATATATATATATATATGTGTGTGTGTGTGTGTGTGTGTGTATGTGTGTGTGTGTGTGTGTGTGTTTTTGTAATATTATGGATTTTCCCGAGTATAAGTAAAATATTATGGAAAGTTTCTTCGGTATTCCGCATCAAAGAGTGAAGGTTGGCCTCTGGCCTCTGGTTCCAATATTATGACATGGTCCCACATATCATTATCAAGAAATCACCAGGCGCCAACCTTCAACCTTTGTCGACGAAAACCCAAGGAAAGTTTGTTAATCATAAATATGCGTGTTTGTTTGATTGATTGATTCATTGATAGATAGATTCCCGTTCGTCCCGCTACGGGACATGGATACTTCCCTAGTGGAAAGTTTCTTAACCTGACGAATTTTATCTCGTTTATTTTCTTACATATTTCAGCGAAGGACATGTGGTTAGTTTATCGTCTCGAGGTAACATCTAGTAGGAAACTAATATATTACTCGGATGGATAAAGGGAGGTTACATTTTTCTTCTCACTGATATTTTACTCAGGCTTGAGGTTATTTTACGAGCCCCAAAATTATATATATATATTAAACTATTCAATTTATATTCATTGTTAATATTAATAATTAGCCATTCCATACCCACATTCAGGTACATTTTACTATATATATTGTTCTATATTTAATCAATAAAAAAGAGAATTATAATACAATTATGAATATGCTGTAAGTATTCATCACATGGCGGTTCCGCGGTGTAAGCGGTTCGACGAACGCCTCTCACCACTTGGGTATCGAGATCGAGCCTCGGTCACTCCATCTGGATTTCATGATACACGAAATGAAGCTTGGGCAGGTTTTTCTCGGGGTTTCTCCCGTTTTCCCCTGCCATCAATTTCATTCCACCAATTCCCCATACTCATCTCATTCATTTCATTATTCCGCCCCTGAGACGATACATCAGACATAGTCGGCTGGCACCCTTGTTATTCACAGATTTCTATAAATATAGGGACTTCATCTCATCTTATTCCTCGAAATTTTAACAAATCCTAATAAGCCAATCGATAGTATAACAAAAATTATTCCTAAATTCCAAAGGTTTCCTACATTTTTTGGTCGTCATAATCATCAATGTTACATTCGCCTTGTTTTATATTAATGTATTTTTTGTGAATTGTGTGTCTCATCTTAAATGTTCGTGTTGTCTGGGAGATGGTCCTGGAATATAGCTGATCAGTCATGTAGGGAGACTCTTCATGTCCTTGACTGGTAAAATCTTTGTATTATATAATTCTTCTGTACGTGTGTTTGTCACTGAATTCCTCATAAACGACTGGACGATTTTCATGAATTTTTATGTTTATGTCTGATTGGGTCTGTCGATGGTTTAGATTCACAATTGGGCTCCCTAAAATCATTAAGTGTAGGAGTTCACCTGAAGTGAAAATTGAAAAACCTCTCTTGCTGTCACATTTTTCGATATTTCACAACGAAACTCGCTATATCGTATTAAAATAAACCGAATATTGGCCAAAAATGAACGAAGTCCAACGATTACAAGTGGAGTTTTACTTGAAATCCGAAATTAAAAACTGCCTGAATGACAGGACCTATTTTGATTTTTTTGTGGGTGTTTGAATGGGTCCCTGGATGGTTTAGATTCACAATTGTATTGAACTCGATAGGTGGCGCAGCGATCGGGTTATAGGATTTTTTTATGTCAGATATGTAGTTATCTGTATTATCGACATATTCCGCGTGACAATAATGTGACGTCACCATGCACGGTCCTTGAGCCACAACAGATGGCTGTGAGAAGTTTTCTTGCGAATTTATTTTATAATCTCTAATTACATCTTAATTAGTGAGTTTTATGGTAAAAATGTAACTTATATTTATATCGTCCGGCCATGACCGAGAATTGATCACTCGGGTAGGACAACGTCTGCCGGGTACGATTCTAAGTCTAACTCACTGGTGCTATCGAACCCGTATTTTCATGGCCTGGCGGATATAAGCTCTCCATACATCCCTATTCCGAGTTAATATTTTCCAATTATTCCCTGTATAATCTACTTTCTTCAAATCATAGTTAATGGTATTCTCCCACCTCATTATTGGTCTACCAACTGGGCGTTTTCCATCTGGTTTCCTGCAAGAAGCTTCCATGCACGTGTTTCATTTCTCATTCATGCCACATGTCCTGCCCATCGCAGTCTACGAGACTTAACTGTTGTTATTATATCTGGCTTCCTATAAACAGCAAGTTTATATATATATATATATATATATATATATATGATCCAGAGTTTAAAATCCTCTTCCGACAGGTCGTTTTATCCAACAGTTCATTACTCACGAGAGGAGTAGCTGGGTGGCTGAAGAGAGATAATGCTATACATGAATGTAATTCGTACTATTATATGAACAAGTGCATCTATATGTATAATTACTGATGAAAACATTCACCTCCGTAAATGTTCTCTTTACTTGTGCCCTGCACTCCGTAATTGTTAAATACAGTTAGCTAGGATAATAATTTCACCAAAGTGTTATTTGTAAAACCAGGTATTATTCCAGCATTCCTTTCCTCGTGAGTATCCAACTGTAACAAGGGAGAGATTCAACTAAGATAAATAAATATTAATAAAGTTATAATTGTAAATGTTTAATTACTATTAATCCCTCACAACACGCACTTACATTATAACTTCGGTTCCTACAGACCTACAGAAATGTTGTTTCACTTGTACATATGTAGGCTATGCACGTAGTTGTATATATGAAGTGAATCTATTAGTTGTTATGTTTTGCCAAAAATAAATAAATATGCTGTTAAAATTAAATTCTGTAATAGCCCACACTATTTTTTTGAAAACGTTATTTGTTGACTCTAACGGCTATTTGGACTTTAGGTAGCTAATTTTGACAAAAAACTTCACAAATTCCAGCATCTCTTAGAAATTAAATATTTGGTACTATAGATCTATACATGATTACCGATGTGTTTCTAGTGTAACGCTGATCCCTCGGACTTAGTGTGCCCAAGTGATCCCAAGTCGGAAAAAGTGGATTTTATCGCCTGTAAAGCAATTGTTAGAGCACGTTAAAGGCCCGAACACCATCAAGACATTATAATCACCCGTGTAATATTCCTCTTGTTTTAACATGGATATATGAGTCAATACTCTATCTTGGTTTACTTTATTGTGTAGTCTCAGAGGTGGCCCATCATTGAGTTTATCAGTCATCCGGGATGGGCCCCCCCCCATCATACGGTCAGAAAAGTAAGTATATGATGCACAACGAACCCTTAAATTGGCAATGTATCCTGTAACATACATTAGTTTAATTTATTTCATATTTTAATAAAACAATAGAGAAACGAACGAGTACAAATTACTTATATCGAATTACATAACACACAGTTACAACTTAGATTTATACATGATTATGTTTCCACTGCGTTCCGTCACATTTAAATAACTCGCACGAATTTCTCCAACTTAAGAGTTAAAATAATTTCTGATATGACCTTTCGCTTTGAAACCAGAAAGATGTGGAAACTTGAAACTGTCTACAAAGGAAAATATAAAAACTGAAAAAAAACATAGGCTATAGAGAGAACGAAAAGGAGAGAATATTATACATTGTCTCAAAGTGTTTATATTAAGACTAATGCAACTCCAGGTCGATCGAACAAAACTTATTTACCAAATAATAGAGCGAGGAATTATATGAAGAAAATTATACTAAAATATGAAATCATAATAACAAAATATGAAAAATGTGAAGATTAAAACACAAAATATTATGAAAATATTTTTAAATTTTTTTACATATATTTATACACACAAACCCTGTATAATTTATGGGTATACATACTAGCACACAAATGAGACAAGAAGACCTTTTTGTAGCTCAAGAAATCAAGAGTTTCAATGTATTTTAATTAATTTTTCAATAATTCTGACTCAATATAAAATATCATGTTCGTGATTTGAAGCAATTCTAATGGCTCATGTACTGTAATAGTTTGAGGAATCACGCTAACAAGCCGGAAGGTCGTGGGTTTGAGTCTTAATGGGGTCAGGATTTTAGCTGGACAAAATCTTCTGGCGGCATCATAGCCCTAGGGTCTACTCAGCTCTTAATTTAAATGAGTACCAGACGCATGTTCTGGGGCAAAGGCGCCGTCACGCAGGACTGAAAACCCAGTGGATATCCCTTGGCGATTGTCTAGAAGTCTCAACATCCATCTACCCCTAGGGCCTCCCAAGCCTGCAGTTTGACACTTTATTTCAATAAATTAATACTGGTTATATATAAAACACGATCAATTAATTTATCCAATGATATTTAATTACGAAATCTAATCATAAAGAAAAAACAAAACACAGTAACGTCCATCGAATATATCACTGACAAAATTTGGAGTAGGTACAGTTTGGACGACTTCTATTTACCTTGCATAAAGATAGTGAATTCCAGTATATGTAAGGAATGTCCTTTGGTATCAAAAAAGGAACAGGTTGTTACCTGAGAGAAAGAGTACGTGGTTATTATTATAACATTGTTTTTCTACTTATTCATGTTCTTGTTACAGATTAGGAGATCCCTGTTCTTGTTCTGTAGTTTCGGACAAAAGCCTCCACTTGATCAATCCATGTCTCCTTTTTTTCAAATATTCTCTTTTACCAAATGTATTTATCTTGTTCCAATTGGAAAACTGAGGAATTTCTACCATAATACATTGTCAAAAAATTTCAAAACTACAGTCACTTCAAAAATTTTCTTAACCAATTAGTAGAAATTTTATGTAAAAAAATTGAAAGTTGAAAAATATGAAGGAATATTAAATTGTTACTAAAATATGAACATTTCGCCAAAATATTATGAAATATGAAAAAAATATGTAGGTCTTATTTGATTCTACATATCATAAAATGTAAAGATACTCCGTCTCAGCGCTCTCTGACTAATAGTTTAAAACATGAAATTTCATAAAAGTCCTTGCTCTACTTATTAAGTTACCTGAAGTAAATTTCCGTACAATTTACAGATAAAATAAGGTTCAGGCTTATACATATTGTTATTAAATAAATTTATTTTTGTGTATTTATATGTAAATAGCTATAGTTATTTTTAACATAGTAAAATATCATTCAAAGGCCAAACATATATTGCAAATACCAAATGTATCAACATCTCACACAGCCATTTCTTGATTAAATTCTCATTATTATGTAGTCTTAGCAGAAGCGACCCTGTTGTAATGTAGATATAAGTTCACTAATAAGGGTAAATGGGAATTTTAAACAGAGAAAGATTTGTGCCTATTTTGAGAATGTATAAGTAGCACAATGGTTTAGTGCGTCTCAGCGCGTAAAGTTAGGGGTCTTGAGTTCAAATCCCAGTTTATACAGAAATCTTTATCTTTAGTTGTACAGAATTAACTATTGCTTGCGAATAGCAAGCCTGAACAGTGAGTACATTCATTTCAATATTAAATTCATTCTAATGTGTCTAAATGGAACAAATATTAGGGCGCAAACAATAAGTAAACACTTTTCAGATATTTTTTTAAATTCACAACGTGTTGAAGCAAGGAAATGCACTATCTCATCTCCTATTCACTTTTTTTTTTACTGGATCAGCTATCAAATCTTCAGACGTTAAAGGTGCAGTACGACTTAATAAACTGATGGTAGGACTATATGCTGATGATGTATTATTAGTCCATAGTAAGAGAATACTAAAAGCCAACACACACGTTCTATTAAATAACACTAAGGATTAACTAATTACGTTCACTGTTAGGAATTAATAGACTGGATCGCCAAAGGAACACTATTATTAGAGAAAAACATCAAGTTTAGATGAAGGCATAGAAATATACCAACAAGAATGGAAAAATCATATGAGAACAATGGAAATAAATATACTTCCAAAAGTGGCGTTCCAATATACTCAACTGGGCATTAGGGACCAAGGAAGACCAAAACATCGGTGGAAAGACCAAGATCATCTTCATTAGGTTTACCGTTACAGGTCACATTACATAAAACGGATTTGTTCACGATGATGATGATGATGATGAACACTAAGTAATTGCGGCTGGAAGCACATATAAATTTAAAAACTTCACACTTAGAAAGACAATATTTGAGAGAGAAGATTAATGATTAACTGAATGCAAAAAATAGGAGCATTAGAGTATTATATCAGGGAATTAGTATAGAGAAGAAAGGGTTTCAGGCTAGAACAAACATAATTCGGAATGAAAATTGGGATATGATTGCAGATTCCAGGAGTATATTAAATAGATGGAAAAGTTACTTTAATCAGCTATTAAATGTACATACAGAACAGGACATTGTGGAGGATAATTTACAGACAGCAGAAATGCTAGTCGCAGAACCAAGTGCATTAGAGGTTGAAACAGCGATTGATAAATTTAAGAGGTATAAAGCATCAGGTTCAGATGAGATCCCAGCAGAACTGATAAAATCAGGGGGAGAAAAATTGATGGACAAGATACGCTGGTTGCTTAGTATGATTTGGGAAAAAGAAGCTCTTCCAGATGAATGGAAGGAATCAATTATCATACCAATTTATAAGAAAGGAGATAAAACTGATTGCAACAACTACAGGGGCATCTCATTACTTTCAACTTCGTACAAAATTCTAACAAATATATTAGTAAGCAGACTTACTCCCTATATTAATGACATTCTAGGAGATCATCAATGTGCATTTAGAAGAAACAGGTCTACAACACATCAGATTTTAGTATAAGACAGATTTTAGAAAAGAAATGGGAATATAATGGTACTGTACATCAACTAAATGCAGACTTCAAAAAAGCATAAGATTCAATTAAGAGGGAGAAGTTATATAGTATACTGCTGGAATTCGGAATTCCTAAAAAGTTAGCTAGACTTATACGAATGTGTCTAAATAGCACAAAGAGTAGGGTGCGTGAGGCAAACAGTTTTCGGACACATTTGAAATCCAGAATGGGTTGAAGTAAGGAGATGCACTATCTCCTCTGCCATTTAATTATGTACTGGAGCATGCCGTTAAATCTTTAGAGGATGAGGAAGGCTTACAACTCAATGGTATTAATAAGCTGTTATTTTATGCTGATGATGTAGTACTATTGGCCGATAGCGAGGAGATACTAAAGGACAACACGCACACACTATTGAGTAACACTATGAAATTAGGACTGGAAGTAAATATCAATAAAACTAAATATGTGGTCACACGTAGAAATGCATTATATAATGGAAATGGACAGCTAATGACAAATGAGGGAAATTTTGAGGAAGTGGCTGAATTCAAATACCTAGGAACAATAATTACAAATAGGAATGAGATGCACAAAGAAATTAAACATAATCTCAATTCTGGAAATGCATGTTATTATGCATTGCAGAGACTCTTGATGTCTCAACTCCTTCCAAAAAACGTTAAACTGAAAATATATAAACTATTATTCTGCCAGTTATATTATATGGGTGCGAAACATGGACTCTTACTTTAAGAGAAGAAAGGAGGTTACAAGTATTTGAGAATAAAGTACTTAGGAACATTTTTGGACCAAAGATAGATGAACAGACAGATGAATGGAGAAGACTACATGACAATGAACTACAGTGCTCAAAAAAATTAGGGGATATTGTAGAATAACCTATTAAGACTATGTTTTTTGGAATAGTATTAGATGCAATCACTTTCTATTACTCCAAGATAATGTAAATAAGAGTTTGAAGTTGTTACGTAACCTCGGTACCATACCAGAGGGCAGTGTCTGTACTGTTGATGTGAAAGAGTGGTGTGGGGGTGAATGTTTTGTTTTGCTGTTTTTAAATCCAGTCCAGTTTTCAGTTAGTGAATGATTTGCCTTAGGGACAGTGATGCCTCGACAACGTGATTTACCTGAACCAATGGCTTGGAGGGCCATAAGAAGGATGGAAGCTGGACAGACACAACAAGAGGTGGCACAAGCCATTGCGGTGTCTCAAAGCGTGATTTCCAGTCTTTGGAATCATTTTCAAAGAGCATACTGTTCACAGAAGAGCCGGACAAGGTCGACCAAGGGCAACAACAGCCCGTCGGAATAGACAGCAGAATGCAACTCAACTGCGAAATACACTTCAAACAGCAACAGGACGCAGGGTGTCAACTCAAACTGTCCCTAATCGACTGCATGGGAGTGGTCTCTATGCCCGTAGGCCCATGGTGTGTACCAGGTTAACTCCACAACACCGTAGAGATCGCAGAAACTGGGCGGAGGAACATCGTGGGCGGAGGCATGCTGAATGGAGATCAGTTCTTTTTTCTGATGAGTCGCGATTCAACATGGAATGTGATAGTCGGCGTGTATTCATCTGGAGAGAAAAAGGGACACGAAACAATCCAGCTTTTGTACGTGAAAGATCCCCATATGGTGGCGGTGGATTGATGGTGTAGGCAGGAGTCAGTAGTGGTGGACGTACGGACCTCTACGTTATCCAAGGTGGTACTTTGACTGCGGTAAAGTATAGAGATGAGATTCTCCGACCTTTTGTCGTGCCTTATGCTGATGGCATAGATGATTCTTTTCTTCTTATGGACGATAATGCACGACGCCACAGAGCTGGCTTGGTGGACGACATGCTGGAAGTGGAGGGTATCGAGCGTATGCAATGGCCAGCTTCCTCCCCGGACTTAAATCCGATTGAGCATGTGTGGAATGCAATAGGCAGGTGCATTGCAGGCAGACCAGCACCTCCCACAACTGTTCCAGAGCTGCACATTGCTCTTATGGAAGAGTGGCCACGTATCCCCCAAGAACTCATTGCTAACCTCATTGCATCAATGCCACACAGGTGTGAGGCAGTGCTGGCCGTTCGAGGAGACCATACACCATACTAAAGAAACATTTTCACCCATGTTAATGTTGCTTTGTTTGTTTGCCATATTCCTAATCAGGATCTCTTTGACATCTGGTGTGGTACAGAGGTTACGTAATGACTTCAAACTCTTGTTGACATTCTTTTGGAGTAATAGAAAGTGATTGCATCTAATACTGTTCCTAAAAACATAGTCTTAATAGGTTATTCTTCAATATCCCCTAATTTTTTTGAGCAGTGTACATGGTATTTATAGGAAGCCAGATATAATAAGAACAGTTAAGTCTCGTAGACTGCGATGGGCAGGACATGTTGCACGTATGGGGAATGAAAGACTTGAATGGAAGCTTCTTGTAGGAAAGCCAGAGGGAAAACGCCCAGTTGGTAGGCCAAGAATGAGGTAGGAGATTAACATTATCTATGATTTGAGGGAAGTAGATTATACAGGGAATGATTGAAAACATTAGCTCAGGATAGGGATGTATGGAGAGCTTATGTCCGCGCGGCCATAAACCTACGGGTTCGATAGTGCCAGTAAGTAAGTAAATAAGTAAGTATATAAAGATAAATGTGGATAGTTAATGAAAATGAGGTAATTTTGAAGACGTGGGTGAAGTCCCCAGTAAAAATAATTACAACCAGGCTTTAAGTGCAGAAAGAAATTAAAAATAGACACGCGTGTTATAATTGCTGCGAACGCATGTCATTTACATTACAGGGACCGTGTCATTCCAACTTTTCATTAAAAGAACATTAAACTAAAAATACACCAAAACAGTTATACTTGTAAATTACCTTGAGTGGATGTGAACCATGGTCTCATAATTTAAGGGAGCAATAAATGTTACAAGTGTTTGAGAATTAAGTTCAGAGGAAAGAAAGGGAGACATAGAGATTGTAAGTAGAAACGACCACTTAACAGATACATTATGTTATGGAAAATCAATTGCATTAAGAACAATTAAGTCTCCCAGGTTGCAATGGGCATTATTTGTGCACAATTGAGGAATTTAATAGGGGCATGGAAAGTTTTTATAGGAAAACCAGAGAGAAATCGCCCAGTAGTTAGGCTAAGAATGAGGTAGGAGATTAATTTTAAGTATGAATTTAGAACGGTGAATTGAATTATGCAGGAGATGATAGGAAAACATTAGCTCAGATTGTATTGCGAATTTACGATCATGCGCCTCCAGGTTGATGTGCCAGTGAGTTGGTTGGTTAATTATACTGATCAACATGATGTTTGTCTCATCAGTACCAATAGTTGTCCTTAATGCAGTATTTTATCGTGTTTTCAAATATGTATTCGGAATTTCTCCATCACCCACAGTTTTTTTATTTAAATTTCTATTAATGTTTTAAATAATTTTTTTTAATAAACATTTTTCGTCCATATATTATCTTGGCGCAGTGAGCGATGAGAACGGCGAACACTTTCATTAGGAGATTTCAGCTATGGATATGAGATATCAAGGCAAATGGAACCCTAATATGCTGACCGAGTATTGTTGGACCATCAAGAGGGATGCTCCACAGGCGAAATATAGCAGAAAATCGTCATTTCTTACTTTCTAGGTAAGTTCGAATGTTCGAATATTGTATAGTTATGAATGTAGAATATATTAAAGTGTTTGAAATTATAAATGCCTGTCTCTCGGAAACCTTGCGTGATTGAGAAAAAACCGATATCATATTTGAATTCAGGAGAAAAACTACTATCAGAATCACATATTTTCCTTTCTGAGACACAAAAAAGTTTATTTTTTGTTGAC
This sequence comes from Diploptera punctata, assembly GCA_030220185.1. NCBI lineage: Eukaryota > Metazoa > Arthropoda > Insecta > Blattodea > Blaberidae > Diploptera > Diploptera punctata. Next base: position 466,491 of record JASPKZ010007850.1, read on the forward strand.
CAGTGTTACTTGTCTACATATTTCCATATTGAGTACTCGTGTACTTGTTTACTGTAAAATAATTTTCAACTAAATAAGAAGGTTTCATGATTGTCTACTTGTAAAATGACTGAGTATGTTTCCCATGGTTTGTTCATGTTTGCTAGTGATAGTGAATTCTTTTTTTTTTAAGAATATTACAGTATCCATCCATAGTAATTCTGCCCGAAGGCAGGTCCTTCACTGCAATCATAGCATTTTCATGCTATGCTTGCAGCTTTACTAGGGAATTGTGTAGGTGTGGTAGCTTCCCGTTGCTTTCCACACCTGTGAAGGATGATAATGATAATGATAAGGGTGTTGATGATGATGATGGCCATATGATTTCGGGGACCGTTTGGGCCTTAAGTTTTCCTGACATTTGTCTTACAGGTGAGGAAAAACCCCGATAAAAACCTCACCCAGAAAAACTGCCCAGACCGGGGATCGAACCCAGGCCCGCTGCGTGATAAGGCAGCACGCTACCTCGAGACCACAGCGGTGGACTATTACAGTATAAGGCACTGAAAAAAAAATACTTTGTAGAATCGTAATTACTGAAATGAGACTGTATGAAATAAAAATAAAAACAATTGTTTAGAAATAAAAGTGTATTCAGAGACACGAAACAGTGGGACTTTAATAAAGAGATAATGAGCGAGAGAAGTTGTATCTCATAACAAATGTAAAGAATGAAGGTTTATTGAAGCAGTGTTAATTCCTCCGAGAAACCTATAACAATGAGGGAGAACGAGCCAAATAGCCATCTCCATCTCTTTCTCTTCTTATTTATGTGTTGGTGAGTGAGCGGAAAACAAATAATTGCCCACGTCATCGCAGCGAAAGTAATTCTCATCAAAATGACAACTATAGGTTAAACAAGAGTGGTGTAACTTTATCAAACTAATTAGTCCTGTATGTTTTATGACGTTCATTAACAATTCATGCCATTAGCGTTTCAATTCAAATTTGGACGTGAAAGAGCCTAAATACTTTGCTCAGGCATTATGTTATTTTACGTATCGTAAATATAAGACATGGGATGCAAGACTTTATGCATCTTCTGAAAGAAGTCATGGTCAGAATATTAAGCCTAAAAAATCGAGACCTTCCGGGTTTTACCCATGATCCTCGGCTTTCCAGTCTTTTCTTTCTACAGTGGCACTTGACGTATTCAGATGAATGGGAGGAGAATGCCAAACTCAGGCGCGAGAATATAATACAAGCGACCGAGAGTCCCATTGGATCAGATTTCCTGTGAGCAGTGAACAGTCTTCATAGGCAAAACAGCGTATACAATGACAGCGAAAGCTAAAGATAATGTGTTAAATATATTATCTGATGGAACCTATATTCTAAATGGCTTAATCTTTGAATATAAGCCTGTATTTTAAAAGTGAAAAATAAATTTAAAGAGTATTCTAAATAAAATGTACTCCAACAGCTCTAATCATGATTTTGGAATTTACATCCATGCGATATCAGACAAAATGTGAGACAATGGTTGGTCAGTACGGAATAACTTATTATTATTTATTTACATAAATGGTTGATTGACATAAATGGTCAATTGTATATTAAGTAATCAATTGAATTGGTGTTTACTTGATGAAAATCCATAACTTATTTAATTAAATAAAATTAAAACTTACAGTTTTATGTGACTTTCATATATATATATATATATATATATATATATATATATATATATATAACTGTAAGTTTCATTTTTATTTAATTAAATAAATTATATATCAGTTGAATTTACGCCGTTTAGAAAAAAATGTAAATATCAACGTACCCATTTTCAAGCGATTGTGCATTAAATTAAATATGTGACTATGATTTCAAGTTCGGGAGTAGTTATACTTTGAGAAATGTATTTCAAAAAAAGGCTTATTTTTATAAATACGATAAACTGACAGATCTATTATTATTTTATTACATTACATCGAATTTAGACCTGAAATTCAGTTCAGATGTTCATTTCACCATATATTTATACCGTATCCGTCAGCTGAGGAGGTCACAGAATGCAAGAACACTCTCTATCACAATAAAATGAACGTCGATTCGTATATCAACTCTGGATTATGGCCATTCAGTCCAGAATTCGATTTCATAAATTATTGGAATTATTTTATGTTATAAAATAATTCCAAATTAGAATGACAAAAACAATACTATGAATTTCTTTTTCTTAAAATATACGCTAGTTCTACCTTTATTTTATATTACAACATCAATTAATATAAAAGAGCATGAATCCGTATGAGACATTCATAAAGTTATAATTTGTTACAATTACAATTGTTTGACTCAACAGTAAAGAAAAGCAATTGCAGTAATTATTTTAAACCGCACATCTGACAGATACGCTTGTTTTGCAAACAGTTTATTTATCTTAAGGAAGCCTATTATTAGCTAACCTGTCGTTACAATGCATTGTGAAAAAAATGATAAGCGTCTGGAGGAAGTCCAAACGTAAAGCAGAGTGCAGTACGTTCTTTTGTCAACATAAGTATAAACATACAAATTGCATTAATACTATCATTCCCATTCCTTGCACTTTCAGTGTAGCACGTTACATGCTCATTCAAACATGGAGGTTCATTGGCTTCGCGGGCATTAGCTCACCACACATTCATATCCTGATATAATGTTTTCCAATCATTACCGTTATAATTAATCATGCTCAAATCCTTTTAATCTATATTCCACTTCATTCCTAGTCTTCTTCCTGGATGATATTCGTCTGTTTTCTTACAGAAGTTTCCATGTCCCTCTTTCATTCCCCATTGATGCCGCAAGTCCGTGCCATCGCAATTTACTAGACTTAATTTTAGTTATTATATCTGATTTTCCTTCAAGATTGGAGCTCACTCCTATGTATTTTTCTCAATTCACCAGTCTATTTGTCTCTCTCTGCCACAAAAATATTCCGAAGTATCGTACTTTATTCTCAAATACTCATAACGCTTTCTCCTCCCTTTAAGCAAGTATCTATGTTTAATATTCATGGGAGATTTACCATTTTATATATGTTTATTTTAATATATATATTGAGAGAATTTGGGATGAAAAGAGGTCTTGCATGCGTTTACAGAGTTGAGCTTATGTTTAATTTCTTCATGCAACTCATTCCATATTAGCTAATTCCGAAGTAATATTGCTACAGAGTTCTAGCTACTTGTGAAAATATTTTATAAATGTTTTACAAATCTTCATCGCTATAGCGGCTGAAATTTACGATTTTTCACAAGAAATCGTGGTACATATCATTGAAATGTATTCAGCGAGATTTAAGCATAATACGTGGGGGTTTATCTTAAGCCAATATTTAGTGACTCTTTCGGTTGCCACTTTTGTTTTCTTGAAGCGAAAATCAGCACTTGTTATTTGAAACTTGAGGAGAGTGAGTTTGAATTCGTTAATGATCAGATAAATCAGACCATTAGTAGTGGGGGTTGACATGAAAGCTGAAATTTTAATGGGAACGTCTTTAGAGTTCTAGCTGCGAAACTTGGTATATTTAATTTATTATCAAACATATATTACGTAAATTGGGAAAAACGAATCATTATTAGTGGAAGTTCACCTGAAACCTAAAGTTTGAAAATTGCTCTATCGTCTGCAATTTAATTTTCCTCGCGACGAAACCAGATACCTAGCTTTGATTAACGAAATATACATAAACCAGTAGTATTATACCATAATTTCGTTTTTCTGAGGAAGTGTTTCCAAATTTTCCAAGTTGCTGGTGCGTCGGACTGGTCCTAGGTAATCTATTTGAATTCCACCAATTTAATTCAAAACCTCCTTTATTTCTTATTAAGTTTACATTTCTATTTAAAGAAGTATTTCTACGCGCCGACCGATTATTTAGCTTCATTGATATTTACATCCGTCCACCGCTGTAGTCTCGGGGTAGCATTCTTGTCTGGCACATCCGGGTTCGATCCACGGTCCGGATAGTTTTCTTAGGTAACTTTTTTCGGGGTTTTTCCTTACCTTCGAGACAAATGTCACGAACCTTTAACTCCCAAATGGTCCCCAAATATAATTTGTCCATTATTATCATGTTCGCCATGTTAAATATGAATTTGTGAGTGAATGACGTGTATTGTCTAAATATGGTGTTGTCTCGTACGAAGCCCTGTATTGAGCTGATCATTCATTCAAGGAGGCCCTCAATTACCTTATGGTAAAAAAAAATTATATGCTTGATACAATGTTTAAAATCCCTCTCCCGATAGGTTCCGCCACTTTAAGAGCAGAGCGGCGTGGAGCATATAAAAATAGGCTTCCAGCTCCATTTAAAAATTGTTATTTAATTGAATATATAAGCTACACTGCTTGAATGAAAGAGAAGGTCTTTTGGCCTTAACTCTGCCAGCTAAAAAATAAAGCATTATTATTATTATTATTATTATTATTAATATTATTATTATTATTATTATTATTATTATTATTATTATTATTATTATTATATTCCCTTTGAAATCAACGCATGGCCTTATCAGAGCTGAATTTTACACAGTATTACAACTTATGCTTTTATTGCGAAAATTATAGATAAAATAAATATATATATATATATATATATATATATATATATATAAATAGGAATGTTTAAGACTATAGATATTATGCTTGACATTCGAAAAAAAAAAGAAAAGAAAAAACTATATAATTTTAAATAGAGAAGGAAATTAATTATTTAATTACACGACAGGGTCTGAGACTTAAAAAAAAAGTCAATATTAAATATATTATTTTTGTAAACTTTTCTGTCTGCGGCAGTTAAAAACAGTGACACTAGGAGAATATTGCTTAAAAACTAATTTAAGGGAGTTTAAAAACACAGAGGTTTGTTCAAGTTCATATCACTTTATATGTCTGACAGTTCCATCGGAAGCGCATGCATTACGAATGTGTCATGTGGGTAATGATATAATCAGAAAAAGTATGCGTTAATGTGGGTGCGACAGTATCCATCATGTGTTTTCGTGCGTGTGAAGGTGCGTGCAGGACAAGTAGCATATACGTGACATAATGCTTCCCCTCCCCCTAGCGTTATATCAGCATGCTAGCAGAGACACTGTTTTCTATGTTATCAGGTAAACGCCTTAGGCCTACAATTTATTCAAATGTATCAACCATGTTAAAAATCATTATAATTTACAAAATTCTGGTAAATAGTATTAAACTAAACTATTTTCTTAGAATAGTCTACTAGATTCATGCCTTTATAAGTTTCAGGGTTTTAGGACCCAGTTTGTTAAGGTACTGAATTGATTACATCCACTTGAATATTAAATAACAAAGTAGCAATACGAGGAAGAAATTTATCTTCCAGATGTGAATTTCATCTAAAAATTACTCCATCTTCCGCATCGTCTAGAAGTCTATTGTTTGAAATCTTTCAGACTTTAAAAGAAAAAAAAATATATAACACAGTCGGCTTAGTTACGGCGATTAAAATTTAAGAATGGGGTCAGATAGCTCATTTAACAGAACATATGTCTAGATATTGAAAGAAAAAGGTTTCGAACCCGGGAGATGAATGGTAGAGATTTTCCTTTGTGTATACATGCATGTAACGGCTCTGGATACCATTCAGCATCTTATAAAATAAGTGACGGTAAGTGTCTTGAGAATAAAATAGGTAATTTGTTTAAAATCCCTCATGCATGTTCCCATAGAACTTCATGGCCTATTTGTAAGATGCGCAATAACATTATTTGGAACAAGCAGTATAGGCCTATGTAGAATATAGAATTTTCGTACAAGTGGACTTCGCAGGGTACAGGACACAGAATAATCCTTTTCTCGGGTAGAGCCTAATGGTAAATCCATGTAGGGTATAACTGTTTTATTTGTGCAATCTCCGTATGAATTCTCTACTCTAGAGTAATCTTCTGAAATATGAAACCAAATTTTAAATCTGAAAAGTACTTGTTACTGCGATTCCACACTATCAACAGCGATTCATTATTATTATTATTATTATTATTATTATTATTATTATTATTATTATTATTATTACTATTATTTTCGGCCGCGGTGGACTAGTGGTTATGCTCCTTGCCTCTGGTCCCGAGGGTCGCGGATTCTAACCCGGCCGGGGTCGATGGATTTTTTTACGATGGAAAAATCCAAGGAGCAAGTCCTTCGGGAGGGACTTTAAGCCGTGGGTCCCGAGTCAGAAGAGTTTCAGGCTCTTAAAAAGATCCTTAAGCCTGAATGAAAAGGCCTCTAAGCAAAAATTTACCGAATGTCAGTACGAGTCGGAACGCTGACCATGGACCACTCAAATGACATCTATACGAAAACAAGTGTAACTAAATTAGTATGGTTCAAATTATTCCCCGTAGGGGAGAGCGCCTAAATCTCTGTTAAGTGAAACATGGGCTTTGTAAATTAGCAATTATTTCTATTACAAAGTTTATATGCGGTATATAATAGTCCACCGCTGTGGTCTCGAGGTAACGTGCTGTCTTGTCACGCAGCGGGCCAGGGTTCGATCCCCGCTCGGGACAGTTTTTCTGCGTGAGGTTTCTATCGGGGTTTTTCCTCACCTGTAAGACAAATGTCAGGAAAACGTTAAGGCCCAAACGGTTCCCGAAATCATGTGGCCATCATCATCATCATCAGCCTTCACCGGTGTGGAAAGCAACGGGAAACTACCACACCTACAATTCCCTAGTAAAGCTGCAAGCATAACACGAAAATGCTACGATAGCTTTGAAGGACCTGCCTTCGGGCAGAATTACTATGGATGGATGGATATATATATATATACTATGGATGGATGGATGGAGATATATATATATATATATATATATATATATAATTTAAATAAAAATGAACAATAGTTTGAAGGACGAAAACGTATACTCTGCAATTTATTTAAAATAAGTAAATTCAAAACAAATGTAGTAAGATACTTTCGGTATCACCGTGACTGATATACTTCATCTATATCTGCTAATATATTGCCCAAATTGTTATTTTCTTATATGTGTGTCAGTTTTTAAGCAGATGCGCAATTTCATGAGTGGAGTGGGTACTGAGAAAGAATGCTGTTATGCAGTGATTTTTTAAATGTAAGTACTTGGTTCGAGCCTTGGAATTAATTGTTCACTATGTTCAGTTTTTATCACAATTTGTATATTTATATTTATTATAATGCCTCCATGGCATATGGAGTGACTTGATTTATTCAGTCTATAGTTTTTATTACTATTTTTATATTTATATTTTTATGTATGCTTAAATGATCCCTAGAGCTATGCCGGGGTAGCATTGCTGCTAAAAGGGTTACCCATGCCGGACAGGTCGAAGGCGAAAAAAATACCTTGGTCGAAAGAGTAAACATACTTTCACTGTAAAAATACAACCTAGAAGAAACGCGGACATGGATACCTTGAAGAACAATTTTCCGGAGGTAAAATAGTCCGGCGTTCGGTTCTCCGGGCGGGGACTAATTCAGGGAATCCATGCCAGAGGCTCGAACACAGAGACATGTTCCTAGGAACATGGATTGTTAGGACATTATATAGTAGTGGGGCATTAGATATATTAACGAAGGAATTAGAATACCAACCTATGGTAGAAATGGCCAACTGTATGTTAAATCATTATTAATGTTAGAGCGTAACAGTATTCTAAAACAATGAAATGTATTTAATACACAAGTAATCTTCTTGGTGATATAATATTAAAATATATATGTAGTCAATATGCCCATTTCACCAATTAATGTTTTAAAATGGTCAACAAGTTTCTACAGCCAAGCTGTCATTCTCAAGACCAGATATTGACTGTCAATATCTGGTCTTGAGAATGACAGCTTGGCTGTAGAAACTTGTTGACCATTTTAAAACATTAATTGGTGAAATGGGCATATTGACTACATATATATTTTAATGAAATGTATGCTTTAATACAGTGTTGGATGTTTCAGCTATAATTAAGTCAACAGAATTACATAAAAAATCTTAATCTCTAGGCGTATTGTTTTATTTTTAATGCGGCATCTCTATTGAAAATACCCTATCATTAAGTACTTTACATAAGCCTATTTCACACGATAAGTTGTATTAAACATTTTCTATGTAATTAATATTATTTTAGGATGTAGCTTTAGAATTCCTTTGAAATTTTAACGAAGACGTTAATATTGACTTCTCATTTATTACATACTTTCTTAATTACCTATGTAATTTAAAATTGAAATATAGTGTATGGATGTTTTGTCAAATATGTCGGCTAGAGCATCGTATAAGAGTAGAGAAATCTAAAAACATGGAATAAGAATAATTGAATATCAAATAGTTGTACATAATGGGGTATAAGATAAATGTTTTGAACCATGCAATAAAGAAGTAAATAAAAACAATATAAAGATTAAATTTTAACGATTACTAAAACGAATATATATTTTATACAGTTTATCATTTTGTATTAGATGTAAGGGCATTATGCTCCTTAATTACAGACAATTACTATAGTTATTTTATGTTAAAACTTATGTGCAATGTATATAAAAGTGAAGTACGCAATCAACTTATGAAACAAAATTAAATACAGAAATATTAGAGGATAAGAGTATATACTACTCTCATTTATAAGTTAACAGGACAGAAAACATGCACAGTATATCAAACAATAAAATATATAATCTAGGAAACCTTTAAAAAGGATTATAATATATAAAAACATAATTTAAATAAAAAGTCATGGTTCTGTGAAAAATAAATTATTTTCACTAAATATAATAGGCTATATAGGAAAATATCAAGAACGGAATATAACAATTACAGAGTAATAAAAACATGACATAAATTATAAATTTAAGAGAAACAGAAGGAGACGATTAGGAACATATATGAACAACCTTGAGGAGTTTAAATTAAAGTTAGGTGTTGCGGAGAACTCTGTATTTCAGCATCTTGGGAGGAACCTCATCCACCCAAGGGACGTGTGAAAAATTGTCACTATATTACAAGGATAAGGGAAGTTCAGAATTCACAACCAAACACATCAGTAGGGTAGCATTCCAGCTCAAATTATTTGACACTTCAATTTCGGCAATGCGTATTGGGCGTTGAAAGTCGAGAAGACTCTTATCCTCTTATTTAATACTTGTCTGCGAAGCTTTCAGCGAAAGCAAAACCTAGCTATCTGGCTGCATTACATTTTAAAACATCACCAAACATTGTTCTGACCAGGGGTTTCTGTAGTTTCCTCTGGTTGTGAAACAAATACTGAACATTTCCTACAAAGGCCACAATCCGTTTGTTTCTGAAGGTGTATCGGCTGGACTCTAGGTTCAATACATAAGTTTAATACTGCTAGCGCATGAACACGTAGGTTCATGGTGGCGCGGACATAATCTCTTCATACATCCGTAACATGAGCCAATGTTTTCCTGTATTTACTGCTTAATGTTATTCTTATTATTAACCTGCTTACTAGACGCTTTCCCTCTGGTTTTCATTGAAATAATTCCCATGCCTCTCTTTCATTCTCTATTCGTGTTACATGTCCTGTCCATCGTAGTCTACGAGGCTTAACTGTTCTTGTTAGGCCTACACCTGGCATCCACCTAGCCAGCAAGTTGTGTTCCCAGGAATGACAATTTCATGTTAATTTTCTTTAAAAAAAAAACTTCACGTTTTCTACTTGAATCCTACTATAGTCTGCCATATAACAGAGGAAAAATAAAGATACTTATTTCAGAAAACGTCATGACCACGTTAGTTGTTTTGCTCCAAGGCATACCATTTTACCATAAGCAAAATATGTGTTCTTACTATTGGGACACGTACTGAAAATCCACTTCTGCAAACTGAAAAGAAACAATACGGTAGAATAATGATTTATCTATTTATGTAGTTACGTAAGTGGACATGTAAAAATATTGAATTTAGGCGTCAAAAATGAGTAAGCCATGAAACATTCCATTAAATCCACTCTAGATTCCTCTTTTCGAAAGGCCAGTTTAGCGAAAAAAATGTAGGCTCTATATACTGACATAATTTTTTACAATTAATTCATGGAAAGGAAATAATTTTCGATATTACATCAGAATTTAAAGTAATATCGGTCAAGTGAAATCTGCAACAAAAGTCCTTTGTGTTTTCCTTGTAACCGTAATTTAAGAGAGAGAGAGAGAGAGAGAGAGAGAGAGAGAGAGAGAGAGAGAGAGAGAGAGAGAGAGAGAGAGAGAGTGGTAAAATTGTTTAGGGGCTTGCATATAGAAAGCATGGGATCTGTTTTTGGGGTTTGTTGTTAGTTTATACCACTTATTAAAATTACTTCATTGGAATATTTCATCACCAACTCAGGAGATAAAGGCGGCCGCCATGCAGGGCTGATAACTCGGCTGACATCTTGTGCCGATTGTTAGTATGGTGAATACCTTAAATTCCTACTCCCCAAGAGTCTCCTAACAACTGTCAATCAATATACTTTGTTTTCAGTTAATTCATAAGTTCCCGAAAATTATGACATTGCTGTTAATTCTGTTTTAATACTAATTCAATTTATTAATTAAAATAAATTAAATTGTTCAACAGTCATTAATATTAACAGGCAAACATTATTCTTTCATCTAATATATAAAAATGAAAGTTTGTTTGTATGTTTGCTTGTTCATACTTTATGCGCGGCCATACCGTTGATCCGATTGTCATGGGGCTTTTCGTAGATTCCCAGTATGAACATAGGCTATAAGAGAGTTGTGGTACTCAACTCCTACATCCTTAAAAATCGCCCTTTAAAGTGGAAAACTTAAAAAACTAGCTCTTTGGATGCTTAAATGGCTTACGCTGATTAAACCATAACAAATACACCAAATTAATGTACACAGAATTGAATATCTCAAAAAGCTCTACAGAAACGTCCGCGACAGCATATCTCTTACAGATAACTCACAATAACCATTTTTGTCTTTCATTGATGCCAAGAACAGACCAGTACGTAGATTTCTGTGCAAGCATAGCAGCACATGACGGGTATTCTTTTATGGATAATTCAGAATAGCAAATTTCGTCTTTTAGCTCATTATGTCAATAAGATCGAGATAAGTAGATTTCCGGGCAACACCGGGTAATTAGCACGGGGAATCTTCAAATAATTACCATATACATTTATAATTATTTTTCATTTACTTATTCAACTACTCATAAGAAATACATGAATTTTCGTCTTTGAGCTCATTATCGGGATAAGTTGATTCCCGGGCAATGCCGGGTAATCAGTACAGGGTATCTAAAAATATACATTTATAATGACTTTTCCTCTTACTTATTCAACTAAACATAAAAGCACATTAACTTTCATTTATTTAGGCTTAGCAGCGCACGCCGGGTATTAGCTAGTGTATTTATATTTAAATTGATACAACTCGACACAGACATGTTTCGTATTGTAAATAATGCCAAACAATAGACTGTTGTTTGAGGACGACATAACCAGACATTCCAAAGCATTTATAAGTACGGTCTAGCACATTCACATTAAAACCAAACATGTCGCCTTTAGGACAAGTCATTTGTTACGTGGCCTGCGATTGTACAATATAATTTTGTGATTTGTAATTCGTTATTTAGAATTTTTGGTTTACTATTACTTCATCGTTATTATAACATTTTATACAGTCATAGTAATAAGTTATTTACTAAATTAAACGAATAATGCAATATATTCTATCTGTAGTTTAACACTGTATGTATAAATCATTTGTTTTATCATTAGAAACAAAATCAGCAGCGCTCTCTCCATGTAGATGAAATAGGAAGTTCCGTATATATACGTCATACTTTCCCAGCCTGCAACCCATTTATATGCACAGATTAACTACTAATAGTCTTACTAATAAAAATCTCTTATACAGGCTTTCATCAGTTGTTTAGTTATACAATGTATAAGCCTTATGTAGATCATGTATAATTTCATTACTGATAAACGTTGTGCCGGATCTATATAACAATACAACCGTTATACACAATACGTCACATATTCGTCATCATTATGACGTCAGAACAATATTACGCGCAATTTGTAACAGATATAAAACAACATCAACTAGTGATTAATTGTGTAAGAAATGAATATGGATAAGAATTACTAGAGATTTCCGAATTGGGGAGATACGGAAAAAATAAGTGTGTTTTAATGTATTTACATTTTTCTTTACGCTATGTCAAATATATCGTTGAATTAGTTTCACAAGTAATGTGCTGCCATCTAACGTCAAGAATTTCGAACAATTCTTGGAAACTAATTAAAGTTTTTCCCCATTACTTATGAATTACATGCAGTGTTTTAAGATGCGCTAGATAACGTTCAAAAGAGTAAGAAATGTTACCGACAACAGAATAACGCTTTAATCGAAAAGAAAAACATTGCGGTTTGTTCGGGAATCGGACCTAGGATCCCACGGACCGAAGTCAGAAGCTCTAACCACAAGACTATCAAGCTATCATGTAGCTTGTTGCAATAATAATACCTCTATAAATAAAAACATTTATATATCAGTGTGTGTATTATGTAATAATTATGCAAGAAAGTTTTGTTAAAAATAATATTATGAAGCATTTAAACCTCATTCAGGTTAAATATTGTCTACAGCAATTATTGTAGAACATATTCTTTTGTGAATCAATGTTCAATTTAAAAATACAGGGTGGACCGCTCGAATGGACCTAATTTCAATTGCTTGTTACTGGCAAACGGTTGAAGATAGAAACTTAAAACAACGTTCATAGTACAGAAAAACTCACCAAGTTTCGAATCCTGTCGGTAGATGGCACAAAGATACGTTTCTCGTTCTTAGATTTAATTGTTTGTGAAAATGGCGACTCCGCAGATGAAAGCGCAAGCTGTTTTGTGGTATGCGGAGTTTAAATCAATCATTAGAGTTCAAAGGGAGTTCCGGCGTGTGTTTAACCGTGATGCTCCAACTGCTAGAAGCATAAAGAAGTGGCGTGATACATTATTAGCTACAGGATCTGTGTTGAAGAAGCATGGTGGTGGTCGCAGAGCATCCGATGAAATGGTAGCAAATGTTCAAGCCGCATTTGAGCGAAGCCCCCGGAAGTCATTAAGAAGAGCTTCGCGGGAACTTCAAATACCAAAATCGACATTACAACGGATTGTCCACAAACGCCTCAAACTGCACGCATATAAAGTGCAGTTAGTGCAACGTCTGGAGCCGAATGACATGCCGAAACGAGTGGAATTCGCCAATACGATGCTGGACCGTCTCGGCGCTGATCCTGACTTCATGACCAAGATTTTCTTCTCGGACGAAGCCACTTTCCATTTGTCAGGCAAGGTAAACCGGCATAATGTGCGGATCTGGGGATCGGAGAATCCTCACGCTATTCAAGAGCATGTTCGTGATAGTCCGAAGATGAATGTTTGGTGCAGTTTGTCACATAATAAGGTCATTGGACCGTTTTCTTCGCCGAGAAAACTGTTCGTGGTACCACATATCTTGACATGCTGGAGCAGTTCTTCTTTCCACAAATGAACAACTGCAGCCTAACATCGTTTTCCAGCAAGATGGTGCTCCTCCCCACTGGTCCAATGAAGTTCGTACGACTTTGGACAACATTTTCCCTGGCCGTTGGATTGGTAGGGGAGGACCAATCGCGTGGCCCCCGAGATCTCCCGATTTAACACCACTGGATTTCTTTCTCTGGGGCTATGTCAAAGATAAAGTTTACACCACCCCAGTCAAAGACCTTCGTGATCTTCGTGAGCGCATCATAGAGGCTATTGAGAACATTCCAGAAGACATACTCCAACGTACTTGGCAAGAAATTGTTCATCGCTTTGATATCGTCACAGTGACTGCTGGGGCTCATATAGAGATGTGGTGATCTGGATATCAAAACTTGGTGAGTTTTTCTGTACTATGAACGTTGTTTTAAGTTTCTATCTTCAACCGTTTGCCAGTAACAAGCAATTGAAATTAGGTCCATTCGAGCGGTCCACCCTGTATTATTAGGCCTATTCGAGAATGCGTGTAACAAAATTCATTTTATGATGCCTTTATTTCCCTACCAGAGCTTTATTAATATTATTTATGTCTTGTGCATCTATCAAATAGTCGTTAAAGTGTTACATTTTGCAATAAATTTAAGAAAACTTTCATCAATATCATAAGAAAACAATCAGTTGATATTAAAGTCCGACACTTTGTCTAGTTACACAATCCTTAAACAAGGCTGGAGGCATATCTAACGATTTCCATGTAAAGTTGTGCACTTCTTATACGCTGAACAGCTAATATTCATCGTCATCAACAACAAGGATTAAGCCCAATGGCCTGTTCCGATCTCATTATAGGTCGAATTGGTCCTTCCATTTCTTCAATGGTCTTCCCAACATTCTTTTCCCTCTTGTTTATAATGATACATTCTTCTTGGTATGCGCTGTTCATTCATTCATAATACGTGCTGAAATAAGCATTTTGATAATATTTTATTATTTCACAGAGATTAAATATATTAAGTTATGTTCTTATATCTTCGTTTTTTTATCGGTCCTTTGGTATCCTGCTATTGCTCTCAACATCTTCATTTCAGCAGCCTCTATTTGTTTACTATCTGCCTTTGTTAATGTCCAGGTTTCACATCCATAGATAACAGTGTTTATTATAAGAATTTTCAACTGAGATGTGCTTAAACCTTGTATAAAAGGTATATATGGATTATTAGTAAGAGGGTAATTGTTTGGGTGAATATAATATAAATGTCTCATATAAAATCTTGTCCATCGGCGCTGTGGTCTCGAGGTAGCGTGCTGCCTTGTCACGCAGCGGGCTCGGGTGCGATCCCGGTCGGGACAGTTTTTCTGGGTGAAGTTTTTATCGGTGTTTTCCTTCATTTGTAAGACAAATGTCAGGAAAACTTTAAGGCCCAAACGGTCCCGAAATCATATGGCCGTCATTATCATCATCATCCATCACCGGTGTGGAAAGCAACGGGAAGCTACCACACCTACAATCCCCTAATAAAACTGCAAAGCGTATTTTTTTCATGAAAAAATATATATTATCCAAACAAATGATTTAATGAAACGCTAGTGAATTCAATCAGAAATGTAAGTTTTACTTTCACATAATAACATGGATCACAAATGGAACTTTTTTTTAACTGAACGAGATTTCATCAAATAGATTATTCAGGGCACAAGTGGGCAAAACGGCATTAGGTCTATTTCATGAAAAAGAACGGAAGGCAAAATTAATATAATCACCTTTTCACCAGGATCGTTGTTTAAGAATAAATCCGCAAACACAGTTTGTAAACACTCTCTACAATCAGTTATTAACTAACTAACTCAGTGACACTGTCGAAACATACGTTCATGGTCGTGCGGACAAGCTCTCCATGCATACTTATCCTGAGCTAATCTACTTCCATCGATCCACGGTTGAAGTCATTCTCTCATCTCAATTCTCAGCCTACATACTCGGCGCTTTCCCTCTGGTTTTTGTACAAGAAGTTTCTAAACCTCTCTTCCATTCCCCATTCGTGCCACATGTCCTGCCCGTCGCAGTCTAAGAGGCTTAACTGTTCCTATTATATCTGGCTTCCAATAAAGAGCATGTAGCTCACTGTTATGTCGTCTTTTCCATTTGCTTGTCTGTTCTCTCTTTGGTTCAAAATATTTCCTACGAACTTTATTCTCAAGCATTACTTTCTGAAAATACTATTATTTTCTTCCCTGAAAGTAGGAGTCCAAATTTCGCATCCGTATAATGTAACTGGAGAAATAACAGTTTTATATATTTTCAGTTTAATGTTTTTTTTAGAAAACATGGAAAGATAAGGGTCTCTGTAATGCATGATAGTACCCATTTCCAAAATTGAGCCTACATTTAATTTATTTTTGCACATCATTCCTGTTTGTAGTTATTGTTCCTAAGTATTTGAATTCAACCACTTTTTCAACATTCCCCTCATTATCATTAAATTTTCACTTACAATATATAATACATTTAGTTTTACTGATGTTTACTTACAGCCCCATTTTGTTAGTGTTACTCAATAGAGTTAGCGTGTTGGCCCTTTGTATCGCCTAATAATACTACATTATCAACATAAACTAACAACTTATAACAGGTGGTAGGCTTTCTTCAATCTCTACATATTTTATGGTATATTCCAGTGGAAAATTGAATATTTCATTGCGAATTTCGAAAGTATCTGAAAACTCTTTACCTACAAGCACTACACTTTTTGTTCCATTAGTAGACATTCGAATAATTCTAACTTGAATTCCGAAATTCAGCAAGATACTATATAAAATAACTTCTCCCTTGAGTCTTATCCAATTTTGAGTGTACATATAGTTGATGCAGAGTGCCATTGTATAGCGTGAATATGGACTTGATTTTCATATAAAATACATGTAATGAGGTAGATTTTATTGCTTTTATTTCATCGTCATCATCATGAACAAATCGGATTTAGGCCATGTGACCTGTGACGGTAAACCTAACGAAGTGCATTTAAGTATTTATTTATAGTATATACAGAATGTTACCGAAATGAGTGCAGATTTTTCGTGTGATGGTAGGGAACATCCACATAAGTATTTTAACATAATGAACCTTGGGTCGGAAATGCATTGCTGTGGATCTACAGAATAAAACAGAATTTAAAATTATTGAACACATTGTTGTTCATTTATTAATTCTAAGAAAAATGGAAGGTATTACATGTTATTTTACAATAGTTGTTGGAAATGGCGACCATTGACCTGGCTGCACTGCTCCGCGCGTCTCACCTCGGACTGATGAACTCTAAGAAGCATATCTGGATGCTCCCTGATTTCCGCAGCCGCTGTCACGATCCTTGCTACAAGCTCTGGAGCTGTGCATCCAGGTCAATGGTCGCCATTTCCAAAAATTACTGTAAAATAACATGTAATACCTTTAATGTTTCTTAAAATTAAAAATAAATAACAATGTGTTCAACAGTTTTAAATGTTGTTTTATTCTGTAGACCCATAACAATGCATTTCCGACTCAAGGTTCATTGTGTTAAAATACTTGTATGGATGTTCCCTACCACCACACGAAAAATCTGCACTCATTTCGGCAACACCTGTATATATATATATATATATATATATATATATATACAGAGTGAAAATTATTTAAACCGACAAACTCTGGGAGGCTGTAGGGGACACCAAAACAAATATTTTTCCTTAATGTCATTTTTTCCTATGAGGATTATTTCAACCGGTAGAGGAAGATTTCTTTGGCGGCAAATTAATTAAATCAACAAACACTTTTGCATTTTTTATTACCAAGAGACAACACATTAACACAACACAATTACTTAAATTACAGTAGAGGTTCAAAAATGCCTCGTTTGACATGTAAACAAAGGTTACACCGGCGGATCATGTTCTAACACGGGCAAAAACTCCGGAAGCATCGTTAATTGCTCCTGCTGCTGCTACTACTATCCGGGCAACCAGATCCTTTTCAGATGCAACAGAAGTTGTGTAAACAAGGTTGCGTATCTCTCCCCACACAAAAGAATCCAAAGGGGTCATCTGGGGATCGAGCAGGCCAGGGTACAGGACCACCTCTGCCAATCAACTTTTCTGAAAACCGTTGGTTCAAGAATCGACACATACGACGACTGAAATGTACCGGCGCCCCGTCATTATGGATCCACATGCGTTGTCTTGTAGGGAGCGGGACGTCTTCCAGCAATGCTGGCAATGCTCTGGCGAGTAAATTGTGATAGTGCCTGCCATTTAATGGCCTAGGTAGGAGATATGTCCCAATTAAACAGTCCCCAACAACACCGGCCCACACATATCAGTGCACTGACTCCAGGTGTATCGCTCCATTAGTAAACAGATACAATTCACTACTACGCTGGTGGCCAAAACAATTCCTACCATCAACAGCAGTTGCAGTCATGACAACTGAAGAGCGTAATACGCCCTCTACCGGTTTAAATAATCCTCACAGGAACAAATGGCAGTAGGGAAAAATATTTGTTATGGTGTCCCCTACAACCTCCCATATATATATATATATATATATATATATATATATATATACATGTGAATGAAAGACGAAATTATATATATATACAGAATGATTCACGAATCATGTTTCTTCTCATTATATGAAAACTATGGAGAAAGGTGTGAAACGAATTCTGGAAACATGTGAATGGTTGATGTGCCTCTATGCGGAGATGCTCAGCACATTTTGATGTTTATTCGTCTTTAAGTTATGGCGTCTAACTTCGTTATTTTAAATATATCATGGCACATTTATTTTCTTCGTTCGAAATTTTCTTGATAAAGAAGTAGATTTCCGTTGGAATGAGGTTTCTATCTCTATTGGCTAACGTGTTACAGAAGTGTGAAAGCTGGCGTCTGCTACTGCAACTGTTACCGGCTAGTATTAACGCCCCGCTCGAATGTTTCGTCTTTCATTCACAGTCTCGGCGACTTGGTTTAACCGTTAACTTTGTGAACTACATTTTGGATACTGTATTCTTTCAAGTTCTAAGTTTTATTTACGAGTCGTGTTAACAGAAGTGGGAGGAGACGTAAGACAGAATGTAAACAAATAACAAAAGTAAAACAGCGTGTCATACAAATACATAGAGTACATCGGTACAATGTCTTTCTGTTGAGTTGTTGATATTTGCACGTGTTTGTTCAGCAGAAGGAAATACTTTATTGTGCAATCAATCAGGAAGACGGTACACCAGTACAGTAGATTCAGAATGGCGTGATACCGTTTCTGAGCGAGAGAGGACAGGGAGAGCAGTTGTGAGTCATAGATGGGGGGTATTTGATCGGAGACGTTGCAGGTGTCCTTCCGTCGCTTATCGCGAAACCGAGCGCCTCGAAGTACAGCAGTGACTCGTCTGGTCTACGGCGCATCTATCCGAACGGTAGAATGTCGTTGTTTACAAGCTGTACGCATCTACAGTATCTTCCTACTGTATGCATACATGTTTGAATTTGATATATTGGAAAATGAGCTACAAAAGAAATGAAAAAGTCGACATGCTACTTATTTTGGGCGAATGTCACAATGATAAAGAAGAAGCGAGCAGAGTGTATGCACTGCGCTATCCTGACAGACTGCACCCTGTACCAGTGACGTTTCGAAGGGCAGAACAAAACTTCAGAAATGGAATTATCGACAGGAAACCTTATGTAAGACGAGCAGTTGCTACTAGTGAAGCAAAATTAGTGTTTTTGTTGATGGCTGTGGTAGTAGACCCGCACGTAAGTACCCGTGATATTGCTACAATGGCTACAGTCAATCGACGATGTGGCGCATATTACGTGAACATGCGTTCCACCCATATCACATATCCATAACTCACTAACTGCCTGGACTTAATGCCAATCGTAGATTGGATTCGAACACCTGATATCGAAGATCTGTTAGAATTCATACTGTTTTCAGATGACGCTATTTTTTACCAATCGTGGAGAGATAAACCGCCATACTGCATTACTGGGCAGCGAAAATCCTCATTGGGTGCAACATGTTGCTTATCAACAAAGGTGGTCAGTCATTGTGTGGTGCGTGATTCTAGGTGACTACGTGATAGGGCCGTATTTCGTGGACGGAAATTTAACAGGACGAAGCTATGCACTTTATCTGTGGCGCCATTTACTTCAATTACTGGAAGAAGTAGATTTACATACCCGGCAGACGATGTGGTTCCAGCACATCCTGCCCATTCCAGTAATGTAGCAGTCCGTGTGCTTAACAGGACTTTCCCTAATAAATGGATTGGTAGGAGAGGTCTTCATGACTGGCTTCCAATATCACCCGAACTAACCCCACTGGATTATTTTTTATGGGGATGTATGAAACAACGTGTTTGTGCCACGAACTAACCACTCTTGACGACATGCAACATCGGATCAGGGAAGCACGCAAAACCATTTCAGTTCGCTAACTAGTCCTTGTAAGAAGATCATTTTGGAACGTAATCGGGAATGCGTAAACAATAACGGTGGCACTTTTAAACATCTATTTGGTGATTAGACACCTGTTCCTGTAGTAATGGGGTAAGTTATTTGAAACAGGAAGGTATACATTGATACACAGCCCATGTGTAAAGCGGACTGCGTCTGATCCTGCTAATTCAACATCCTGTAGGAACTCTTCTAATATGGCATAAATAATTATTCAATTTGTACTGCAAAGCCAATAAATATATCTTTCATTCCATCTAAAATAAAATATGAGGTTGCATTAAAAATATAGTGGTCAATGTTGTAACTTTTATACAAATGGACAGAAAACTTCCCTAAGTGTCTCCGCACACTTACATTATTCGACTCACCTTTCAAGTATCAAACTCATGACAAAATGTATGGTTTGCACATAACATTAGCAAAAACAATACGTGAATCACCCTGTGTGTGTATATATATATATATATATATATATGTGTGTGTGTTGTGTGTGTGTGTGTGTGTATGTGTATGTGTGTGTGTCCACCGTTGTGGTCTCGAGGTAGCGTGCTGCCTTGTCACGCAACGGGCCCGGGTTCGATTCCCGCTCGGGACAGGCTCCAGGATGAGGTTTCTCGGGGTTTTTCCTCACCTGTAAGACAAATTTCAGGAAGCTTGGGCCCAACGGTCCCCGAAAATCATCCTGCCATCATCATCATACTTATCATTATCATCATCCTTATCATTATCATCATCCTTCACGGTGTGGAAAGCAACGGGAAGCTACCAGATCTATAATTCCCTAGTAATGCTGCAAAGCTTAGCATGAAAATGCTATGATTGCAGTGAAAGACCTGCCTTCGGGCAGAATTACTATGCATGGATATATATATATATATATATATATATATATATATACATATAATGCCCAAATAAGCAGTGGCTCAAGCATGGACACTGCTGAAAGACTGATAAAACATAATGTAATAACAAAACCAATGATTTACGTTGTTAATTCTTATAATATTCATATTTGGTAGGCCTATATACTTTTTGAAAACTAAATGTAATAAAAGAAAAATAACACAATTGAATACAAAATTTGATGCAAACTATGGGACCAAAACTATAAATTTGTGTTTACAGCCACTATAATAACGTTATTCTAAATTATATATTTTAATAAAGAATTGGTGTATTCCTTTTTACATATCATTGAATTAATTAATATTTATTTATACTTTGTTTGTCGGAAATGTGTATAGTATTTTAAATTTTGAATTTATCAATATTCTGATAACTAAGCATTGCCTTAATTTTCATAATAGAGTTATATAACCCTGGGCCGAAATTACTATTGTGTCTTAACATTGAGTTGTGTGATATTTGAGTTTTATTAAAATCTAAGCTTTGCGAAGTGAAGTGTGTTTGTGAAATAAAAAATTTCAAACGTTATGATTTCAGAAAATTCAAATCATGAATATCCAATAATAATTTTTGTTGTTTCTTAACCCATAAGTGCCTTAAAGAAAATTCTATTCTACAGTCCAAACTTTTTTTTATATCTAAGCCGAAGGAGATCGCAGACCACAGGAATGCGTGCAAACCTCCAGTAATGAGGTGTGATTTTCGAAGTGGTTAAATCGTTTTCCATACACATATGTTATATCTAAATCAAACCACAAACTGCGTCTGTTTTTACAGCTGCACACCTAACTATCAATTTCTCTAGGTGTTCCTTCCAAATTGGTGACATGATATGTAATAGAAAAACAATTTATTCACATTCCTCAATGCATAACCTTTAACACACAATCTTTATTGTTTCCATGCAATGAGGTTATTGAACTTATTACATAATGAGTTATCCTATTTAATTTTTCTCTAAAATGTACCAGTTTAAATTTCGACTGTAGGTTACAAACTCAATTATCTTTTCTTGACTACAAATCAATCTATTCTAATTTTAATCCAATATACAACACAGATTAATTATTTTGTACAAAAAGAACCATATTAATGTTTCATTACAAGTAAGTCTAGACCCTGCTGACAAGGGAACTGTCAACCATTGCATTCCCAAACGTATCTTGAAATTTCATCCAGAGAAGTGATGGGATGTATGAAGGCCGGGTCCAAAGAAAATCTACCGTTTTTAACTGCAAGATACTAAAATCCGGGACCAAATTTCTCATTTAAATTATACGGGAGTAATATAACTCCTGCATTGGCAGACTGGAAATCCCTCACTACCTACCGTCCGCGCCATGTCCCGCCTCACTACACGCTGTGCTTAACTCATGCAGGGATGTATATCTGCTCCGTACAGTGGGCTGCCATTCCTGGATTCTGGCTTCGATGTCTGTGCCTTGCATTTTAATTGTTTGGACACGACCTTGGTACATCACAACGCTTTCTGGAACAAATTTCAAGATAGCTTTTGGCATGCAATGGTTGACAGTTCCCTTGCAAGTTGCAGTATATTGAATATATCATCATCATCATCTTCCAAATAAGTTGAAGGCCCACCATACTAATAGCAAGACACACCTAAATAACAAACACGTATTATGTAATCAGAAAATGTATTTGGACAAACCTTATATATTGTGGTATACGCCTGTAAAAAATTGCAACTGTATTAATATTTAAATTGTAACTTAATTTAATAGTATATATGGATAACTTAAACCAAAATTTATACACATCACTTTTGTGTTCAAAATACAACCGCTGTACCCAATAGCCAACGATGCAAACATGTTTCAACACGACTAAAAAATAAACATATATTGAGTTTCATGGGAATGGATTCAGTTTTGCACTAACTGGTACGCCATTCAGGATCCAGCTTTTTTCCAATAATGGACTTCATATTTATAATCAGCGACGTTAAAAACCCCCATACACCGAGTTTCGCTACAATCAAATAATATGTTCATATTTTTTGCCAGCTCTTCGGCCTTTCGAGCCATTGTACGGCGTGAGGTACGTTGGTTTCTATCTATTAAATTTGATAAAACAGAAAGAGAGAGAAGGTAGCGAAGACTGAGATGGAAGATAACATTAACTATAATTCGAGGGAGTGAATTATACAGGGACTGATTGGAAAACATGTCAGGATAGGAATATCAGTACGTAAAGAAATATTATTTTGGAGCGTAGTAGCGGTCTACACTTTTTTTATTATTTCCATGTAATTGAAAATATACATAAAGCTTTCTTTTTTTATATAAGTGGGATGCCAGAGAAAAGATTAACAAGACAAGCTTTGGAATGGATCTCACCTGGGAAAGGAAAGAGAGGTCGACCTAGATTTAAATGGATGGATGATGTAAGAATAGGTATGAGGGATCTAGGTCTGGAAGAATTGTAATGGGAAGATGGAGAAGAATGAGAAAGAAGATACAAATGTTAAATTCTTTTGGCACAGGAATATGTTTTATTACAATGTAAAGCTGTTTATAAATAAAAATGATATTTTTTAATGGCAAATGGAAAAAAAAAGGAAAATTTTAATTGTGTTTTGTACGCAGCAGGATCATAATTGGTGGAGTACCTACCTTTATTCCGTCGGCCCGAGTTCGATTACCGGCGAATGGTTGATTTTAAATCTTCGTCTTGGGCCTGAATATATCCACCTTGTCTCGTACTTTCTGCTCTATTATCTGCTATAATATATAAAGGAAGATACACCACTGTGAAACTTCTAAATGTAAGATCGAGGGTTCCTACCTACAAACAAACTGTCTTGTAAGTCCTATGGGGTGAGCAAATTAAAAAAAAAAGAGAGAGATTAAAAGAATGAAAAGAAGAAGTATTTTACTTGTATTTCCTTGTAAAATGTAATGGTGAGAATAGCTTAATTTGCGAAAGTAAATAGAAAGCCAAAGATTGAGGTTCTTTTTTTGGAATCTCATTTATATAATGATGGTATACCAATTTAATAGGAGATTCGAAGGAAAATAAATTACTTCGGAAGCAGTCAATTGCTATTGAGTTAAACAAAATTAAGAAATGAAAACTACATTGTTTCTATAGGAGGTGAAACTAGTAACTTAATGGAAACCACAAAATAATATACATCCTTAATAATAGAGATTATTGTAGGTTTGGCTTAAGTTCATCACACTTGGGTAGCAATCTAAAGTGCTTCAGAAAGTAAGTTTCTGTCTCAATTAAAATTGGTCAACATGAGTTTTCATACTAAAAGGCAGTAGATTATTATGCATTACAGCGACTCTTGTCTAAACAAATGTTAAACTAAAAGTATATAAATTTTTTTTCAGTTATACTAAATGCATGCGAAAAATGAACTATTACTTCAAGAGAGAAGAAACGTTTACGAATATTTGAGAATAAATTGATTAGGGAACTTTTTGGGTTTAAAGAGAGACGAATATAAATGTGAATGGACAAAATTACATAACATAGCTATATCATATTTATGGGAAAACCAGATGTAAAGGAAAAAATTAACTTTTGTAAACTGCAATGGACAATACATGTGGAACGAATGGGCAATGGAATAGGAGTATGGAAACTGTCTGTAGGATAGCCAAAGGAAAACACCAGTATATGGGCCAGTAATGATTTGAGGGAAGAGAATTTTACAGGGAATGATTACAAAATATTAACTGAGTATAAGAATATTTGGCGAGCTTAAGTCTGCGCGACCACGAACTTCCGTGTTCTGAAGTACCAGTGAATTAGTAATTAAGCAGTAGTTTTAAGTATAGTTTTTTAAAATTTAAATACAGAGTTGAGGTAATGGAGACCGAAATAGGCAGATTATAACTAAAAATTCCTTACTATAAATATAATAGCCTAAAGAGTTCCATTAGACGTTGAGTGGAAAATGTAAAGTCCTCGAAAGTACATTATTTTTGTAGAGAGGTTTGTTCCTACTTTATATTCTTATGGCGAATATTGGTCTGATTTTCATGATAGTATACAGTTCTATCTCTGATTGACTAGTATGTATGTGAAGCCAACAACTAGCTGGTAGGCCAAGGGCCTGCTAGGTCTATCGCGCTGTGGAGACAGACAGACATAGGAATATAACATTATTTTTCTTTTTAATTTGTTTTTATTCATCCCATATTGTAGCGGAATGGTATAAGGTCTTAATAAAAAGCTTTAGAAGAATCGCCGAATCACCGAGAGGAAGGTATTTTCTCTTGGAATTCCGGCCGGAATATGGGACTGTTGTCGAGCTAAACATCGTGAGAATTTTGAAGCGTTTTGATACGTAAGTAGCGGGTTCAGGTTAAGAAAACCACATGAAATGGCACCCGACATTCTGACTACAATTATAACTTACAACGTAAGATCATACAAGAATTCAGTGATTAACACAACTGGATGTGTCACGTCAATAAAGCAGACTTACTGTAGTTGTAGAACGTACCGTAACCTCCTTCCGTAACATTACTAACAAAATCTTTATTTCATTTTATCTCATTGAATTTAATTTTAATCCATCATTATGATTTCGAGATAGTTTCACGTCCTCTTATGAAGCTCGTCTAGGTTTGATCCCCGGTCGGGACAAGTTTCCTGAGTGAAAGATTTTTCGGCCTTTTCCTCACCTGTAATAAAAATGTCAGAACATTTATTAAAGTCCATCATCTGGCACCATAACCATTATTATCATATACATTTTGTTTAGTAAGAAAGTATTTAGTGAATGGTGTATTTTGTCTTAATGTTGTGTTGTCTAGAAGGACACACCCTGTACAGAAGAACGTATCTTGCGACCAAATTTATATGATTTTGATTAATATCCCTCATTGAATGTCTTGTATTTTATTCTTTATACCCAGTATGTATTAAAACATGTTATGTACATATTTTTGTAATAGGTATTTTTATATCTTTAAAATGTTACTGTCGTTACAATTTTTTAACACAATTTACTATTTATTATATTGTGACGTATTGCTGCCTGATTCTTAAATTTCTTGGTAAAGGGAGACTAATGAGCTGGCGACTTAGGAATCGATAAGAACATGGAGATATTTTCCACATGCGTCAATACTTCCATTCAGGAAAATTCAGTTCTCGAATCCTCCACTCGAGAATATTCTGAACGAGATTCCAGATTATATGTACAGCGCGAGGGTATGACAGGCCAGTCGTGTTCTGGTGGACGACCTGTGATAGCGAGAGAATGTGAGATGAGGGAAAGCGATCGATCGAGTAATTGTGTTAAGTAAAGCCGTCATCGATTGTGAAGAACTGAATGAGAAGATAAACATTATAGAAGAGTCTTTATTACTAGAAAATTAATTGTATGAACACATTAGAATATAGTGAAATAAATAAATTTAATCCGGAAATTTAGTGTAAATACCTGAGGTGTTAAATTAAATACATTCAATTTGAGTCCTACTCGAATGCCATCCGTTACAATATGTTTAAATAAGATACCTACCCGAAATGTTATGCGGGAAGATACTATATGCCACAATTTCTCAACTCTGATGGAATCACGCTACTGCTGGCTGATTTTATTATTAAAATGTCATCCTCGTCTTCATTTCAAGGTATACGAATTGAATTGCCTGCACCGCCTTCAAGTACTTTCCAACCACTTCTTTTAGGCCTACCCACTGATCTGTTTCCAATAAATTTGTCTTTGTTTAGTCAGTCATGTAGCTGGAATTCTTTTTAGTTCTTTTCACTGTTGTTTATAATACACCGTGTCCACAAATATAGTATCATACTTTAAACTATTACTACGTCGCTTTGGATAATCGTATCTAAATGAAATTAGTGACAATCTACAGAGAAACTCAACAATTTTTGTGCATATTAACAATGTTAACAATGGAGAATAATGGACAACAATACAGAAACTAAACTATATTTAATCATGTTTTTTGTGGTCGATATGGGTTCATTATTGGATATTTAGCAGACAGGTTAAATGTGAATTTTACTGTGCTTCTGAAATTGTATTGTTCTTAAAGAAGTTATGAAATAAGTTTTAAAGAGTTATGGCGAACCCTCAAGAATATAGTTGGTGTGTTTTGGAATATCACACCACGTAGAGTCCGGTGCTTTTAGGTGCAGGTTTCAACATCAGGCTCCTACACACAAGTCAATTGTGAAGTGGTACCGTGATTTTGTGGATCGTGGCTGCATATTTATTCAAAGGAAAGGCCATTCAGGGAGACCATCTGTCGATGCAGGAATTGTGGATGAAGTGCGGGAGGCATTTGTGCGTAGTCCCGAGAAGTGTGTCCATAGAGCTAGTCAACAGTTAAACATCCCTAAATCCACCGTATCTAAGATCCTGCGTACACGACTGAAGTTCCACCCTTACAAACTCCAATTAGTGCATAAGTTGAAATCTGATGACCATGCAAAGCGATTAGATTTCTCTGAGCATTTCATGGCACTAATGGAGGATAATGAAGAACTGTCAGAAAAAAATAATTTTCAGTGATGAGGAAACTTTCCACGTTAGTGGAAAAGTGAACACGCATAATGTTAGGATTTGGGGGATTGAAAATCCAAGCACCATTGTGGAAGTTGAAAGAGACTCCCCTAAAGTGGATGTCTTTTGTACCGTATCGAAACGTAAAGTCTATGGCCAATTTTTCTTTCTAGCGGCCACTGTCAACGGTGCAAATTTTCTTGATATGCTCAATGAATGGTTATTTCCACAATTGGAACAAGAAGAAGGCAATGAATGTATTTCCCAGCAAGATGGAGCACCTCCTCTTTGGCATTTGCATGTTTGGTAGCATCTGAATGACCGGCTTCCAGGAAGATGGATTGGACGTGCCGGAGATGATGATCATGTTTTCTACAAGTGGCCGCTGAGGTCACCTGATTTGACGGTATGTGACTTATTTTTATGGGGTTACAAAAAAGATCGTGTCTATGTACCCCCATTGCTTCAAGCTCTGCAAGAAGTTCAGCTTCGTATCATTGCTGTCATCCAGTCCACTTCTTCAAGTATGTTGGTGGTGGTGTGTGTGGGTGTGTGTGTGTGTGTGTGTGTGTGTGTGTGTGTGTGTGTGTGTGTGTGTGTGTGTGTGTGTGGCGTGAATGGGAATATCGCCTCGATATCTGTAGCGTCACTCGTGGGGGGCCATATTCAATGTTTATGAGGTATAGTAAAAACATTTTGAGTTTCTCTTTTAATTGTGACCAATTTAATTTAGATACGATTATACAAAGCGACTAGCAGTAGTTTAAAGTATGATACTATTATTATTATTATTATGATCATCATCATCATCACCATTATCATCATGATCATCATGATCATCACCATCATCATCATCATCATCATCATCATCATCATTATCATCATCACCATCATCATCACCACCATCACCATAACCTTCATCGTCATCATAATCATCACCATCATAATCATCATCATAATTATCATCATAATAATCATAATCATCGTCATTATCATCATCATTATCATAATTATCATTATCATCATCATTATCATCATCATCATCATCATAAATATCATCATCATAATCATCATCATAATAATAATCATCATCATAATAATCATCATAATAATAATCATCATCATTATCATCACTATCATCATTATCATTATCATCATCATTATCATTATCATCATTATCATTATCATCATCATTATCATCATCATTATCATTATCATTGTCATTATCATTATTCTCAATATCATTATAATTATCATAATTATCATTATCATTATTATCGTTATTATTATCATTATTATTGTTATCATTATTATTATATTATTATTATCATCATCATCATCGTCGTCATCATTTAATAAATTAATTCAATAGTATTAATTCTTGTCATCCCAACTCCTCTCAAAATACATTAAACTGTAAATATATAAAACTGTTATTCTACCAGTTCTATTGTATAGATAAAAAACATTGACTCTTACTTTGAGGGAGCAGAAAAGATTACGAGTAGGCCTATTTGAGAATTAAGTTCTTAGGAACAGTTTTGACCAAAGAGAGATGAACAGACAAGTGAATGTAGAAGACTACATAACTATGAGCTACATGATATTTATAGGAAATCGGATAAAATAAGCATACTCAAGTCTCGTAGACTGCGATGGGCAGACATGTGGCACGAAAGAAGAATGGAAGCTTCTTGTAAGAAACCCGGAGGGAAAACTCCTAGTCGTTAGAAAAAAATGAGGTGTTAGAATAATATTAACCATGATTTGAGGGAAGTAAATTACACAAGGGACGATTGGAAAACATTAGCTCAGGATAAGGATGTAAGGAGAGCTTATGTCCGAGCGGTCATAAACCTACGGATTCGATAGTGCCATGAATTAGATAGTTATTATGACCTCATGCTCGAAACAGGGAAAATAAAGAAATGTGAATTTTTTTAATATCTTGGGTCAATAATTACAAGTTCAGGTACCTGTGAGAGAGATGTACAGACTAAAATTGCAATGGCAAAAATGCAACTAAGACTTTACATGGAATAATTCGGAACAAAAAGATTACAAAGGAAAATAAAATGAAAATTTATAAGAGCATAATACAGAATATTTTGTCATATAGAAGTGAAACTTGGTCTTTGACGGAATTACAAAAGAATAAAATTAGAACAGTTGAATTTGATTATTTTAGAAGAAGCCTCCAAAAAACAAGACAGGATAAAATAAGAAATTAATTACTTTAAAGAGAAATGAATGTCACCACATCTGTTATTAAGAGGATTGAAAATCAAACGCTTAAATAGTATGGCCATGTACAAAGAATGGAAACTGAAAGATGGCCGAAAAATACATACCAGTGGTCACCCCCTGGAAGAAATAAACGTGGCAGACCAAGATGGAAATGGAAAACCTACGTCAGAACTATAATGGATGATAGGAATTTGGAAGAGGGAGATTGGAATGATAGAGATAAATGGAAACTGAAGATGGCAAACCTATAAGTGGGGGAAAGCCGAAGAAGAAGATTATGATAAATTCATCCATATATTAATTTTATTGTCTTAAAGTAAGTTAAACAAGTACTTGTAAACCCAAGTAAATTTACAGTTGGTTTTTATTCTGGGATTCGGCAAATACGAGTTAATTTTCCAAACCAAAAATACTGTTTGAATTTTTATTTGGTTGCTTAATCAGTAAAGCAAATGCAAGTTCGGAATTTAATTATTGTGGGACATTCATTAATAATCATAATTGCATAGTATCATTAGAATTAAATTAGCTAGCTTGAATGGAAAACAAATTAAATACATGAAGATATAGACAACCTGCTGGATTTAATGCGCCTAAGATGTTAAAGCACCAAAACATGAAGAATGAGATATATACGATATTTAAAAGTAGCTTGATGAAATTTTCTCAATCTTTTACGAGATTTGTAAATGGCGCCGCCTTACAACTTATCGAACAAGATTTACGACCATAAATTTTAATTTCTGTAACAAATTAAAATTTAAACCTTGGTAAACTTTAGGATAGCTGGAAGCGTAAAAATAAAATCAAAGCTAACCAGATTGAGAGGAAAAGAATAAATAAAAAGATGTGAGAAGCAAATTTGTGCACACAGTAGGATTGGAATGAACAAGTTGAGGGAGTTTAGTGGACGCGCCTAAAAGAAGCAGCAGTAGCGATACTTGACCAGTGGGATGCGTATATACACATTATTACCTGAGGGGGGGCTTCGGTAGTGGGAGGGAAGAATGAGATAAATTTGTGGTCCATTTTTGGATAAATCAACTGGTTGGGAGTAGGAGTAGGGTCGTCGGCCGGTCAACACAAGATCTTAGTAGCGGTTTGGTTATTACACTATAGTTAACATACAACGTGTAGCACAGGGTGAAGAAAACACATTCTCTATTCAATTAACACATTGCACAATGATCCAGAATGCGAAAAAAAAAAAAAAACGGCAAAAATCTGGAAGTCAGTATTTAGGCTCCAAATCACTCAACACGTGTAAGATTAACAATTTTAAGAGTAAAATATCTCGGTCTGCATACTTGATGCGGGGGCCTTTAATTAGTTATAAGCAAATTATTCGTCACGACTGATTTAACAAACACAATTTATTTGCGGAGATCCTTTGAAAATAGATTAACCTAGTCACAAAGAGACTTATGCATTTAGATAATAATGATAATAAATAAATATAAATATCCTCAACTCGTGTCGAATTCAGGGTCGGTCGAGAGATGAGATGAGCCCCTATATGTAGAAGCCTGCATACGACAAGTGTGCAGGCCGACCACTGCCTCACGCACCATTACAGGACAAATGAACGAAATTAATAATGATGATGATGATATAATAATAATAATAATAATAATAATAATAATATAATAATAATAATAATAATAAATATGAACTGGATATTTAATGCAACTATACGGCAGGTGATATGATTCAACAAATTGTGTAACTGCACATCTGCAAAAGATTCACTAAAAATCCTTACTAGGATAACATCGTTCTCACTTAAGGATACGATTAATGAGTGATCGATATTAGCAAGCCTTTCTTTTGCTTGTGCTCTTATAATCTTATATTGACTTTGAGTTAAATTAGCTTCAATAATTAACAAAATAACTTCACTTTCATTGTAAGTTTTACTTGGAGTTGTGACTTTGATGAAACTCGATGGGTTTTTTCCTCCTCTTATTGGAGTTATTTAAGACCGCTTCATTTATAGTTCCGATGCATTTCCCTCTCCATGTTCCTTTAGATGTACCGTAGTTTGCAAAAGGGAGATCTTGAACGGATTTTCATGTCGTCCTCTTTGATTTTTAGAGTTGTGGGGGTAGATTAACTAGGAACTAAAACACTTTATGCTTTTCAATTTTGTTCAGTATTTTGCTGCAGAATAGCGTCACATACACACTATTTTTTCACATAATATTCAGAGATACTGTCAATGTTTAATAGAATTTAATACAAATTGAAACAAACGTTTGATTTGATTATTCCGACCTTCACCTAATTTTTCAAGGAGAAACTTCGTACACTTCGCTTCTAGATTTGTAGAATCCATAAGATACCACCGCAAATCAAACAAACTGGATGATATGTGTGAAAGTTGAGATATAAGCAAGTTTAAAGACCTGCCATATTTCGTGGGCATTGCATTACTGCAATCAGCTGTAAGTTATTGCAGCGAACAGAATTCCCGTCCTGAATGCAAGCACACACACGCTCACGGGCGGCAGGTCACGCGTTATGTGCCAGAACACGAGTTCATTAATGTGCTGCGTAAATATAAAGTAGCAACCTGTAGCAAAGTTTTTCATCTTGCCAGTTTAGCAACACTTTAAATTATACTTTGCTTTAAAAAATCGTCGTGGGAAATGACGGCGCAAGAGTTATATCTCAAGGTAACTTTTGTTTTTTTAAGTCTAAGAAAAGTTATTAATTATCCCTATTAGGTTCGTCTTCCGGGCATATAGGCCGTGGTTTCAGTCGTTCTTCTACTCGACGTTTCGTCTACTGCTGCGGTAGACATCTTCAGGAGATACTGCGTGCTCTCTGTGAACTCCTCAACAGTCGGCTGCAGACTGGCCAGTCTGCAGCCGACTGTTGAGGAGTTCACAGAGAGCACGCAGTATCTCCTGAAAGATGTCTACCGCAGCAGTAGACAAACGTCGAGTAGAAGAAACGACTGAACCACGGCCTATATGCCCGGAAGACGAACCTAATAGGGATCAACACGCCGGCCGTGAAAAGCCTACAGTTATACGTTTATTAATTATATTATAATTACTGACGTTGGCTCTTTATCTGTGGCATTAGCAAGCAGGTATAAGGATATTTAAACAAAATTATAGCTAGAAGAAAATCAAAGTATAGAACAGGTGTCCTAGTTTTCAAATATTTGGGCTGTGATGTTGGCTACAATGTGGAAAGAGATATTGACTGTCCAAAATAAATAAATTTCAGACGGTGTGTGGAACAATACAGAGAACATTCAAAAATAAAATTAGAAAAGAAAACCAAGATAAAAATGTATAATGTTATGGCGGTTCCCACAATATTGTATGGATGTGAAACTTGGGCTCCAGTGAAAAGACAGAAGGATAGAATACAGACGGCAGAGATGCGGTTCCTAAGACAAGTAAAAGGATGTACAAGACTTGATAGAATAAGAAATGAGGATATAAGAGAAGAATTGAAAGTACAGCCTTTGTTGGATAAAGTCACGAATTACAGACAGAAATGGATTGATCACATGGATGGAAATAGCAAGGGAGAGATATCCATTGTTAGCCAGAAATTATCAAGCAAGAGGAAGTGCGTGGATTGTTTGGAAGACCTAGAAGACGTTGGGCTGATGCAATATGAAGTCGGAACGGGCAATTGCCCTAATCCTTGGAGTGATGATGATGATGATGATATAGCTAGAAGTATTAAAATAATTATCACAAAAAGTATTAATAGTATGTCCAAAATGTGGCATAAAAATTCCGTTTTTATGATGCATAACTTCATGGCCGAAAATTAGGTCTAATAACACTAGCCAACAAATGTTTTACCTTTTTTCTTGTAACTGGCATGTATTAATGTTTTCGGGTGTGCTGATAACGAAAATATTAATGAAAATACAAGATTAGCTCTCGTTATGAAGTTATGCTAACTTTACGTTATTTCTTATATAAACTTATTTACCTTGTTATCCCTGGAGAGGAAGATCACTGAAGGCGCAACCAACTTTGCCTGGCATTCGTATATTTTTTTGCTGGCGATTTTCTAATTAGTGTCCAGCAGTAATGGCTTAACATTGATGCACTCCACTTTCCTTGATATCTCATTTTCATGTTCGAAATTTGCTGGTGGAAGCGTTCCCCGTGCTCGTTGTTTACAGCACTACAATTGTCAGGAAAAAAGTTTCAAGTGGGAATCTAAAAAATGTAACTTTAAGGACATGTTGCACCTCAGTCTATCGTAGCAGTGCAGAATATTTGACACAAGATCCTTATAGTTTTATGCCCTCTCATTTTCCAAACAGTTTTTCATGAGAAGCAAAAAAACTCATATCTGCTAAATTTTAATTTTTTTAGCGAATTCCGAAAGAATGATGCTCTTGAAGTTGTTCTCATCAAAATTATTTTGAAAAAAAAAATACAGATCTTCAGTGACCATATCTATTAGACACCGAAGATGACCATGACCACTTACACATCTGTAAACACCCCTAGCGGCTCCAATACGTGTTTCCTCGAAATCAAACTTAGCATACAGCAATTCGTTAAAAAAAAGTAGAATTCGTTAACCAGAAAATATGACCATTAGGTGTAGGATTTCATCTGATACAAAATTTAAAAACAAGTCTAGCAGTCGCTATTTTCGATGTTCCTGACGAAACTGAGGAAACTCAGTATATGCTATTACAATAAACCGAGAAAGATATTCTACAAAAATCAGCGAAAAATCACAGAAATGTGATTTACCTGAAACCCGAAATAAAAAAAATTAACCATAAGAACCGCCTGTTTGGATTGCCGCAATGTAGAGGAACTTAGTTTGAACCTCTGTTTTAAATTTGTTGTTTTTTCTTCTTTTAATTAAGGGGTATGAATTTTGTTTAATTACAGTGATTATCATTAGTGTTATAATTATGAAATAGCATTGATTTTTTATTTTTAATATGGAAACATATTCATAATTTATAAACGTTTTTACATTACAAGAAATGTCCACCTTAACTTCCATATTCGGATAAAGTGGACCCCAGAGTCCAACTTAGCTTTCAGTATATTTTTTAAGTTAATTTACCTCTATTAATTTATACAGACAGGCACATATTAATCTGAAAATATTTATGAATGATCATAATTAAATGTCGTTGATATTTATTAAATGTTTTGAAAAATTATTGTTGATCATAACATTCACCACGTCATTCAACGGCAGAAAGCGACGGTCCTTTGGGTTTAGTAAAATTACAAGGCTGTTAAATAAAATTAATTAAGTGAATGTTTTTTAGAGATAGAATCATCATTGATAAAATATACGTATTCGTGTAAAGTGGAACCAGAGGGTCCATATTAACCGAATTCCTTTGTTATGTTTAATTATTTTATACAACCACCATGTCATATAATAACAAATCAAACCCGTCAGTATTTTAAAACAGCGTCTACATAATATATATTTTGAAGTTTTTTTCAACATTTGTAATATTCAATAGCAGAAATTAAGAATTGATTCTGAGCTTGAAAAACTTTTGAAGTCGTCATTTTCATAAATATCACAAATAAATCCTTCTTGGCAAAATAATAAAAGAAACTGGCCTTGAACCCGTCAAAGTTGATGAGGGGAAGAAGTAAAAATATTATCTGTTCAAGGGCATCACCAATTAAAGAAGAAATTAACAGGGTCCATTCAATCAGAACTGTCCACATTATCCGAGCTTCCCTCCATATACTATAAAAAAAAAAAAAACAATTTAATTAATCTTTTATATTGACAATGTCTCCTCTAAGATAACATTAGTGTAATTTATTTCCTAATATATACCGATTTAAAATCGTGACCAGAAATAAGCTACATCGGGGTATATACTGGAATAAATTTTGGGACACCGACCTAAGAACCCGCACAGTGTCCGATAAGAGTCGAGTAAAAACTGCTTCTTCTGAATTGGTAGCATGCGTGTTCATTTTTGTGAACATCTAGAAGAATGTTCAGAAGTCTATATTGACATATTTCATACAGTCATAGTGTAAGTAATACAGAGCTGATTTATTATTATATCTTTATAGTATGTACTAATATTGTAGCCAATACAGAAAACATTCAATCAGTGGTTTTACTCAGACATCCTGAAATAAAAGAGCCGCGATGTGCCTAATATGAAATACCAGTATGTTCCCAATATGAAATATTCCATTTAAGCTTCTGATTTTATTGAACACGCCACATTATTTTTCTACGAATGAATATGAAAAATGAAAACACGGATGGCGCTCCAGATGATTCTATTTTGATTGCTACAAATCCGGATGGAATCAAATGGTCATGTTCACTAAGTAGTTGAAGCACTTTGTTGCAATGGCTAAACCAACACTTGACGATCCTGCCCTTATGTTGCTAGATGGGCGTTACTCTTATACAAGCAATTTACAATTCATTTTGCAAGCTAGAGAAAACAATGCGATCCACTGAAAGTGTAATATGGTCAACAGATTAGAAAATGTCTGGTGAATCACAAGAATCCTGTAAGTTGTGGAACTCATTTTCAAGTGGCTCAGTTCTTAGGAAGTGCATATGCCAAAGCGGCCTTGGTGAAAAAACAAAATCAATGATTTTAAAAAGACAGGAATTTTATCCATTTGGTAAGAAACGATTACTGACTTTGATTTTCCAAACGAAGTTGCGGATGTTGCTCCTTCAGAAATTCTAAAAACAGGCTTAGTTGGTGTTGTTGAAATAAACCACACTTCTTCAGTCTACCCAGACAACAAAAAACTGTTTTCCAAAGCGAGGAACTGCTGTAGTAATAACGAGTTCCCTTACAAAATGGACTAGAAACGAAGAAACAAACGGATATTTGTGCGAACGAGAAGTCAAATTCAAATTCACTTAAAAGAAGTGCCAGACGAGGTGTGTGGGAGAAAAGGAGAACATCAAAATCGAAAAGAGCCTCACATGAAATAACATCTTCATATAATGGAGATTATGACGAACTGTTCGAATCATCATCGTCTCTGATGGCGACGCTTACGATCATGTTCAATGTATCTACTGCAGTGGATTGTGGTCAACCAGTAAAATTGATTGAATTCAGTGCCAGAAATGTAGAACTTATCACATGTAACCTCTGCTGGAAACCGGAGAAATGTAAAAAATAAACTGTTTGATTTACTTTGTGCTTAAATGAAAACTGAAACTGTGACTGAAATCTCATATATTGTTGCAGTTAGCTTAGTCTTATATTTTGAAAATTAAAATATTAGCGCCAATAAAATTCATCATCAATGTGTTTTTATTGTAATATGTTTCTGTCCATGAAATATTTCGGGTTTATTATGAAATAAAGATAAATATGTTCTGCTATTCGATAATAGAAATGCCAGCCCATTACGGAATAATATTCCATATAAGGAACAGAGTGAGCCTAATATGGAATGGTATGGGCGATTTTCATATATTTTTATTTAATACACAAGTGATCTTCTTGGTGATAAAATATTAAAATATATATGCAGTCAATATACCCATTTCACCAATTAATGTTTTAAAATGGTCAACAAGTTTCTACAGCCAAGCTGTCATTTTCAAGACCAGATATTGACTGAAGACAAAATTGATAATAAATAAATAAACAAATTCAGTTAAAAACAAACTACGTCACATGACGCAATCATTCATAAGTAAACAATAAAATATAATAAAACTAATCCTCTTTTGTTTCAATTAAAGAAAAGAGGGCGCTGTACGGAATAGGGCCCTTGTCTTTATTCATGATTTTATCCTTATTTTTATAAATTTCCAAACTTTCAAGGACGTCAAGGAATTTGAAATCAATGACCGAACGAATCAGCCTAAGGTTACTTTTATTGATAGCATGACCGTAATCAGAAATATGCTGGGCAACTCCAGATTTTTCAATTCTGTTAAGTCTAAAATGGGCAATATGTTCATTAAATCTAGTTAAAATGGATCTTCTGGTCATGCCGTACGTTCCCTCTTTAACTAGAGGTTTGAACAAGATATTCAAAGGATTAGATACTAAATTGATTTTTACTTCCACTTTGACATTAAATAGTGTACTTGGAAACCCTAAAGATAAAGTCGATTGTTTAAAAAAATCTGGTATTTATGAAATTGGATGCAATGACTGTGATATGAAATATGTTGGGCAAACAGAAGATCCATTTTAACTAGATTTAATGAACATATTGCCCATTTTAGACTTAACAGAATTGAAAAATCTGGAGTTGCCCAGCATATTTCTGATTACGGTCATGCTATCAATAAAAGTAACCTTAGGCTGATTCGTTCGGTCATTGATTTCAAATTCCTTGACGTCCTTGAAAGTTTGGAAATTTATAAAAATAAGGATAAAATCATGAATAAAGACAAGGGCCCTATTCCGTACAGCGCCCTCTTTTCTTTAATTGAAACAAAAGAGGATTAGTTTTATTATATTTTATTGTTTACTTATGAATGATTGCGTCATGTGACGTAGTTTGTTTTTAACTGAATTTGTTTATTTATTTATTATCAATTTTGTCTTCAGTCAATATCTGGTCTTGAGAATGACAGCTTGGCTGTAGAAACTTGTTGACCATTTTAAAACATTAATTGGTGAAATGGGTATATTGACTGCATATATATTTTCATATATTTTATTTAATACATTTGTATAGTTACAAAACAAATGTGTGAATTACAAACAGTTTGTTGAGGACTAATTAATTTCTTGGAAAATTTACACTCGGAAATAAGTGATATTTGTGACGTAATTTAGGAAAATTCAAAAAAAAAATCCATAATATGGCACCTTATTCTAATGGAAAATGAATCGGTAGATTTTTTAAATTGGTGTCCCATTATACAACATAAGCAAATAGGTACCTAATAACTTACGGTTATGGATTAATTGTTTTCATTACAGTCGAATAGTTTTGAATAAACTGGCATCAGTAATTGAGATTCTCCCATTTATCAAATGTAATATATATTCCATAACCACCAAAATGGGACTATAAAATCGATGTTTGAGGAATTCGCTTAGTTTAGTAGTTCCTGCGTGACGGACATTTCTTGTGTAAACAAGTACATTCACAACATTCACGTACAACTTCAATTGATTATAATCACATTTGTTAACAAATGAACAGTTCAACCATAATCAATTTGTTTCTAATTTTTGGACTTTGAAAAAAGCTCTCCAATTCTACCTCAGTATCATTATCATAAATAATGCCAGGAGTGATACCAAATTATCAGAAGCGACTTGTGAATTTATCTAGAGGATTTGGAAATAAAGAGTGGCATTTGTTAGGACTATTTAACGAATAAAATTAACTTGTTAACTCAAACGACATTAATAATATATATACTTATCGGTATTTAAAAATATTTATATATTTAGTGTAAACGGCTATGTTTGAAAACAAAACAGTAATGTGAGGTTATGTATTGGGTTTCAGTATAAAACCGGACACTCTGCGGCTGGCAGAGTGAAATGCGGACGAGGAGAGAGCGCTGCCTGACGGGTGAAACCCCGTGAGGCTTGTCCGGTTTTATATTGGAAGCCCTGTATATTCACTTGATCTTGATAATATTGCCAAATAGGATAGCAATATAGTAAGAATTCACCCTACTGAAGAATAATGAAACGCATCAAACTGTACATTATAACCAACATTATAGGTTATTAATTTATTTTTTAATGAGCAACTCAGTAAAATCAAGGAATCTGTTCATTATTTGCCATATTCAATGTATTTGTTGGATAAAAATAATGCTCTGATCTGTTCAAAATATTAAAAAGGAGGAGCTTTCTTTATCACAAAAGCAGAAGCTGATAAAGAGAAATCGATAAAGAGCGAGGTGAAGCACGACTGCCATTGGTTGTAAAACAAAATTCATTGAAACGTGATTGGTCATTAATACCATTTGGGGCATTAGTTAAATAGTTGAAAAAAATCTCTCTATTTGAAGTTTTAATTAAATTGGTAGAACTTACTTATTACTTATATACTATTTTTTACAAATTCGATCACAGAGGTCATCCCTTTCAATAGTCTCTCTGATTTTCTTCAGCCGTTTAGATTACACTGCCAGGTAATTTCGGATATCACTAGTACGGACACATTTCATGAATCCCTAGTGACAATCTGCGTTCGCTTACAGATCCAACGCGAATAAAAGACCTTACAAGCCCAAAGAAGCTATGGATAGACCTGTGCACCTGAGCTGTAACAGGTTAGAATTCCTAATACTTGATAGATTTTGATGACGGAGATGATGGTTGTAATTAATTTTGGAAATCCTAATCTGTACACAAGGTCCATACGGTCAAACCAATTGTTTTATAATTTGTTATACCTCATAAGGTAGAGAAGAAAATAAATCAGGCAATAAAAGAAAACTGGTCAGAGAATGATTGTATAAACAACTGACAAAATTAAACTGTTATTTCCACATACAAATATTTGTTTATTCAATGCCCC
Source organism: Diploptera punctata (assembly GCA_030220185.1). Classification (NCBI taxonomy): domain Eukaryota; kingdom Metazoa; phylum Arthropoda; class Insecta; order Blattodea; family Blaberidae; genus Diploptera; species Diploptera punctata. The sequence continues at coordinate 506,673 of JASPKZ010007850.1, forward strand.
AGGTTGTTGTTTCGAATTTTTTGTGTTCTCCCCTGGCATTGACTTAATTGTAATCCACTTCTGAAGTTGGGGCGCCTAAAGGCGGAGTTACGTTACCCCGATTATATGATTGTCGATAAATGATAATGAAGCCAAGAGAGTTCTTAACCTAAACCTAACCTAAATTCCAGACCATGGGCAACCACAGGATTGATTCCCTTTCAGGAAAAATTCCTATGATTTGATCGGGAATTGAACCCGGGACATCATGAACAGTAGTCAGAACCGCTGACTACTAGCCCATGAGTCTGGTCACATATAAATATGTTGTTTTACACATAATCAATAGAAACAAATCACCAAACCAAAATTTTAAAGCAGTCAACGCGTTTCAATCAATAACTAGTCTTGATTATTATAGCCTCGCTATCGAAACACGTTGACCGTTTTTTTAACATTTTGATTTGGTTATTTGGATTTTATTGATTAAGTGTAATACAATTTTATTATAACTAGGAAGATCCTATATATCCTGTTTACTGTGTTAATACAAAACTCACATAACTCGGTGATCCAGGTAATAATAACAAAACAATTTATCAGATCACACTAAGTTAATAAGGTAATTTTTAATTTCACCAGGACTAATTAGGAGCATGCTTGTCTTTTGTAAAAATGTCCAGGTTCTATAGGCCTATCTGGCATAGTTGGTTATTTTAGTTACGAGATTTTCAATCTTGAGGCTGGGAAGGACGGTGTTATACGTTATATGTGCAGTAGGAGCTTGGATTAGATCCCAAATCCATTCACATTTGAGAAGGCATGTGATACTGTCTGTAGCGGCCCGTCCCCATAATAGGGACGTTAAGCCTAGAAAGGATTTCGACAGGAGCTGACTGCGTGCAAGAACCGGGTTTTACTTTCTTCTTTCTCTACTTCTTTAATAAGTAATAGAAACATATTTACAACTAAACAAGTAATTGAATATACAGACTCTCCATATTCGTCTCTGTACAAGGTATAAGTACACATCACCTACCAAAGTGATGAGTAAGTGGAAAATAGAGCACATTAACGCCATCTATTCTTCTAGCTCGGAACCGGAAACATGAAAAGTGCATTGCATGTCATTGGAACCCATTACAACAAATGGATCAACAGTGATTTCAAATAGAATAAATGAAAATTCTAAGATGCTATACTGAATAAGTTTAGAAAACGTAAATAAATAAAGCAATAAAAGAAAAAAAACTAAATGTGAATATATTTGCGGAATAAATAAAAAATTGAAATAATGAGAACATTTTATTTATTTATATACGAATTTTTAATGTTTACGAATCTTTCTGTGCGTAAAGTTTTATTTTTCTTCTCCACTCGTCTCTATCCATCCACTCCATGTCATCCAGTCCCCTTGTTCTCATTCCAGTTCTTATTCCTTGCATCCACGAGTTTCGAGGTCTTCTTTTCCTTCTTCTTCCAGGTGAAGACCATTCAAATGTTTTCCTCGGTAACCATTCTTCTTGCATTCGTCGTACGTGACCATATGAATTTAACATAATAATATAATTATAGTTGAACTAAATGGGAATTCTGTCGAGCACAGATTCTTACAGCAAACAATGTTACACATTATCCTGATTACACACATTCATGCAAGATTAAAGTTTTCCAATTTTATAATCCTGAAATATGTATAACTTAAATCATCAGTAAAATGTTGTAGATAGCTTTCTTGTTGCCTAATGTAGTTTATCTTTTGTAATTATGACCATATCAAGGTGATCTATTGGAGGCAATCTATTTCTGTGATCCAACTATCAGTCTTGACGTAGTAGATCAAGGTTCCAGACAAATAAGTTTTTAGACAAATAAGATGAGATATCAGCCTGGCTGTTAGCCCTGTGTAACGGCCGCATCTACATCCTAATCATTGCCGTTACTCATCACCGTTAGATGCTGAGTCAACCCTAGGGCCATGTTGCCGTTAGAAGGTGTAGGGTGGTTTAAAATCATTATCACATTGGGGTCAAACCCGCTACCTTCTGGTTTGTAGCATATTACCTTAACCAACTATGATATAGCGTGCTCCCATCTATTTTCATAGTCGGAATAAATTACTTATCTCGGAAACGTGTGGCTTAAATGTTCATTATAGCGAAGAAAAAAGTTAATCGGGAGTCATTAGCGAATGAATGAAATCCGTACGAACTGTTGAAAACTAAGAATTATGCTTAGAGTGGTTTTACGATGTTATGAACAAAATAAAGATAAAGTCAATTTCAACAAAAATATGTTGAAGGTTCTCTTATTCTATAAAGCGGAGTTAAGTCAAACAATGAACATTTGTCTGTATCATAAAGTTGCTTATATTTCTAATCTATATTTATATTAGATTCAAAGCATTTGTCGTTAATCACTTCTTTTTCGTCTTCTTCTTAATAGTTTAAACTGTCACCTTATTGACAGGATTTTTCATCCCCCGCGCCACCCGGGTCTTAGAGCGGCACGGACCTGTCCGAATAGGGATTTTAAACTCTGGATCACATACGGTAAATTTTGGACTACACAAGGACATGTAGAGCCTCCCTGAATCAGTAATTAGCTCAATGCAGGGCCTCCTCCAAGACAATACATTTAAGACAATAAACACACATTCGTACTGAACGTATGATAATAACAATGATGCTGGCTGGATGATGTACAATGGGCCTTAACTTTTCCTGACATTTGTCTTACAGGTGAGGAAAAAAACATCATCTAGGAAACTAGTCTCATCCGGGGATCGAACTGGGGTCTGATGCAGAGACGCTAACCCGACACCACAGCGGTGGATGGTGTTAGTAACAAGAATCTAGTCTGTAATAAGCATGATTTATTTTTTTATTTTAAAATAATGGTGAATCGCAATCCCTAGGGACAAAATGTGCATTATACTTACCATAGAAATAAGCTAAGGTCGCTTAAAGGCTTTGATCAAATTATGTACAACCCTGAAATAAAAACTTCAATTAGAACATTTGAAGAGAGTACACCATGCATAAAAGTGATGAAGGTGAACCGAGGCCAAATGATATTATTCAGTGAGTTGTTTAACTAGTGTTAAGAAGAAGCAATCATATGTTTGATTACGTAGAGAGAATTGCTGATACACGAGCCCTTTGATCTTAGTAGCACGTGACCTAATAGAACGAAAAATAATCGCACTTAGAGTTTACAAACATGTTGTGTTATAGGAGTGGCCACTTGCAAGTAAACACATACATTATTATCATTCACACATCGACCCTGCAGGAGTTCTGTGTGTTTTCCAAACAATCAAAGTATCTACAATTATTATCTCATTTCTTTTCGCTGAGTGATTAAAAACCGCTGTACAGTAATATAAAACTCCCCCAAACTATAAAAACAAGTTCTTCCTGCCAATGCAGCAGGATATTTATATGGAGTGTAATAGAAATGCAGTGTAACGCGATGAACCCAGTGCTATACGACAACCAAGCCCTTTACTATGATTTGGGAAAAACAGGCTCTTCCAAAGTATTGCAATTGATCTATTATCGTACCAGTCTATAAAAAAGGAGATTTAATTGATTGTAACAACTACTGGGACATCAAATTACTTTCAACTTCGTATAAATTCTAACAAATATAGGCCTATTATTATCCAGACTTATTTTCTATATTGACGACCTAATAGGTGACCTCTCAATGTGGATTTAGAGGAAGTAGATCTGGTTTTTAGTATAAGACAGATTTTAGAAAATAAGTGGGTATACAGAATAATAACTCTGTACATCAACTGCATGTAGATTTGAAAAAGTCATACCATTCATTTATGGGGGAAGAGTTATATAGTTTTCTGCTGGAGTTTGAAATTAAAAAAAAGTTAGACTTTTTCGAATATTTCTAAGTGCACAAGGACCAGATGCATCTACACAGTTTTCGGATAGTTTTAAATCCACAATGGGTTCAACCAACGAAGTGCACTGTCTCCTCTATTATTCAATTTTTGACATCAAATATTTAGACGATGAAAAAGGCCTACAATTCAGTGATTTATTAATAAACTGCTGGTTTATGATGATGTTGTAGTATTACTAGGCGATAGCGAGGAGATACCAAGGGAAAACACGCACACACTATTGAGCAACACTAAGAAAGGAAGTAAACGTAAATATAAACTAATTATATGCTCATACGTAGAAATACATTATATAACCGAAGTTAATAGTTAATGCCAAATGAGGAAAATTCTGAAAAAGTGGCTGAATTCAAATACCTAGAAACAATAATTACAAGCAGGATTGAGACACAAAAATAAAATATGAGCTCAAAACTGGAAATGAATACTACTTTGCTACTTCTCCCAAAAAATATTAAACTGGAAAAATATAAAACTGTTATTCTTTAAGGGAGAAAATATTATGAATATTTGAAATAAAATTCTTAGGATATTTTTTTTGGACCTAAGAGACGGCTGAAGAAGACTACATAACAATGAGATACATTAACTGCGTGGGAATCAGATATAATGAGAACGTTCAGTCACGTACACTGCGATGGGCAGGACATGTGGCACAAAATGGGAATGAAAGAGGGCATGGAAACACGAAAACCAGACGGAAAGCGCCTAGTAGGTAGGCCAAAAAGTATGGGGGAGAATAACATTAACTAATGTTCGAGGGGTATATTATAAGATATTTGGAAAACATTAACTAAGAAACTAGATAAAAATAGAGGATAAGATAAAGTGAAAGTACAATAAATTCTAATCTTAATAGGGATGTGTGACGAACATATGACCGCGCGGCCATAAACCTATGGGTTCTTTAGTGTCAGTGAGTTAATAAGTTATAACTTATAACACCCGAACATACAGAATCTGGTATATCCACACTTAGTTTAAATGAGTGTTATTCGATTCTTTTTAATTTTGTCATGGTCTCTCTGCACTTTCATTTTCACTCTATGACATTTTCTGTTACAAGTATATATTTGTATTGTACACTAGTTGTAGGTATTTTTTTTAAAATATATAATAATTATGCTCTAAATTATTCCGTATAAGTTGCCCAGTTAATATTATGGAGATAATGAAAGAGAGGCAGAACTGTGCAGGGATAGAAGAAGATGGGTGGACCGAGATGAACTCGACTCCTAACGATATTAAGTGAGAGACGAAAATGAAGAAATACTTTACCTTTCTTCTTTCTTTGTAAACGGTAATATGCTTATTACGACCTAAATCAAATGTGGGTCCACTAATGTGGTCTACCAGACGCAGGGAATCTGAGTTAAATCCCCCGGTCGGAATAAGTTTCCTGGGTGAGGTTTATATCGGGGTTTTTCCTGACCGGTAAGAGAAATGTTAAGGCTCTAATTATCTCCGAGCACAATGTGACCGTCATAATCATCCATATTAGGCCTATAATCGTTTTGTTTAGTATGAATATTTGAGTGTCTTGTCTTAAATCGTTCTACATGTTGCCTTGGAGGTGACCCTAGCACTAAGCTATCACTCGTCCTGGGATGTTCTCCATGGTATTGTGTTGTCATAAAAATACGTATGTGATCAAGAGTATAAAATTCTCTCTGACAGGTCATGTCACTGAAAGGCCCATGTGACGTGAGGCTTGTAAACCTACCCACAAAGGGAAGAGTTTAAAGAAAGGTAAAGAAAGAAAGAATTCAATGTTGAGGTTGTCCATCTTATAACATTAATTAATAATAATACACAGCACCTATCTCATACTCTCTAATAGGGAAAGATTATTTCATAGTTTTGCAGTTAATAAAAGAGGCTCTGTTATCGTAATTCGAATAGTTTAGTTACAGTTATTATCAGCGCGCGCAGCTGCCCCGACTAGAAGCTCACATTCGAATCCTGAGGGTTCCAGAGGTGTATTGTGATGGGTCATACCGATACATTTCGGGGTATTCTCAGGGTTCTCCCGTTTATTGAATTTAATCCCATCAACTCTCCCCATTCTCACTTCTCGTCCCTTCATATCAATTTATTTATCATTCACCTTTAATCTCATCTCATGTTAGGGAAAAAATAGTTTGGTTTGCAATCAACAGGTGTTGAGAATACGTAGTTGCGTGGATGTAGTGGAGGGGTACAGCCAAATGACTCCGAGCTTGAACAATAAAAAAAGCAGAAGAGGTCGTAGGATTGTTGTTCCCCTCGCGGTAAACAATTAACCCATGAATGGCGGTATGGGTCATGGGAGTGAAATCCAATGTGTCGGAAGTAGAAGATGACCTACAACTTACATAAACCGTAGAGTAGACTTCCATTTCATTCATCTTTATAATACTGGGATAGCGCAATAGATCTTCGATACTCAGGGTAGTCTGTTCTCCCAGTCTGAATAAAGAACTAAAGGACTACAATTATTACCATGGATAAATATACTGAGCCATAAAAAATGTAACGACTTTTCGATTAATGTTACTAGTGTGTGTTAAGACTCTGTAGCGATACATGATTCAGAACGTGAGGGGGGGGGGGTGACTTACGATAAAGAAAGAAGACCAACTTGATGTACGATTATAGAAATTATTATGTCATAATTTTTATATCTCAAAGTAAAAAAAAAATGGTAGCCTAAGTCACTCGCCATACACACGCTAGAGATACTCGTGTTCGGCATAATACCAGGTTGAAGAATGAAATGAGATGAATCCCCTATTTTCGAAGGTATGTGATAAGCGGATGCTGGGTGACCAGGTCTGTCGCACCATCACAGTAGCAAATAAAATTAAATGTTAACATCAGTGTGGAGAAATGGTGGAATTATTTTTTTTTCATAAGAGAAAAACATGAGAAAACCTGAGGAAAAAGTTTTCTGGCTTCGATTCGTCCACCGCGAACTCCACATAGAGTGACCAAAACGGGTGGAGGGCGAGTGTGGAACCACTTGCGTCACTGAGCACTAGTTTTATAATGTTTGCAAGTAAGTATTAATTACTACTAAAGCAAGCTAAATGTCCGAATTAAATTGTACAGTAGGCCTACATGAGAAACACTGACGTTGACCTATAGTTCAAAAGGCCTACGCAATGCAGAACCATTGTTGAGGGGTAACACAAGTAAGTCTGTGCAATTTAACGTAGTTACCTTAGAGTCAATGGTGATCGAAAATTATTCTTAAAAGACTAGGAAGCGAATGTCGCTACTGTATTCGATTCCAATATATCCCTGTTGATATTCTTAGTCGCCGTAGCGTAGTCGGTAGAGTCCCTGGGTGGATTTCTATCTTTTTTAGAAAAAACGTCGTTGGCACCTACCTGAAAAGCGTATATCGGTCGCGTAGTGGTTTCTGTCCTCAAGTAATGTTTCGCCGATAGTGACGTCATACACCGATATGACGACATACAGGCGGGAACAGGTACGTTTAAAATAACATATGGCAACGCGGTAAAAATCGATGCAAGAGCCAACTAGCGACAGGAAATTGAACTAACCATAGCCGAAGGAAACAACGAGAAAAACAAAGGTAAGGATATATTTTAAACACAACAACGAAAATGCTCATTTTGAATCTCGTAATATAGTAGTACCTCAACGTACAAATTAAAAATATATAACGTCTATATTTTACAAAGAATTAAATGTAATTGAAAATAATAATATATTATATAGGTTATGTTCTTATGTATACGTGTTGTATTTTGAGATTAACTTTTGTTTTTAACGTTTTAAGTTTTAAGGCTAACTATTCAATACGAGGATAACCTGTATAATTTCCAAAATATACCTGTATTTTTATAGTTTAATTTTGATACACTTAAGTCTTGAATAATATTTGACAGAGCATCATATTTAGTATTTTTTACTCATTTTATTGAGACCTACCGGCATTTTTATACTGTCTGTAATACTGATTTTGATTAACTAATTTTATACATGCTCATAATAAATGTATCAGTAGATAATACTGTTTAATTCTATTTTTAGGTACTGTGTTGAAATAAAGGCAAAATAAACAAGGACTTTAAGAAGATTGTGTCTTAGCTGAAAGTTGAATGGAGTTATTAACGTCTTGAGGTATGTTCATATTTATAATGTTTCTGGCAATTAGTTAATGATCATCGAAAAAACTTTAGTTTCATTTCCACTTGATTTTCCATACTATATTCTTGTAATTCTGCTGCACTACATACTTCCTCTGTCTTTACTAACATAACATACTATTTTAAAAGTTTTACAACAAATCTTATAATTTTGTGGAAAAACTGCACTTAAACTAGCGTGAAATATTTTCAAAGTCCTATAGAACAACAGTGCGCATGCACCAGAGTTCATAGAGCCAGCGATAACCCACAATCGAACCACATCGATTATCATCCTCGATTACTATCCGTCGCTATGAAATTTAAATGACCAATATTTGCAATAAATCCCCAAATCTATGTTAAAAAATATGGTAATAATATTAAAATTACCAAACGTTTATTAAAAATGGGTGTACACTTGCTTAACACTCCCTAATGCTGATCCGACCAGCGATAACCCAAAACAGCGATAGAAAAATCATAGACTAAGTAATATACTCTGTGGAGGAAATAGCAGTTAGCATCACAATATTGTCTAACAGTGTCATAATATTGTGATTTGCATATTTAAATAAATACTTCAAAATTGTCTAATAATGTTATAAAAATTGTTTGAAAAAGTTAAAAATATTTGATAATGTTAGTAAATACAGAAGAAGAACTATAATTTACATCAATATAACTGAAAAATCAAGCGCTAGTAGAAGTGCAGTTGAGCCAATTTTTTTTTATAATTATTAAATATTTATTTACATATACAATGATTTCTTTTCAAAGTTCTACAGAATTACAGTGTGCATGCTCGAATGCTTAATGTAACTTCACAATATGTCAGTAAAAGTAGAGTTACCAACATTTGCAATTAATTCCACACATAATTAATGAAATTAACTTGATTTTGTTATGTTCTGATGGGACAGGTTAGTGTACATCAGATTAATGTATACTTAATTAAATATTGTGCACATAATTTATTTTGTTACATTAGGAAGGGAAAGTTTGTGTAATCCATTTCTAATAAATATTTGGGAATTTATTGTGAAGGTTGATCCCATCAGTTTCATAGCTACGTGGTTCCATCTAGTGTCTACTTTATAAAAATTTGCACATGCGCATGTTATTCTGTAGAACTCAGAAAATTTATGGTGGAAATCACAATAAAGTTTTACAAATTTTCTAAGTCCAACAGAATAACTATGTACTGTATAAGCTTAAGGCTCAACAGCAATTTAACTCGCCCTTGATTTTTTTCAGTTTGTTGTAAACTGTAGTTCTTCTTCTATATTTACTAACTTTTTTAATATCTTAAACGTCTTTCAAACAATTTTTATAACATTATTTGACAATTTTTAAGTATTTATTTAAATATGCAAAACACTAACATTATGAATGATACTGTTAGACAATAATGTGATGCTGATTGCTATTTTCTCCACTTGGTCAGTTATTTTCTCTCTCCTTGCAATGTTGTTTCCACCGTTATTGCTGGTTGCAACAATGTTAGGAAGAGATAAGTTAGTCCATTTTTAATAAACGTTTGGGAATTTGAATTTTATTAATATATTTTTTTAATAGGTTTGGGGATTTATTGCAAAGATTGGTCATTCAAATTTCACAGCGACGTTCTGTCATCTGGCAAAAGCTGTATAAACTTTAGTACAATTTCGATAATAATCTATGTGTGGTGAGCAGTGAGAATCCACTAGGCAAGGATGATAATCGATATGTGGTTCAATGGTGGGTTATCACAGACTCTATAAACTCTGGCACATGCGCATTGTTGGGTAAGAAACTGCTGTTTCTGCTAAATACTTCCTAACAAATATTTGCTAGACATTGTAACATGCTACTGAGGGATGTTTAATGCTCGTGGATTGATCCGAGACTTTTTTTACTCTCTCAGTAATGATAATTAACTAATATAAGACAATATCAGAATTTAATAAAATTAATTTGTTTTCCAGGGTGTGTAAGTCCAATGAAGAGTGCTGATGCAGTAAAATGAATGATAGTTTTAAATTAATGTAATATTATTAAATAAAAATTGATAAAAGCATGTAATGTATATTATTAAAATCATTAAATTTATCCTCTCTGAAGATGTTCATATTTCATCACTAATTTTGCTTCTTTTTCATGAAAGTGCTTACATGTGGGACGTTCAGTAAATAATGCACATAATTTTAGTTCTTCATTATTTTTCATTGGAAATGACAAACTTTACAGAACATATATATTCAATCATTCCTTTATAATGTCATTGTTTTCCAACAGATGGCTGTGACGAATTTTAGTTTTAAAATGCCAGTTGCTCATGAAACACGTTCAAAGCATAGATCTGTGATTGAAGATCAGGAGGATCTGACAGTCTTCATTCTACCGCTGACATCAACCCAACAACCGATAGTACTCCTATCCATTGCTTGATTGTCATATGCATTTCGTAAGTGTCTGTGAATGTTTGAAATGGTCTGCTGTTCTGCAGAAAGAAATTCAATCATGTCTCTCTGATATGTACATGTTTTGTAAGCAGCCACCATTTTAAAATTAAAGTACATTGCAATTATTTGTCGGAAAACAATGAAACTTCATGATGTTATAAAGGAAGGATTGAAGATATATTCTGTAAAGTTTCATTCATTTCCAATGGAAGGCAGTCGAGAACTAAAATTATGTGCATTAATTATTGAATGACAGTGAGTTTTCATTTAAAACAACCTCAAGTGTCCTTTAGAGTGATAAAGTTTCAATCTGTTTCCCTCGTCAACAAACCATGACATTTCCTTATAAATTTTTGTTTGTTGATTTCTAGAAAGATATACAAATCTTCTATACAAACACTTTTCCTTTAGCATGCAAGGATTAAGAATGGGAATGATGTTTTCAAAATATATTAAGAGCATAGGATCATACTTTTAGAGGTAAGGTAAGTTTCTGATTCATTTTTTTTTTTTTTCTTCAGAATCCTTCCATGTTGACTTGTCCCTACTATCAACTTTCTCATTTTGATTCCAAAGGCATTTCTTATGTAAATTTGGTTGTTATTCAGTACCAGTGCCCATGTAGCATGATTCAATTTTTATAGCAATGAAATACTTAAGAAATCAGTATGACCAACTTTGCAATGAATTCCAAAATATATGAATGTTCACTCGCTTCATTTTGTTAGGTTGCAATGGGACAAGTTAGTGTACACCAGATTAGTTTATTAAATAATAGGCATGTAATTTATTTTGTTTGGTTGTGAAGGAGCATGTTAGTGTACATCCATTTCTTATAAACATGTATGGAAGGTTGGTCATACCAATTTTATAGACATGTGGTTTCATCTGGCGAGAATTCCATAAATGCTTTCGCATGCATACTGCTATTCTGTCAAACTTAGAAAAATCATTGGTTAAGTTATTGTATAATTTCTCCCTCCTCCCAATACTGCTTGATGATTGCCCACATTGGTCTTAAATTTAAAAAGATAAACCTAAATAATTTGCACTAACATTATATTTCTCCTTTAGTCTAATTTATTATTATAAGGTATTAATTATGTTCTGTATGGCAAATGTAGCAAAAAACATTACACTCCTAATGTATAAACTGGCTGAACATTACCTTATCCTTGATTTTTCAGTTTATTTTTGTAAACTGTAAATTACTCATCCTAACCTTTTTTAATTTTATTAGTTTGGCTGATATTTGAAAAAAAAAGGCGATTTCTGAGATTTATTAAAACTTCATGTCGCTTGTGACAATGGGTGGATTTCTGTTCTCAAATTTTTATGCCACTAGAATAATGTAAACAATTTTAACTTATTCATTAATCAAATTTGCATATTATGTCATTTAAAAACATGTTAATCCATCTTTTTCTGATATGTGGATTAATTTAAATCCAATTATAATCATAAATGTAACCATGGCTATATTAAGAAGAAATGGTTTTCAATGTGCCATTTTTAAATTGTTTCCTGATGTCAATATTATTAAACTATAGAAATTATTTAATATATGTATGAAATTACTGCACTTTATATTTGTACCTTTCGTCTAGAATAGGTTGTTTTAATATTTCTAGATAAAAAATAACTCACCTTAATATTGAAGAGACTAAAGCTGAGAGATTACACGTAACATTACCTAAGTTTCACCAAACTGAATTTTTGTTCATTTGAACAATTGAGATTGAGTGAAATCCTAGGTTGACAACACTTAAATAAGGATAAAGTTTCCATTAAATGCAGTGATAAATTTTTCAAAGTCCCAGACAGACACCATGTGCATGCGCCAACAAATGCAAAGTTGTTTACACTATGGAATCACGCGATGCTGCCAACATATACACAATATTTAATGAACCTAAAAGCTAACCTAATGCAATTTAAGCACTCTAACCTGTGAAAGAATGCAAAGTGAAATTGTGAAGTACATACTCTATGTTGGCGGCATTGGAACATGTATTGTGTATATTCGTTGAATTTAATATGCTATCACGTCATTATGTTACATATGTAGTTAAATATCATAGGAAAATATATTGAAATCATTAGAAAAAATGTAAAATTTATTGTAAGTGGTGATAAATAATTTGAGAATAAAACCCTGTTGGCGCATGCGCGTGGTGTCTGCCTGGGACTTAGAAAAAATTGTCACTGCACTCAATGGAAACTTCAGCACTTAAGTAATATACGAAATTCTCCTTTTGAAGCTTCCTCCCTTCTCACGCTAATGGAACAGACTTTACTGTAATTTTTGTTTTGTTTTATTTATAATATAGAACATGAGATTGAAATACATGTGGGTACAGATACGTGTTACTGTTCTTTGTAATCACACACACGAGAATTTAATGTCATTCTTCAAGATTATTTACAAAATAAATATCTCAATGTATGGAATTTTAAAATATATTTTACACACATGATTTTTACACACATAACTTATCACAACCACTTTTTTCTAATAACACGGTCTTGCATCAAGAAGGTAGATTTTTGTTGTCCTTGCATAACCAAACAGCTTTCGTTGCTCATAACCTAAAACATAAAAATGCCATAATATTAACTACATTATCCAATTTCACATTAAAGAATTCAAGTTATCAACAAGACTATACTATAGGCTAAAATAATCATTGAAAATAGTTATAACTTTAAATAAATTGATCTCAAAATTAAGTTGCATAAATTTAGGCCTAAATGATAAAAGTAATGCAATATTTTATTCAATGCAGAAAACATTACATTATTTTTAACTATGCTGGTTAATTTATAAATGCAGAAAACATTACATTATTTTTTAACTATACTGGTTAATTTATAGGTCACTATTCAAAACATTTAAGAAATTATGAGAAACTTACCTGAAATTTTTATACGTGAAAATCCACATCTCGATCAAGGTTAATAATACCAGATTTATATGGAATCCCACATCCACTTAATAAAATAATGGAGTACGCTTTTTCCGAATCTTCTTCCCGCCTTTAATTTCCTTATATCGAAGCACATTTTATTGTTATCCTTGAGAACGAAGATAAATACGAAAATGTAACCGCCATATTTGACACACCTCCATCCAGGTACGCTGACGTAAACAAATATGGCGGATCCTCCGAACGATGTTCGGGACCGAGACATGGGTAGGTTTTTCGATTTGTTATTAGAAACCAAAAAGTTACGACTTCGATCAAAACTTGAGAACAGAAATCCACCCCCTATCTTCCATTTTGGCGACCCGGGTTCGATTTACGGCGGGGTAAGGGATTTTAAATCTCCACCTTGGTCTGGGTGTGTGTCCTGTCCTTGTGTCCATATGTGAGAATAAAATAAAGTTAACAAAAAAGGTAAAACTTGAAGAAAAAACAGTGTAAACGAAAAGAAAAAAAGTTAAGGGTTAAGTTAATTTAAGGCTAGTCCGTCGCCGCCGTGGCGTGATCGGTAAAGTCCTTACCTTCCACTCCGGCGACCCGAGTTCGATTCTCGGGGGAGGGGTAGGGATTTTTAATCTCCACCTTGGGACTGGGTGTGTCTTGTCCTTGTGTCTATATGTGAGAATAACAAAAAAGGTAAGACAAGAAGAAAAACAGTGTAAACGTAAAGAGGAAAAAGAAAAAAAATCCTACATTCTAACATATCCTGTTGATACACGTATTCTTATAAGCACTAAGTGAAAAATAACTGCTGTTTAGTCCATGAAGAGGTAGAAAAAAAGAAGGAAATGTGTATTATGTAATTTATGGCAATGTTCACATTAAATGTTATCATTGAAGAATTGATGCTGAACATTTTCGAAAGCTTTTAAATTGCGATGGTAGTGAATGAATTCGACGTTTCACAATGAATTAATTATAATTCAGATTATCCTGCTTCCAGAATTTCGGAAAAGTTATTTTCCTATAATTTTTTATTCTATTTTAAGCATTCTGATACGTTTTAAGTTTTTTTTGTAAAATTATTCATAATTTCATACAAAAGGCTCCTCTTATACTAATAATAATATTATTAATATTATTAATAATAATAATAATAATAATAATAATAAAATAAGGAAATATGTAGTCAAGGAAATACGTAAGTACTTTGTATAGTAATCCTGCATGGTGTCATTCGCAATAAAAAGTAGTAATAATAATTACTATTATTATTTATTTATTTACTATCATATTTACAAATAATCGCAAGTAATATTATGTGACGGACTTGTATAAAATATTAATACATATTCGTAATGTATTAAATTAGAACTAATTTATAATAACTCATAGTTAGCTTTTCTCATTCCCAAACAGTCCAGCGCCATAGTCGAGCGGCCTAAGGCATTATGCCTTAGCACAGAGCAACGGAACATGTGTTGATTCTAGCCCCATGGGGGAAGAAATTTTCCCATTGTTTTTTAGCCGATATGGGACCATTGTCCACTCAGCATCGTGAGGAAATTGTGTAGTTACACTTAAGTTTCGGCTCCACGTCTACAAAATGAGCTATAAAGCTAGGGGATCCAAAGTGGACATCAAATGTCACCCCTATACTGGCTAGTTGAGCGTCCACCACTTTTTTATTTGCACGTGTGGATATGAGGCTTAATATGTACAGTAGTAGGCTTCTTCTTCTTCTTCTTCTTCATTCACGGTTTAGGCTTATTTACTAGCCTGTTCCTGCTCCAAATTTTTGCTGTTTCCATCTTTTCTTTGATCTTCACAAACTTCTTCTTCCTCGTGGTGAATAGTTGTATGCTGCGTTTGGTATTCTATTCTCAGTCATCCTTGTCAAGTGTTCTTTCCAGTTTTTTTTCTGTATTTCTCTATTGTTGTGTTTAATTCCTCTAGTTTTGGTTGTCTTATTTCTGTGTTATGTTTTTTGTCTGTTCTTTGATATCCTGCTATTGGTCTGAGGAATCTCATTTCAGCAGCTTGTATTCTGGCAGATTGTTGTGTTGTCTCTGTCCATGTTTCGGATCCATAAGTGATAATAGGCACTGCCATTGTCTTGTATAATTTCATTATAGAGTCTTTCCTGGCTTTATTTTTCAAAGTACTTTTTAGTGTTCCTGTTATATAATTAAACTTATTTAGTTTGTTATTTATATCAGTTTCCGCTGTGTATGATATTTCGCAACCTAGGAAGTTATATCTAACCACTTGTTCTATTGGTTTATTTAGGCTATATATGAAATTAACAATATTATGGGAAACAAAATGTAGGGCTTCATGTAAGCGGCTCCGTGGCGCAAGCGGTTAGACGCTCCCCTCTCGCAGCTGGGGTCTCGAGATCGATTCTTGATCACTCCATGTAGTTTCGTGGACGAAACAGTGCTTGGGCAGGTTTTTCTCGGGGTTTCACCTGCCACAAAATTCATTCCACCATTCCCCACTTGTGAGAGTGGGTCAGGCGTGGTCGGCTGACACCTTGTCGTTCAAACATCTCATCTCGTTCCTCGACCCGACCCTGAGTTTGTCACGAGTTGAGGATATTATTATATACTACACTAGCTAATGCCCGGCGTGCGCTGCTACTCCCAAATAAATGTTAATGTGTTTTTACCACCAGCCCTGAGCTGCTATGCTTGCCCAGGAATCAGATTATCCCGATCTTATTGGCATCAATGAAAGACAAAAATGGCTATTGTGAGTTAAAAGATAAACATATGCTGTCGCGGATTTTTTGTAGAGTGTTTTGAGATATTCAATTCCGTGTACAATAATTTGGTGTATTTGTTATGGTTTAGGCAGCGTAAGCTATTTAAGCGTCAAAATAGGGACTTTATTTCACATTTTTTTACTACAAAGAGTGATTTTTAGGGGTGAAGGGATTGAGTATTACAACTCTCTTATAGCCTATGTTCATTCCCGGAATCTCCTGAACATTAAAAAAAACATAAAAATCGGATCAACGGTATGGCCGCGCATAACTTATAGTACAAACAAACCAACAAACAAACAAACAAACAACATTCATTTTATATATTAGATTAAGTTAAATGTATTCAATCTTAAACAATAATCCGTTCTAAAACTAAATTGTTCTAATAAATTATCATTATTATTTGACAAACACTGTCATGTATTTGTAGGCTATAAATTGTAGTTGTTTACTTCTTGTAGGCCCTACTGTACAAAACTCTGAAATAATATACAGCGTTTGGCCAACATTACAACTTGTTTGACATTTGGAGTGGGTTGTGTTGTATGTTATGTAACGGCAGATGTAAACTAATTCAGACATACAATTTTATGGCAGTTATTTAAAATTCAATAGATACCCGAAGTCAGGCCAAGTTTTACTGTGATGGGCGCCGAAAACTGGAATGAGTATAATACAATTTGATTACACCATGTCATTAGAAAGTAATGACACAGACAAATTATACTATGCTACACGAGTGACGATTTTCGCAAATAAAAAAGTATTGTGTAAGTAACAGTTATATATAGCATGTTGCATATAATACACTGTTAATAGCAGACCAGCAATAAATTTTGACTGGCGTGTAAGGATTGTTTGATCTCTCCCTTATTGTCATTTTACAATATTTTCTACACATTACATCGTTACGTACCTAAATTTATACATTCCTAACAACAATAATTCACTACAAGAAACACGGAGAAGTCCGTATTCAAATAAACATCGCCCAACTTCATTAAAATAAAAATAAATATAATTAAGGATAAAAAATAACCGATTCAATTAATTAGGTGTAAAAGCCAACTCCACTTTTAACTTCGCCGGAACAGGCTGCATAGCCTAAACCTTGTAGTAGAAGAAGAAGAAGAAGCCAACTAATCGAATTACAACAATATAAACTGTATGTCTCTACTACATTATGTGCATATAATAATAAAATAATAAAAAAAATGATTTCATAAGTATAGGTTATGTCAATACTAAAAAAAATCATTGTTAAACCGTTGAGGTGGAGAGTCATAAAATAAAATAAGTTAAAATACCTTCTTAGGTAAAAATGGGACGGATGTCCTGAAAGACCTACAGGCATATTTTAAAAGTTGAGGACGACGGATTTTACCTAAGAACGTATTTTAACTTATTTTATTTTATAGGTTATGTGCACAAACAAATATGTCGGTCTTCATAAACTGGTTATTTACAATGTTGTAGAATAGTACAAGCATTCTTAGTGACTATTTAACTCATGCCCCAGATGACGTTTCAATGTATCTTCTTTTATAACCAATCACAGTCGTGTTTCCCCGATATTTATCAATTAAGTTTATCATATCAATATTCGGAAAAAGTAATAGCATTATTTTGCAGTGACAGACTCTCTAAGAAATACGGCTACCAGATTGTATATATAGTGCACGAATGTAAACAGATACTGCTTGCAGGATATAATAGAAAAGCATTCGTAGTAATTGATTATACCACTAAAAAGAAACCACTCTTTGCAATTTCTTAAACGTATTATTACCCAGGAATTTACGTTCCAGAAAAATATAATTTACATTATAGGACATGAGAAATTAATTAATAACCTATAATGTTGGTTATACACAGTTTGATGCGTCTCATGTTTTCTCCACTAGGGTGCATTCTTACATTATAGCGAATCTTAGGCAATAAATATATGATCTCGTTGCAGTGATAAACAAATGAAGCATAACAAACGTTTCTAATTTGTTTTCAAACATCGCCGTTTACATTAAATATATGTAACTATTTTAAAATAACTATTAAATAATGGTTTGTGAGTAAACAGGTTAATTTTATTCGTTAAATAGTCCTAACAAATGCCACTCTTGATTTCCAAATTCTCTAGATAAATTCACGATTCACTTCATGTGTCGATAATTTGGAAATCACTCGTGGCATTACTTATGATAAGTTGTCATCTCTCGACTATAGTGCTGATAAAGTGATTTTTTATAAAATAAAAATAATGTTCTATGAATATAAGAGATGAGACGGATTGTAAAGAGGGCGTTGCATGTCATGTTTGGACGCTGGTATCGCGTACAGTTCGCAATAATATACTGTGTATAGTGACGTAATAACTCGTAATTCTTATCTCAAAACAGTGGGAAGTAGGAAATTATTCTCAGAGTGTCACTTCTGTTGAAATTTCTATAAGAAGGAAAGAAAGAAAGGAAAATGTTGTAGATAAAAATTAACACCTTAACAAATAGGCTATAAGAAACTATTTCGTTTAATCACAAAATAAAAAAAAATGTCAGCAATGTAGAAAGATAAGAATTCACATAATTTTACTGGAAACACAGCCTTATTTGGCTGAGATCGTAAGCAATGTCTGGCTGAAAAGTTGTAAATCAGAAGAATTATCTACGTGCGGCTGTCCTAGTGTCTGTTAGAGTTTAAACGTACTTTCATACGATACCGAACTGTATGAGACGCCAACTTCCCGTGCACTTGCGATTTCCCACGCTTTTCCTTCCAGTTGTTGTATGTGTGTCAGCCAAATCTCCTTGTAGCTTTATCTCATTATAAAATTGATTCTATGTTCTTTCTGTCATTCACTAAGTCAATTAGTCACTGTCAGTTACAAACTTTGTCATTAACTCAATGATTGTGCAACCAGTCTTTCAATAAGCAACTCTACGTGACATCACGATAAAATTAAATAAGAAGAGACTAAGTTATTCAATAGTTGCATGTATATTGACATTCTACTGAACTTTCTTTGAAGTAAAACTGTTTTATAAATTAATAAAATCTAAAGATTTTGCATTTTATAAAACTATCTTTTTTTGACTTGTATTACTTTCATGTTCTTCAGATAGGAGTAATTGAGTAAACAGACTGATTTGGAATACCAACTTATAGTACTGAGTTCATTTTGTAATTAACAACATGCCAGGAATAATGGAAAGTCCTCAGGAACTGCGAAAACTAACTGAATTTCTCAAGAGGTCGATTTTGCAAATTTACGGAATGCGCCTTTCTTTTCATAATGATATAGCCTAGCTCGAATATCAAGTTTCGTTGCGAGAAAACAAAAATTGAATCGTGTAGAACATTCAACTTTCTGGTTAATCTCATCTTTTAATGATACAATTTTACTGATTTTTTTAAATTATTAGCCCAAATACAATCAGAATTTTAATTGGATGAGAATAAAAATGATTAAATTAGTATATATTAAATAGTAATTATATTTAATCTGATGAATTATTATAAGGAAATTAGGAAAATATTTATTCGCCTGTTTATAAAAAAAAGTTTATTTTTATCTTTATTGTTATGAATAATTTTCCTTTATCTAAGAGGACTTCATTCATTTTGATTGAAACGATCTCGTCATTACGCTTATTGTTCAAATGTTAAAGTGCGAGTTCGATTGCGATAAAACAAACATGACAATCGCTAGCATGTTGTTAAATTTCACCTTTCAGGTAAACTCCAAGCTATAATCATCGGATTTCGATGATCATTTGATAATCATCAACAACAGCAGCACTACAGCCCGATTCGAATTTCGGCTTCTCAGTACCTTCTTCCAGACTTCTCTGTTTTTAGCAACCAGCCACCATTCCTCGATTTTCAGCTTCCTCAGATCCTCCAAAATTCCATCCATTCATCTCGGTCGTGCCACGTTTATTTTTCCTTCAATTTTAATTTCCATAATTTTCTTGAGTTCAGTTATTCTTTCTATGTGCCACACCCATCGTATTCATGAAACTTTAATTGATGTAACCACATCAGGAGACTTATAGCCCTACTTCTGATACAGCTCAGAGTTATATCTTATACGCCATTATTTCTTGCTGCATATTGGGCTACATATATTTTTCTTGGTCTTCTTTTAAATTCACTTGGTGTTGACATATAGTAATTTCTTGATAATACTATTTCTCATTTTATTTCAGTATCATGTGCCGAATTTCGTTGAGATAAATAAAAACTTGCTGCAGTTAGAGCGATTTTGAAATATTCATTGCAGATCAATTTTCAGATTTTTCCAATTAACGAACTCGAGTTTACTTTTACTTTTTTAGCCGATTGCTAGATGACAGGAGTTGGGTTCCGAAAGAAACAAAAATTCCTGCCTCTAGACCGTCAAGAAGACCACATACATATGTGTACATAGCATATATATGGGGGCATGCCATAGGGTAGTTGGTTAAGGCATACGCCTACAAGCCGGAAGGTTATGATATAGAGTCCCGACGTGATCAGCATTTTTTAAACTGTCCCAAATATTCTGGCGGCACCATAGTCCTGAGATCGACTCAACCTCTAACGAAACTGGAGGCTTAAAAATCTGACTGACATCCCGTGTCGAATGCCTAGAAATAATGGAGTCCTAACCTGTTACTACTCAAACGAGCTCCTAAGTCATGTAATGGGGTCATTTCATCTACATATAACTTATAGGACCTAATAAAAAATTTGTCATCGTCAGTTTCGATATCTACAAAGTAGCATCGACGAAGATTTGTAAGAATTAAAAAAAAACACCTATTTTCATATGAAAAATCTCAATAATTTCATTCCTTCAGAATTCGATAAAAAGTAAAAGGAACTATTATTACACGCTTTATATTAGCTTGACCTGTATCTATCTATCTATCTATGTAACGGAATCTTTCAACGCGATTTTCACCCACTTAAAATCGTCGGATCGACTTGAAACTTTGTATACTTGTAGAGGACCCGTGACAATACAATAATTTCATATTTATTTTCTAAAATCCTGGCCATAATCATCAGAAAATAAAAAAAAAGTGTTTTTGTATCAATGTAACGGAATCTTTCAACGCGATTTTCACCCACTTAGAAACATTGGATTGACTTGTAACTTTGTATACTTGTAGAGGACCCGTGACAATACAATAATTTCATATTTATTTTCTAAAATCCTGGTTATAATCATCAGAAAATAAAAAAAAGTGTTTTTGTATCAATGTAACGGAATCTTTCAACGCGATTTTCACCCACTTAGAAACATTGGATTGACTTGAACTTTGTATACTTGTAGAGGACCCGTGACAATACAATAATTTCATATTTATTTTCTAAAATCCTGGTTATAATCATCAGAAAATAAAAAAAAGTGTTTTTGTATCAATGTAACGGAATCTTTCAACGCGATTTTCACCCACTTAGAAACATTGGATCGACTTAACTTTGTATACGTGAAGAGAACCCGTGACAATACAATAATTTCATATTTTGTTTCTAAAATCCTGGCCAGAATCATCCGAAAATCAAAAAAATGAAAACTGGTATAATAGGTTGCGGACTTGTCGAGTTTTTAGTCAATCAGTTAGTAGAGCAGTGAACTCTTAGTGGTATATAAATTCAGTAATCCATACGTCGCTGGTTCAAATCCGGCTGGGAGGGTTTTTTTTATAGAAGAGTATTTCTTTTAGCTCATACTACAATAGTATCGAATTTAAAGATATTTACATTTTTATCTTATTCTGTAAAATATTAAAACTAAAAAATAAAAAATAAATAATAATTTTAAAAAACTAAAAGAACACGCTTTATTAGAAAACTAAAAGATGAAAAATAATTTTAATTTCCAATACGCTTGGGATAAAATAAAGTGGTCAACAAAAAAATCATCTCCAACACATATAGAATAAAATTAGAGTTATCAACAAAAAAATAATTTTACCATCAAAAGCGTGGGGTGATTTTTATGATTTTTACATTTTCTTCTTAGAGAGCTTACTTTTACCATTATCTGTTTATTATCAAATATATTAATTGATATAGAGCACCCCACGCTTTTGATGGTAAAATTATTTTCTTTTTGTTGATAACTCTAATTTTATTCTATATGTGTTGGAGATGATTTTTTTGTTGACCACTTTATTTTATCCCAAGCGTATTGGAAATTAAAATTATTTTTCATTTTTTAGTTTTCTAATAAAGCGTGTTCTTTTAGTTTTTTAAAACTATTATTTATTTTTAAATTGATTTCGTGGTTATGTTTTGCTAACTTTGTCAGAATACTTAAAAATTAAAATTGTGAAATATATGAAAGGATAGGTATTAAAAAAACTTCAACGATTTATTAATTAATTATTAAAGTGTATTTCAGATACTCATCGATATGAAAATATGCATATAAATTATGGAAGACAACTTAAATCTCTATAAATTCATTCCTACACAACTTCTGGAAATATGCTTCGTCTTTCAATTGAAACAAAATTTTGATTGAAACAGCAGCTAGCATCATTGTTACAATTGCCGACCTAGCATTCTGTTACACTGTCATTTCCAACAACAAAATTAAAATACGAGTATTATTCTAAATATAATACGTTATGTGCTCTAATACATCCCATTGCACTTCACGTGCTTCGGGCATCGAACCGATGGCATTAATGTGTTCTATTTTTAATTTTTGCGCAGCACGTCGGCACACCAGTTTACGTTGATCATGTATTCTTGTATTGTGGACAGAGAGGAGTGTAAGAGAGTGTATTTTTATGTGTTTGTGTAGATACATATGTTGTATGAGTGATGATGTTTAAAAGAAGAGAGAAAGTGGAACCCGGTACCGGTAAATAGCCTACACCTATCGAAAAACACCAAGGGGGCACCAGCTTTAAAGTCCCTTTCCGACAGACGAATCGTTATCAACAGTAACACATGTCTTCCCAACACATGTACTAATGAGAGATTTGCAGCTTAAACCTGCGCAACCTAGCGGTAAAATTCGTGCACTATCGTCTCTCTTGGTCCCGAGATTTAAAAATTTGCAGTTATATTAATTAATATAAGAATTAAAATTTACAACACCGTTGGATATCGAACCCGGGCGAGCTATTCAGGCTACAACCTGTGCCAGTATGACGGACTGTCAATTAATATTGTACTTATTAAATATTTATCATAAGTAATGCCACGAGTGATTTACAATTTATCTAGAGAATTTGGAAATGAAGAGTGGAATTTGTTAGGACTATTTATCGAATAAAATTAAGTTGTTTACTCACAAATCATTAATTAAGTATAGTTATTTTTAAATATTTAATATAAGCGGCGATGTTTGAAAACAAATGAGAAACGTTTGTTATGTTTCATTTGTTCATCACTGCAACCAGATCATATTTATTGCCAAATACAATCGCAATATTGTAAGAATGCACCCTAGTGGAGAAAAAATGAAACACATGATTAGAGGTTATTAATTAATTTCTGATGACCTATGATGTAAATATGTCAATTATATTTATTACCTGGGAAATAATACGTTTCAGAAAGTGCTAACAGTATTTTTTTTATTGTGGTATAATCAATTGCTACAATGTTTTCTATTATATCTCGCAAGCGGTATTTGCTTACATTCGTGCACTATATAATTAAACAATCTGGGAGCCACTTGCATTCTAGAATTCTTGCATCTTAATATATAAATTACTATATTCAACGTATTTCTTCGAGAGTCAGTCACTGCAAAATAATGCTTTGATCTATTCAGAATATTAAAAGGAGGAGCTTTCTTTAATATGATAATCTTAAGTTGATAAATATCAAGGTGAAACACGACTGTGATTGGTTGTAAAACAAAATTCATTGAAACTTGATTGGTCATTGACTCCCATTTGGGGCATGAGTTAAATAGTCATATTAAATATGAAATTTATTTTTTAAAATATTTTTGTGGATAGTGCTAAATGAAGCTGAAACTGCTCTCAACGCGACCTCTGCTCATACGTTGGTAATCAGTAGGGCTGAAAAAAAGTAGCGGTATCAGGATAGTAGCTAATTTCTATACACATTGTCGAGCGCCTCCACCGCCTGCTCGGAGCGGAGAGTGTGTATGTTCGACTCTCATCAGTAATAGACCTGTTTACGTGACGTGCCGAAACAAAAATTGTGAAAAGATGAGTCCATTCCTATACAAAGCGGACTGTACTAGAAGTGTGTCCCGAGTAGCGCGTGTCAACGTGCAGTTTGTAAACATAGCGGTCTAAGTACGATGCACCCTAGCCTATTACCAATACTTTTTTCCAGCCCTAGTAATCAGTTATGTTCTTCTTTTGTTTCTCAATTCATTACTTATTCTTTATACGATGTTAATTTGGTAAATAAACATAGCCTATGTATAATTAATTATAGCTAAACGTTAATAACACATTTTTCATTGAGAAAAATAATGTTATAAAATAACTTTCATCTCTCTGAAAAAAGAGTAGACTCACGCTCATGTGGTCAGAGCTACTGACGTCAGTTCAGATCAGACAATAGGCATTTTTCCTTCAAGGGAATCATTCTAGTGATCGCTCACCATCCGAAATTGAGGTTAAGCTCAGGTTTAAGGACTCTCCTGATGATTCGTTGTAATATCATCGAGGTAACAGCTTACAGGGGCCACAACTTCAGAACTAGGTTATAATTCCGCCAGTGCCAACTGAGAATACCAGAAATGCCTTAAGACAACCTGGTGGCACTGGAAAAAAAAATGATGTCTGAAAAATATTTATCAATGGGCAATGTAAACTAGAAAATGCGTATCTATGATGATCTCATTTATAGCTTGTTGTTTTTAATAAACTGTTATTTTCTTGCATTCTGCTTTACAATAACACAGTGATGAAGGAAAATAACGTAAGTTATATGAATGAAATTCTGATATTTGATCTGCTGGAATGAGATACCTTCGGAGGACTGCAGGATACACACTGTTAGATCAGAAAAAATGAAGATATCTTAGAAGAATTACACATGGAAAATTTACAAAACAAAAATTTCTAATTATAAGTCAAGATAGATGCAACATGTTCATCGAATGGAAGATCACAGGATACCCAAACAGATGTTAAGATATCAACCTGCAGGAAGAAGAAGACCAGGACGTTAACTCAAAAGACTTCTGGATGGTGTTTCTCTTGAGGCCGAAACAGGTCAACAAATGGCCTAAATTCGTGAATGTACTATGATGGTATTGATGATGATGAAATTCTGCTGTGGTTGGAATTTGAAGAGAAGGAAGCGACAATGTTTTAGGTGGAGAGGGAGTTATATCAGTCATACATTTCCAGTCAAAAAGTCCCAACCACAATCAACTAAGCGGACGTAATGTTATTTCCTCGAATTGGTAACCACTGTAGATTAAAAATAGTTCTGGTCAATTGTTTATCACTCAACTGAACATGTGTAATGATTTGTCGCCTAACGGCACAAATTAATTTTAAAAACAATTAGAATGACATTCAATACTCACTTTAACATATTTTATAAATTACTCATAAATAACTGTCGATACATTTATAATGCCTGTATGATTGAGCACACTCAGTAGGATTAAGAAAAATATCATCTTACTAATACGGAAGTTATATCTAGAGTCAAATGTACCTCCGAGACAACACGAACATTTAAAATAAGACACACCATTCACTCACACATTCACAGTAAACAAGGCGAATTCGATATGATTGATTTCGATGACCAGGTGGTGTTCGGGCTACTTGGACCATAAAGTTTCCGACATTTGTTTTACAAGTTAGAAAAATTCCCCAAAAGTTCACACTGGGGATCGATCCCAATCACTCTGCATCTGAGGCAATGATGTTACCTCTAGAGTACAGCAGTGGACGATCATCAGTCATTAGGAAATAATTTAATACCGTAATACGTCGATCTCAGTGGTTAATTTCCTTGCTCTAGTACCAAGGGTCGCTGGTTCAAATCCGACCGGGGTCGATTAATTTTTAAGATGGAAAAATCCAAGGAACAAGTCCTTCGGGAGGTACTTCAAGTTTGAAGATTTTCAGCCTCGTAAAAGAATATCAAGCCTGTATAATGCTCTGAGCAAAATTTACTTTGTCGTCAGCGTCCACTGCTTTTTCTATTAGATGTTTCATTGAGGCGAAGTACTAACCACATTTCTTTCATTGACATCTATAGGGAAATAAGAGTAAAAAAGAGTCTGGTTAAGAAACTCATCTCTAAGGGAATACCCATATACTGAGCAGAATGAACGGAGATAAATCATAATGTAAAGTAGGTCTTGTATTTGTTGTGATCCCATAGATAAAATCTTATATATAAAAATTAATGTTTGTTTCTTTGTATGTTTGTTTGTTTGTTCGTACTTTTCCGCGGCCATACCGTTGATCCGATTGTGATGGGGATTTTTGCAAAATGTTCAGGAGATTCCCGGGATGAACATAGGCTATAAGAGAGTTGTGATACTCAACTCCTAGACCCTTAAAAATCGCCCTTTGTAGTGGAAAACGTGAAAAAAGTAGCTCTTTGGACGCTTAAATGGCTTACGCTGCCTAAACCATAAGAAATACACAAAATTAATGTACACAGAATTTAATATCTCAAAAAAGTCTTGCGACAGCATATGTTTATCTCTTACGGATAACTCACAAAAACCATTTTTGTCTTTCATTGGTACCAAGAGTCCCTCATCTCTTACGGATAACTCACAATAACCATTTTTTGTCTTTCATTGATACCAAGAGTCTCGCGCCGTAGCCGAGTGGTTAAGGCAAGAAGTCTTGGCGCAGAACTACGGGACTTACGCTGGTTCAAGTCTCTACGGGGAAAGAAATCTTTCTCATGAAATTTCGGCCAGTATGGGACAGTTGAACAGTGGGTCAGAAATGAAATCTAGCTGGGAAAAAAAAAAAAACTGTTTTGACCCACTCTCATCAATTTATCTTTTTTTTTCACTCTAATATAATTGTTATGTGACGGTTCTTAACTTATCTGCAAAGGAAGGTACAATTCTAATGTTTATGAAGACAATGTAAACATCGGAAGCTGCCGATGGTTAAGAACTCATCTGGTCTATATCCCAGTTGTGTTATTAGCGTTGTGTGTTCAAGTTCAGTGAGCTTTTCTTCTTATTCTATATGCATACTTCACCTCAAGGTTTGTAATTTTATTGATATATTTAATGTTTCTATATAACCAGATATTATGTTAAATACATGTGGAATCATACCTTCCAAGTCCGTCTCCGTGGCGTAGTCGTTAGAGTTCGTACATTCCACTCCGCCGACCCGGGTTCGATTTCCGGCGGGGTGGGGATTTTAAAAAATCTCCACTTTGGGTCTGGGTGTGTGTGCTGTCTCTAATGCTCAACTGAGTGCACATTTCCTATTAAATAAAAAAAATCATACCTTCCAAGCACTAAAAAAATTACACAATCATCTTATTTTAAATTGAGCTGCAAAGCAGTGGCGGTTCCAGGGAGGGGACCATGGCCCCCCGAGAATTTTTTAAAGATAAATTATGATTCTAATTAATGAACTATTATCGTGCACTTAAAAATGAAATAAACGTCGGTGTATTAAGTAGCAAAGAGCGTTGCTGACCGGTCACGAGTAAATTGGTGATCGAGTTTCTCATATGTAGGCTAGGTCTATATATACATTTTTTAAATTAAATTTTTGTGTGTGTCTGTTTGAGTCCCTCGATGGTTTAGATCACATTTGGACCCTCTAAAACCATTAGTTATAGGAGTTCACCTGAAGTGAAAATTGAAAAATCGCTTTAGCGGTGACATTTGTCGACGTTTCACAACTCAATATTGTCCAAAAATGAACGAAATTCCAATTAGAAGTGGAGGTTTACTTGAAATCCGAAATTAAAAACTCCTGTATATCGACTGGACCGATTTGGATGATTTTTTTTTTCTGTGTATTTGAGTGAGTCCCTGGATGGTTTAGATTCACAATTGGACTTGGTAGGTGGCGCGGCGATTGGGTTATACGAGGGTTTTTTTTATGTCAGATGCGTAGTCATATGCATTATCGTTATGTTCCGACGTAACTATGTGACGTCATCATTCACACTTCTTGAGCCACAACAGAAGGCTGTAAGAGGTTTTCTTGCGAACTTATTTAATAATATCTAATTATGTCCTAATTACTGAATTTTATGGTAAAAATGTAACATATTTTTATCGTCCGCCCATGACATGAGAATTGAACGTTCGGGCCGGACAACGTATGTCGGGTGCGCTAGTGTATTATAAATTACTGTAAAATGTAAATGGTTTCTAATCAGACAATATTCCTTCATCTTCGTCCTTCTATTTCCCCAGGAAGTCATCTGTGTAAAAAGTAAAGCATCACATTATATTATTAGGGGGTTGTCAAAACATTAAAGGGAAGTTTGAATTTATAACTGAAAATAATACGTATTTCAGTAACAGAATCTGAAAATAATACGTATTTCAGTAACAGAATCTGAAAATAATACGTATTTCAGTAACAGAATAGTTATTGTCGATCGTTACTTAATACAGACTTTCCAGTTCTTAATTCCTGCTTTCCAGAGATTCCTATCTTCCCATTGTCATTCTTCATTACCCCTCTTCATCATGACATCATATATATTCCCTCATACCATGTTCTTCTACTTCTCCTCCATTTCCTTTTCAATGGTACCATCCAAAATATGGTTATTGTCGATACGATTATAAATATATTTGTATAAATGTAAAATTAGATTTTTTGTTTTGCGATTTTCTACATAGAATAGGCAGTCGATTTATCGATTAATTACATAACTACATTCCATTGCGCGATTGGCCTACCAGCCACATAAGCCATTTAAACGTGACGATCATCCAGCCAGTGTAAGAGCCCCTTAGCCGTTATAGCTGCTTTTTCCAACCTTGAGCCGCTACATTGAAAATTAAGCAGAAACCATCTTTAAAAATACGCTCTTCACGCAGAGTTTTGCTCCACTAGCAACTAGAATTATTCACGCACGAGTATTTGTAGATTTAGCCTCTTTTTCGCTACAGTTTTCATTTATAATAAATTATTGTATAAATATAACGATTTAAAATATTGTAACAATTACACTGGGGAACAAAAAAATATTTTTTTCTTGGTGCCTGAAATTTTTCACCTGATTCTGGGTATTTCGGCACTGCTGATTCCAAAAATGTCATCCATTTTGTTGCAGCAGCTCTAGTTTGCAAGATATTGATGATACTGCTCTTATGTACCACCATTGTAAATCGATTGTTTGCATAATACTAATTGATTTAATCCAAGTTATATTCATGTTGTTGTTGCCGTTTGCATATGTAATTTTACTAATTTGACAATTGTTTATCCTTTTTCTAGACTGACATGGCTTCAACACGAAGAAAATGTGTGAATAATCCTGATGTGTTTTGTTTCATCTGTGGGGAGTACACATTCACTCAACAAAGAAAACCTATAACTGACTTTGTAAGAAGAGCTTATTTGGCCTATTTCAAAGTACAACTGGGAGATCAAGATAAGCCTTGGGCACCTCACATTGTATGTAAAACGTGCACAGAGCATCTACGACAATGGACAAATGGGAAACGGAAATGCTTGAAATTTGGGGAACCAATGATCTGGCGAGAACAAATTAACCATAGTGATGACTGCTATTTTTGTTCAGTCAATGTAAAGGGCATCAATAGCAAAAACCGGAATAGATGGGTATATCCCAATCTACGCTCCGCAAGACGCCGTGTTCCACATTCAGAGGAGATACCTGTTCCAATTTTTACCAGTCTTCCAGAGTCACCAGAAGAAGAGGATGATTCAACTGAAAGCTATTCTGAGGGAAATGACAGCGATTTCCCAGGACCTTCATCAGTTTCATCCGGTTTTAGTCAAGCGGAACTGAACGACCTCATAGGGATCTAAGTCTTCCAAAGAAGTCATCTGAGTTGTTAGCTTCCAGGCTGGCAGAGAAACAATGTCTGTTACCGGGAACAAAGGTCACAGTCTATCGCAAAAGAGAAACAGACTTCCTGCCATTCTTCACAGTAGAAAATCAATTTGTTTTTTGTATGAATGTTGAAGGACTGTTAATGAAGCTGGGTGTAAGAAAATACACACCAAGTGAATGGCGGTTATTTATAGATAGCTCCAAACGCAGCCTAAAATGTGTTCTTTTGCATAATGGGAACATATACAGGTCAATCCCAATTGGTCACTCAGTTTCTATGCGTGAAAATCAACATACAATAGCTACAGTGCTAGAGAAGATCTCTTACCGTGATCACCAATGGGTAATGTGTGTCGATCTCAAGATGGTGAATTTTCTTCTAGGACAACAAGGTGGGTACACCAAATACCCATGCTTTATATGTTTATGGGACTCTAGAGCCCAAGATCAACATTGGGTGAGAAGGCATTGGCCTCTTAGAGAAAGCATGACCGTTGGAGAAAAAAACATCGTTGCAGAACCTTTGGTTGACAGAAACAACATCATCTTGCCACCACTGCATATTAAACTGGTTTAATGAAACAGTTCATCAAGGCGTTGAATAGAGATGGAACATGTTTTGGCTACATATGTACAAAATTTCCTGCACTGAGTAAGGAAAAAATAAAAGCAGGTATATTGGATGGACCACAATCCGCCAACTTATTAATGACCATCAATTTCAAGACTCAATGAATGATACTGAAGCAGCCGCATGGTCTTCGTTCTGTATGGTAGTGAAGATTTCCTTGGAAACTATAAGTCTCCTAATAGTGATGAACTAGTGGAGAATATGCTCACTGCTTTTTGTGCACTAGGTTGTAACATGAGCATCAAATTACACTACCTACACAGTCATTTGGATCGATTTCCAGACAATCTTGGAGATGTAAGTGAGGAACAGGGTGAGCGTTTTCACCAGGAATTAAGTACAATGGAAGAAAGGTATCGTGGACGGTGGGATATACATATGATGGCGGACTACTGTTGGAGCATCCACCGAGAATGTCCAAGATCATTGCATCGGAGGAAATCACAGAAACGGGGATTCTGCGACCTGATGGAGGAAAATTAATGATTCTAACGAGACTAATGTGTAAATAAATTATGGTAGTTATATAGATACAGTTGTTTCATGAAAAAGAAAGTATTTGTTCTTTTGTATTTAATTGTATGCGAGTAATATAGTTGTATATGTGGACCAGTATTTTTGAACTGGTATATAATTTGAATAAACTCTATCTCAA
Source organism: Diploptera punctata (assembly GCA_030220185.1). Taxonomy (NCBI): domain Eukaryota; kingdom Metazoa; phylum Arthropoda; class Insecta; order Blattodea; family Blaberidae; genus Diploptera; species Diploptera punctata. Next base: position 538,120 of record JASPKZ010007850.1, read on the forward strand.
AAACTAGAGCTGATAGGACGAAACTGAAATCATCTTTGGAATCAGTGACCCAAATATACCCATAAATAGGTGAAAACATTAAGGCACCAAAATCACTGTTCCCCAGTGTTATTGCTGTTTATTGTAGCTATGCAAATTCCTCACAGTAGTGAGTGAGTACTGGTCGCATTGAGACTGAAATATCATAGGAAATTTTCTCTCCCTGTGGGGAATCCAACCAGCAAATGCTAATAGTTCTTCGCCACTCATGATGTACCAAGCCACTCGGTTATCTTACAAGCATAAAATTAATATTTTTGTAAATTACTTCCACACTACAATTAATATTATCATTAACCTGTATTTTTCCCCAAATGCTTAATAATTTTATATCCTTAAAATTGATAGTTTTGAAGTTTCACTCTTGTTCTGAATGAACTATAGCAGGTGAATATTCTGTAACAGAGACCTGTTCGTTGAATTAAATCCGTGACCCGAATGGTCGTGGGTGAACGCTTGTTAAGTTCAACTAGGTGAAGTGAATATGTAATTCTGTTGTCATGTTTAGTCTCAACTGATAAACAGATTACACCTTCTCCTTGTAGCTTTTAAACGCTACCTGTTGCTTCGGCTTATTTGTATTGGATACCACGACCCTTCCCTAGATCCATTCCCAGTTGTACGAGCAATCGAGACTGGAATTGTTCTGTCACTCACCGGCTCAAATAAAACAATAAGTTCAGTGTAAGGACTTGATTCTCATTATGTTCAAACATTTTGTAAATTCTCTGTAGCGAAAAAAAAGATGGAAAATCAAGTAACTTGAAAATCCAGTTGTATTTAAAATAGTAACAAACAATATATCTTAAAATGATATAGAACAAAATGTAATGATATTTAATTAACAGTTCTGTAAATTCTGCTTTAAGGGTCGCTTTCTCCAACTAGTGTTAACTTAATTCGATTGATCTTAGATTCTTTCTTGGTTCAAACTGGAATTGGTTTTACAATAGTGATTTATTTCTTAAACGAGATTAAAGTTAAATATTTAACATGGTAGGTTTGAACTTACTGCAGGTTTTGTTAAACATGATAGACTTTCTTATTTTCATTTATTATTAACTCTAACAAAATGACGTTGTGCACAATACTAAAAGCAGGAGATTTATTTTGAACTTCTTAACGAAACTCATTAATATTTTCAAGCAATAATAAGATTAATGATACCTATATTGGGGATAAGAATGTGTATTCTGCAAAATGGAATACAATTAATTATTTTACAGATTTCGAAACATATTTATACCACATGAAGATGCAATAAACTAAAAAAAGTTAGCTCTAGAAATTGTGTTTATTTTATGTTTTTTTTTTAATTTTGGTAGTTTGTATAACACTGGAGATCACTGTAAAGTTCACCTATTCACTGTGTTACAGCGGCGATCTTCTTCTTCGTTTCCTGGTTTAGGCATTAGTTGCCTGTTCCGTCTTCACTAATAGATCTAAGAGATCTCTTCCGAGGACTCTGATATTACAGCGGGGATATACTTATTAATTCGATTTAGTTCATCTTTCGGGGAATGATTGAATACTTTCCTTTTCTGTCGATTATAATTTATTTAAAAATAAATTGTCAGTAGGCTTATTTCATACATAAACAAATAATGTTAAATCGATCTTCGTTTTCGCTTAGAATAATCAAGAGGACAGCCAACATTAGTGTACTTTCGTTTGGGGTACCTCAATCTAAGTTTAAACATAATCTGATGTAATGCAGGGAGAACGGAAATCGGAAAACCCTAATAGAAAGTGAAAAGTAAAGAATCGATTTAAAGTAGCATTGTCTACTACAAAACCCCCTCAAACTCATTGGACTAAATCAATTCCAATGTATGGAATAGCGGATAATAAATTAGTAATAACTGTTGCTCCTCAAAAAGATATTTGTCCCCATGGGAGGACATACCCCATAAATGCTGCAGCTATAGTTAAAAATAGGATTATACTGATTTTATTTCAACCATGTTTAATCAATTTTGAAGAAAGGGGCTGTAAGATTCATTGTCGGAATATTTTAGTTTAACGTTAGAATGACAATAAAAACATTTAATCACACGATAGTTTTTGAAGATGGCATTTTTCATTGCTGTAATTTCATAAGGGTATATTAATTTATTTTAATTAAATTTTTTGTTATTTCTGAATCACAGATTTTATTTAACTGCCATCACTTTTACAAGTGTTTTCCATCCGTTCCCCGCTGAAAATCAGGCTTCTATTTTTCGTCGGGTGCTTTTAGTCAACTGAACAGTACTGAATTCATAGCCTTATTGTCCAGAAATACGATCGAATTTTCTATAAAAGGAATAAATATTTTACTTTTAAACTCGTCTTGCGAGTGTTTCAGCCGTGGTCTACTATTGGAAAAACTCTCGATGTTTCGGCAACGGCTGTGGCAGGCTCACTTCCTCAAATGTAGCTTCATATTTTTCATAAATGCTGACACTATCTACACAGCAGTATGCTTTTAATTCGAAGTAAAATAACTCTAATTGAGGATAGTATGAAAATGTCATTAATTTTATTCAACACGTATTTTAACTTATGTAATTTTAAAATAGAGATATCTACTACTAATATAGCCTACAAATATATATATATATGGTATGATAAGAAAAATATAAGAAAAAAATATATATATTAATTGATCTTGGAAGACAGTGAACAGTAACGATAACTTTCTTAGAAATGCTGATGGTGACTATTTAACTCATGTCGCAAACGGTAGTCAATGATCAATCACGTTTCAATGAATTCTGTTTTACACCAATGACAGTCGTGTTTCACCTCGCTCTTTATCGATTTCTCTTTATCAGCTCCTGCTTTTGTGATAAAGAAAGCTCCTCCTTTTTTAATATTCTGAACAGGTTACACCATTATTTTTCTCCAACAAATACATTGAATATAGCAAATAATGAATAGATTCAGTGATTTTTACTGAGTTGTTTATAATGCTGATTATAATAGTTTGATGTGTTTCATTATTTCTCCACTAGAGTGCATTCTTAAAATATTGCGATCCTATTTGGCAATAAATAATATGATCGAGTTGCAGTGAATATACATAACCTCACATTTCTAATCTGTTTTCAAATATCGCCGTTTACATTAACTACATAAATATTTTAAAAGACCGGTAATTATATTCAAATAATTATTTTTTAGTAAAGAGCTTAATTTTATTCGTTAAATAGTCCTAACAAATGCCACTCTTATTTTCCAAATTCTCTAGATAAATTGGAAATCACTTGTGGCATTACTTATTATAATGATATGAATCCGATTTAACCATATACAGATATTTTTCCTATTTGGCGAGACAGAGCAGAGAGAGTTTAAATCTGATATTTTACTCGAGCATGAGCACTTTCTCATTCGCGTGTCAGTATCGTGTAATAACATTTATTTGTAAATAAAATGTATCCTTATTCATTGTCTTAAAATAAAAGCTATATATATATTCTTAAATATTTTATTATATTTTCTAAGCCTGATTAAAGCTATTAACTCACTGTGTTTCACTAACACTTAACAATTGCCTACCAAGTTCCTTCCTTCTTCTTTCTCGTCCATTTATTCCTGCATATGTATACGAAGACGTCGAATTACCTTTGTGTAGGACATCCTTCGCTTTGTTTTCCTGTTCTGTGATGTCATGTTGTTAATGCATATGCTACATGACCTCTTCATTTTTATTTTAGCTGCTGCGCTGTGGCTGTTACGTTTTTGAAGTCCTCTTTAAATTTCTTCATTTTGAATCTTATCTTTTGATGTACATTCAGAATTTGCCTCTCCATATTTATTACAAGCTTTATATTAGCTTGACCTGTATCTATCTATCTATCTATCTATCTATCTATCTATCTATCTATCTATCTATCTATCTATCTATCTATCTATCTATCTATCTATCTATCTATCTATCTATCTATCTATCTATCTATCTATCTATCTATCTATCTATCTATCTATCTATCTATCTATCTATCTATCTATCTATCTATCTATCTATCTATCTATCTATCTATCTATCTATCTATCTATCTATCTATCTATCTATCTATCTATCTATCTATCTATCTATCTATCTATCTATCTATCTATCTATCTATCTATCTATCTATCTATCTATCTATCTATCTATCTATCTATCTCTATCTATCTATCTATCTATCTATCTATCTATCTATCTATCTATCTATCTATCTATCTATCTATCTATCTATCTATCTATCTATCTATCTATCTATCTATCTATCTATCTATCTATCTATCTATCTATCTATCTATCTATCTATCTATCTATCTATCTATCTATCTATCTATCTATCTATCTATCTATCTATCTATCTATCTATCTATCTATCTATCTATCTATCTATCTATCTATCTATCTATCTATCTATCTATCTATCTATCTATCTATCTATCTATCTATCTATCTATCTATCTATCTATCTATCTATCTATCTATCTATCTATCTATCTATCTATCTATCTATCTATCTATCTATCTATCTATCTATCTATCTATCTATCTATCTATCTATCTATCTATCTATCTATCTATCTATCTATCTATCTATCTATCTATCTATCTATCTATCTATCTATCTATCTATCTATCTATCTATCTATCTATCTATCTATCTATCTATCTATCTATCTATCTATCTATCTATCTATCTATCTATCTATCTATCTATCTATCTATCTATCTATCTATCTATCTATCTATCTATCTATCTATCTATCTATCTATCTATCTATCTATCTATCTATCTATCTATCTATCTATCTATCTATCTATCTATCTATCTATCTATCTATCTATCTATCTATCTATCTATCTATCTATCTATCTATCTATCTATCTATCTATCTATCTATCTATCTATCTATCTATCTATCTATCTATCTATCTATCTATCTATCTATCTATCTATCTATCTATCTATCTATCTATCTATCTATCTATCTATCTATCTATCTATCTATCTATCTATCTATCTATCTATCTATCTATCTATCTATCTATCTATCTATCTATCTATCTATCTATCTATCTATCTATCTATCTATCTATCTATCTATCTATCTATCTATCTATCTATCTATCTATCTATCTATCTATCTATCTATCTATCTATCTATCTATCTATCTATCTATCTATCTATCTATCTATCTATCTATCTATCTATCTATCTATCTATCTATCTATCTATCTATCTATCTATCTATCTATCTATCTATCTATCTATCTATCTATCTATCTATCTATCTATCTATCTATCTATCTATCTATCTATCTATCTATCTATCTATCTATCTATCTATCTATCTATCTATCTATCTATCTATCTATCTATCTATCTATCTATCTATCTATCTATCTATCTATCTATCTATCTATCTATCTATCTATCTATCTATCTATCTATCTATCTATCTATCTATCTATCTATCTATCTATCTATCTATCTATCTATCTATCTATCTATCTATCTATCTATCTATCTATCTATCTATCTATCTATCTATCTATCTATCTATCTATCTATCTATCTATCTATCTATCTATCTATCTATCTCTATCTAGCTATCTATCTATCTATTTATCTATCTACGTAACTGAATCTTTCAACGCGATGTCCACCTACTGTAAAATAATTGAATCGACTTGAAGTGTTGTATACTTGTAAAGGACTCGTGACAATACCCTAATTTCAAATTGATTTCCTAAATTCCTGGCCAGACTCATCAGAAAGTCAAAAAAAGTGTCTTTTGTATTTTAATGTAATGGAATCTTTGAAACACCGATTTCAATCCACTTAGAAACAGAGGATAGACTTGAAACTTTGTCATACTTGTATAGGGCCCACTTGGCAATACAATAACTTCCAATTTATTTCCTAAAATCCTTTCTAGAATCATCAGAAAATCAAAAAAGTGTCTCTGTATTTTATGTAACTGAATCTTTGACCATTATTTTCATTTCCACCCACTTAGAAACATTGGATGGACTTGAAACTTTGTATACTTATAAATGACCCGTGACACTACAATAATTTCATTTCCAATACTTTGTTTCTAAAATCCTGGCCAGAATTATCAGAAAATTTAAAAAAATTAAAAATGGTATAATAGATTGGCGGACTTAATCGACTATTTCAGCCAATCGTTGTAAGAGCTCAGTTGGTAGAGCGCGTTTAGCTTAGTGTAATATGATTCTAGTAATCCACAGGGCGCTGGTTTTCAAATCCTAAATCCCGGCTGGGGATGATTTTTTTTTTGAAGAGTATTACTTTTAGCTCATACTCCCGATAGTATCGAATTTAAATATACTTACATTTTTATCTTATTCTGTAAAATATTAAAACTAAAAAATAAAAAATAAAGAATAGTTTTAAAAAAACTAAAAACTAAAACAACAACGCTTTATTAGAAATCCGAACTCAAAAATGAAAATAAATTTTTAATTTCCAACACACTTGGGATAAAGTGAAAGTGGGTCCAACAAAAAAATCATCTCCAGCATCATAATAGAAATAAAAACTAGAGTTATCAACAAAAAGAAAATAATTTTACCATCAAAAGCGTGGGGTGCTTTTTATGATTTTTACATTTTCTTCTTAGAGACTGACTTTTACCAATCTTTGTTTATTATCAAATATATTATTTGATATAGAGCACTCCACGCTTTTGATGGTAAAATTATTTTCGTTTTGTTGATAACTCTAGTTTTATTCTATATGTGCTGGAGATGATTTTTTTGTTGACCACTTTCAATTTATCCCAAGTGTGTTGGAAATTAAAATTATTTTTCATTTTTAGTTCGGTTTTCTAATAAAGCGTGTTGTTTTAGTTTTTTAAAACTATTATTTATTTGGAATACTTCGAAGGATTTATTTTCTTGATCCGTAAGGTTCCAGGTTATGTACCACAGATTAGCGCTGGAAATACTCGGTTCTTCAAAAGTTGGAGATTGAGTCATCTACAAGTTGAACTTGGATTATGAATTCTTAGACTAGAATTTGACCCAGGCAAAGACTATTGTTTTTCGAATTTCATCATTGGCTTTCTATTCATTGTTACTATTTGGCCACGAAAATATTGTATTCTGATTCCCAAGATTACGTATACCAAGATTGATCTTTGTGATGTAATGAAAATCAGTCTTATTTCTATGGGTTCAATTTTAAGCCCATTTTTCTGCTCCTTTGACTTAATTCTGCAAAAAAAAACAAGTTCCGTGGTTTCATAAATATATAATAGATTAGCCTTAAGATTCCTTTGAGCTTAGAAACAATCTTGGAAGAATCTTAATTGAATCTGATGTCCCTAGAATGGAATGGATTCTTGCTTTAGTGGCAATTTTATTATATTTCGTTACATCACGGTTGTCATATAAAACATTATATATTTGTTTCTTTTTTTAGCAAATTTGTTTAAAATTGAAACTCGCTAATTTCTATCAATATGTTTTTTTTTTACATCGGGGTACAGTTATCTGTTTTTAATTCAAAATGCTCAAAAAATATTTTAAATAAATCGGATTATTTTTCATATTTTATCTTAAAATCCACGACACAACTGCTCTGAAGAACCAAGGCCGACATAAGTGATCGATGTCACTGGCTAGCAGACACCACTGATAACGTGACAAATCCTTCACTCTTAGTTTCTGTATTCTTAATCGGTTTTCGATTTTTCTCACTTCAGATATCTACTCGTTTATCCGAGGTTGTAGACCTGTTGCAGACCCTATAACGAAAGAAAGCACTATGAAATAACAGGAAGTGAATCAGGGTCACATTTTGATGCTAGTTAGACATACTAACCTTTACACAACATAGGCGGTCTATACTTCATACCTTCTGTAAGTTTGCTTTATGTTAAATATGCCTCATTAACAGGACAGTAACGTTAACGCAAGGAAACAACACTCGAGGAGATACACTTCGGCCGAATTTATCCCCAGGAATGTTTCTAATACTTATTTCATACGAGGATGAGCATTCACCGAGGACAGACTGAACACGAATAAATTAATCCTCCTCATTCACACTTATTTTTTCTTACAGAAACCACACACTGGGATCTCACAGACCCGGAAGTTTTTAATATGTTACAAAAAATCCAGCAAAATATTTATGATTAAGTTGTGTGTTGTTGTATTTTATTTTAATTAAAGAACACATGAGACAAAAAAATTAAAATATTAAAAATTGCCATATGTTAAAAGTACGCTCTTTCTAGACAGGTTAATTACAAACATAAGTAGAAAACACATTACACAATTTAAATTAAATTAAAAAAGTTATTAGTTCAAATATTAGCAACAGATAAATGTTATGAGAATATATTTTTTTCAAAATTTGAGTTGGCCCAATACCATACAAAATTATTGGGCACATTCAACACATTGGGGTCCATCGAATCCCAGCCGCACAACTGACGAATTAACTCCTACTCTCAACCATGTATTAACACTAACTGAGATTGTAAGTAGCATGCGGGCACTCTAACACCATCATTCAAATTTACGTCAAACACTTTGCTGCAATTTTCAGAAACTTTCACTCTTTGTGAGTCTAAAATATTGCTGGGGTACGACAGACTCCAGTGTGTATGTGCAGGGTTAAGAAAAATCTTAACCTCTACTTTGTCCGCGATCAAACCCGGGGTCAACCTGCCCGCAATACAAAAAAAAAATTCAAAACCTTGGATGACATTAAAAAGCGAGTTTCATCGAACTGCTTACGATTTGGATAAATGAAACAGGTTGCTGTAGATGAGCAAGGAATGTTGCGTAATGTAAGAGACACTCCCACTCAGGCAATATATTATGTTCTCTGAATTGAAAGAGAGAGCGTGTCATGAGGTTACTGCACAAAAACACACAATTCAACCTCTTATGACCCTTATTGTGACTTGAAGTGTGTTTGATGTCACTCAATAAGTTGTTTGCTATCTTCATTCAAGACATTTCGACATACTTATAATGTATATAACGTACCGGTAGCTACCTACCAATGAACCCTTTTCTAAAGATTGTTCCGAGAGGTCAACTTAGAATTTCTAAGTAAATCCAAACGCTTTTATTTTTTATCCAATTCATCTTACCGCTATTATCACTGCTGCGTGCCCTAGACTTCTGCCGTTTTGACCCAACATTTCGCAACGTTCGGGCAATACACAATTAAAACATCAACAGCTATAGTGTTTACGGAGCACACAGAATAATGGAAGCAAGAGGGGAATTAAGTGTTGAAAGCATCAGAGAAATAAGGCTACGTTTGGATCTTACAACCAGTTAGAAGAAATTAATGATGAAAAGAGAGAAATATACATTCAAAATGTAGTGTATCATAAAAATCATTAAGATCAAGAACACAGATGTTATATCAACTCTTCTAGTCTCGGGATAGCGTTGCCCGGATTCGATCCCCGGTCGGGACCATTTTCCTGGGTTATGATTTTTTCCATCTGGTTTTTTCCTCACCTCTAAGACAAATATCAGGAAACATTAATGCCCAAACGGTCCCTGAACAACATCTGGTCATCATAATCACCATTATCATATTCGCCATTTCTATTTACATAATGGTGATATCTACCCATCAGTACTCCTTGTCTATTATTTCGGCATGAAGGAACACATAAAAATCCACAGTAATTCTGCCCGAGGGCAGGTCTTTCATTTCATGCTCTGCTTTGCAGCTTTACTAGAGAATTGAAGGTGAGGTAGCTTCCCGTTGCTTTCCACACCAGTGAAGGATGATGATGGCCATATGATTTCGGGGACCGTTTGGACCTTAAAGTTTTCCTGACATTTGTCTTACAAGTGAGGAAAAACCCCAATAAAAACCTCACCCACAAAAATAGCTCCGGCCGGGGATCGAACCCGGGCCCGCTACCTCGAGACCACAGCTGTGGACCACATAAAATATGGGCGCAATATTGAAAGTAATTAATTATGCAAAATATTTTGTTGCTGTCGTTACTAATGGGACAGCCGAGCAAAGGACTTGACCCATGCGACAAGGTTAATTCCTGAAGAGAAGAGTGTTAAGAATCATACTTTATTTGAGAAAGACTTGATTATGTTACCACCATTGCAAGTAAAATTAGGGCTGAAGAAAAAATTGTTAAAGCATTGGATAAACACGTTGAGGGTTTTGAGTACTTGACAGAAACATTTCCTCAATCCAGTGATAGTAAGTTAAAATAAGGTATAGGCCTGTTTACTGGGCCACAAATCCGTGAGATCATTCATGATGTCAACTTTTGAGAAATTTATAACAAAAAAAAGGAGAGAAATGTTACTTTTCAAACAAGTATGCTCTAATTTTCTAAGAAAAGTGAAATCGACAACCGCAAGGAACTTATTAGGCACTTTTTGAATTCTTATCAGCCAGCAAAAGGAGTGATGTATGTCCTTGAAAATTCACTTTTTATACTCTATTTGGACTTTCGCCCTTTAACATGATAGCGATTAGTGGCGAATGCGACGAAAGATTTTACCAGGGTATTTCTGTCACAGAGAGAAGGTATGTAGGAGAATCGGTACAGAACATATTAGCAGACTAATGTTGAAACCTCGTGGAAGAACTTCCTGGTGCCAGTTACAAACGGAGGAGTTAAAAAAATTGAAAATGTTAGTAATTGTTTTTCCATGAAATTTCTTTCTGGAGCAGTCCTATATATTTTCTTCTATTTCGTATAAACAGTATATATTTAAAATTTATTTCATGAGCAAAAGAACAAAAAGTATTTCAAATTTCGATAAAGTATTAAATAAGAAATAAAATTTCATAAAATATTAAAAATGAAAATCCAGAAATAATGGGGAGATGCATTATTTCCAATTCAAGATTTATATTCAGCTGGGTCAAATTAGAAATAATCGCCTATTTTTGATCAAAGGAGCAAACAACGTTTAAATTTGTTTATCATAAGTAATGTCACGAGTGAATTCATCTAGCTAGAGGATTTAGAAATCAAGAGTGGCATTTGTTAGGACTATTTAACGAAATTAAGCTGTTTACTAGAAGATCATTATTTAAACATTGTTATTATAAAATATTTATATATTTAATATAAACGGTGAGGTTTGAAAACAAATCAGAAATGTTTGGTTATGTTGCTTCAGTTTATTACTGCAACTTGATCATATGATTTATTGCCAAATAGGATCGCAATAATGTACGGATGCATCCTACGGGAGAAATAATAAATACGTCAAACTATATAATCAACATTATAGGTTATTAATTTATTTTTCAGTAAACAACTCAATAAAATCATTATTTTAAGACAATTGAACACAAAATTATAAAATATGTAGTTCGAAAGAATCTGTTTATCATAAGTAATGCCACGAGTGATTTCCAAATTATCGATAAATTCACGACTCACGAAGTGAGGAGTGAATTTATCTAGAGAATTTGGAAATCAAGAGTGGCATTTGTTAGGACTATTTAACGAATAAAATAAAGCTGTTTACTCACAAATCATTATTTAACTACAGTTATTTAAAAATATTTTTATATTTAAAGTAAACGGTGATGTTTGAAAACTAATGAGAAACGATAGGTAGCCTACGCTTCTACTGCTTCTTTTGTTTATCACTGCAACCAGATCATACTATTTATTGCCAAAGGAACGCAATATTGTAAGAATGCTCTCTAGTGGAGAAAAAATGAAACACATCAATCTGTATATTAATTCATTTTTGATGTCGTATACATTTAAGAAAGTGCAAACAGTGGTTTCTTTTTTTGGTGGTATAATCAATTGCTACAAATGTTGACATGTAAGCACTATTATATACAATCTGGTAGCCGTATTTGTTATAGGCTCAGTCACTGCAAAATAACGGTCAGACCTGTTCAGAATATTAAAAAGGAGGAGCTTTGCTTAATATATGATAATCCTAACGTTGATAATTATTTCGTGAAACACGTCTCTGATTGGTTGTAATACAGAAATCATTGAAACGTGATTGGTCATTGACTCCCATTTGGGGCATGAGTTAAATAGTCTGCTATATTCAATGTAAGTATTTGTTGGAGAGTCAGTCACTGCAAAATAATGCTCTGACCTGTTCAGAATATTAAAAAGGAAGAGCTTCCTTAATCAGAAAGTAGTTGTCTTTTTTAGAACAATGGGCCATTGGATGTGCAAATAGAACTCTTCTGTGTAAAAGTTACTTTAAACACAGTACTGCTGAAAGTGAGTTTGTTGAAATCTATCCCACTTTCAAGTACCAATATACAAAGATTAGTAAAAAAATTTAAATAATATGTAGGCCTATCTTACAGTTTTGGACAAGAAACATTTCCGAACTCCGGACGTTGTAACGTAAGATAGTTGTTTATGCGATTTAGAAATCATGTCTTGTATTTCTTGATGAAAGGGAATATACTTTACAATATTAGATGTAATATTCACTTTTCTACTAAGACGTAGGCCTACACTTACAAAAAAAAACCAATGGGCTGACTCTTGCTCTCGAACATTAAAGTTTTAAAGCGCGATTCACAGGAGTAAACTAATTGCAAAGTAGAGTTACAATATGTTTGCCTTCCTTCAGTGAAGAGCATTCTTTTATGTATATCCAGTTAGCGAACTTTTAGCTCACAACCTTACGGCCTTTTTTATGCAAGAGGTCACAGGTTCGATTCCCCATATAGTTAATTATTTTTAATTGTTAAAATGCTTTCCATTTTATTCTGTCTGTCCTCTATTATAGAAAAACTATTTGGAAGTATTATTATTAGTATTATAATATTATTATTATCATTAATATTATTATCATAATCACTATCATTATTATTGTTATTATTATTAATGTTATATTATTATTATTAATATTATTATTACTATTATTACTAGTATTACTAGTATTACTATTATTACTATTACTATTATTATTATTATCATTATCATCATTATCACCATTAGCATCATTATCATAATTATAATAATAATAATAATAATTATTATTATTATTATTATTGTAGTGGTTAAGGCACTGAGCTACAAGCCGGAGGGTCGAGGGTTCAAGTCCCGTTGGGGTCAAGATTTTTAAACTGACCCAAATCCTCTGGCGGCACCATGGCCCTGTGGTCGACTCAGCCTCTAACTAAAATGAGAACCAGACGCTTGTTCTGGGGGTAAAGGCGGCCGTCACGCAGGGCTGACAACCCGGCTGACATAAAGTGCCGATTGTCTAGAAAAAGTGGGAGCCTTAACCTCCCACTACCCCAAGGGCCTCCTGAGGCCTGTTGTGGGATCACTTTACTTTTTTTAATTGTTATTATTATTATTATTATTATTATTATTATTATTATTATTATTATTATTATTATTATTATTATTATTAGGCTGGACTTGACCTATATAAACTAATATTTTAATTGGTGGATGAAACTTTTTCCTCACTAGAACGTAATAAATAAATGATACATAAACAAAAATAACTAAAAAAAAAGGAAGAAAAGCATGCGGAACTAATATCTAGTCCACAAACCATACCTGGTGCCATGAAATACCGGTACCTAATGTCGTGTTGTATAATATGCAATCATTGTTGTATTAATATATGAAACATTATACAGTGTCTTACTATTAGAATGTATTAAACTATATTATCTTTTTATTACATAAACTTATAGCATTATTATTAAAACACAATTAAATGCATTCCCGACACTTAACTAGTGTTATAGAGTTTATGAAGGCGGGAATATTACTTATAATAGTGTAAAGTGGACGTAGATTACGTGACTGTAATTAAATGTTATGAGATGCATTTTGTAGAAATACACATAAAAAACATTGTCGAGAGATTTGAACCCTGACTCTCACGTATGTATTTCTTTTTTCGTAACTGGTTTAACCACCTACGCTACTCGAACGTCGAATACAACGCATCTAAATCGTGTTGTCTTGTTTACTTTTACACTATGCACGAGAGTTGAACTTTACTTGAAATGTCGCAATCTGCTTAATATTGTATACGTCAAACATTCGTAAATATCTACAAACATGTCTCGTTCGTTAACTATTTAAGACCATTAAAACAAAATACGTTTTTAAAACATTTAACATAGCGTTACCCCAAATTTAATTTTCACGATGTTATTTTAAAAGAAGAGCAACCTAACAAAATGGATTTCATGTAAAATGGGTATAATTGTAACCCAATAGCAGCTATGAATTCATTATATATACGAGATTTAGTATAAGGTGTATTTCATAAAAATGTCTCAAAGAATTCCGGAATACCTTGTATCACATTGTTAATAAATAAATATTTTCTCACTATGTACTGCATGAATTTGCTGTAAATTTTAAGGGGATTTTTACAAGTTATTATACACAATTTAACTCAGTGAAGCATAGTTTATTATTCGATTTACTTATAAAAAATTATAATAATTTTGTCAAAAATGTCAAATCACTGCGTTAAGATAGAGTTGAAGTTTTCATAAGGGCAGTAAAAGTAACATTCTTGTACTAGCAATGGATTCTGAGAATATATTCGTTTTGTAACCAATATTTTATTTATTTTTTACTCAATGCCTCAGGTTGTCATTTCGACATTTCTGGTGTTCTCTCCTGGCATGGCGTAATTGTAACCCACTTCTGAAGTTGGGGCGCCTGGAATGTGGAGTTACGTTACACCGATGGTATGATAGGTGATGAATGATAATGAAGCGCCAGGAGAGTTCTTAACCTAGACTTAACCTAAATTCCAGACCATGGGCAACCACAGGAATAATTCCTGTTACTAAAAATGCCTGTGGTGTGACCGGGAATCGAGCCTGCGACGTCGTCAACAGTAGTCAGAAACGCTAACCACTAGCCCATGAGACTGGTTAATATTGAAGATAGACCTATAAGAAAGTCATTTATGATCAATTAAGGGGTAGTCGGCTGTGAAGGGAGATTAAAAAAAAGTATATCTATGATTGACATTGTTACAAATGTCTGTGTTACTTGAAGACAGTGCTAAATTTCAACTTAAATATATAATATGTATGTACTCTTAGAAAACTTACACTATCCAAACTGAATTAATTTATAAAAAATCCTGAAAATTCACACTTCTGCAATAATTTTTGCAAGAAATATTCGAGGTAGGGCTACGAAATTATTGAGGACACTTTACTCAATACATAATGGAGCCGTGTAGCATGTTCAGTAAAACAACCCACCCAAAATCAAATTTTATAAAATTTTTTATATCATTTTTGGAAATTAATTTCAATTATGTCCTGGGTAATAGGTACAACAATAAAATTGGTAGAGCTAATCTTTATATACATATCCACCCATAGTAATTCTGCCCGAAGGCAGGTCCTTCACTGCAATCATAGCATTTTCATGCTATGCTTGCAGCTTTACTAGGGAATTGTGTAGGTGTGGTAGCTTCCCCGTTGCTTTCCACACCGGTGAAGGATGATGATGATAATGATAATGGTAAGGATGATAATGATAATGGCCATATGATTTCGGGGACCGTTCGGGCCTTAAAGGTTTCCTGACATTTGTCTTACAGGTGAGGAAAAACCCCGATAAAAACCTCACCCTGAAGAAAAACTGCCCCGACCCGGGGATCGAACCAGGGCCCGCTGCGTGACAAGGCAGCACGCTACCTCGAGACCACAGCGGTGGACTTATATATATATATAATTCTTCTGTACATGTGCTTGATACTGAACTCCTCCTAAACGACTGGATCGATTTTTATAACATTTTTGTGTGTGTCTGATTGTGACCCTCTAGATTCACAATTGGACCCTCTAAAACCATTAGGTTTTCACCATAAGTGAAAATTTAAAAATGCTCTAGCGGTCACATTTCTCGATGTTTCGTAACGAAACTCAGTATATCGCATTAAAATAAATCGAGGTAGGTATCCAAAAATGAGGGAAATCCGAAGTGAGGTTTACTTGAAACTCGAAATTAAAAACTGCCTGTACCGATTTTGATGAAATGTTTTGTGTGTGTTTGAGTGGGTCCCAGGATGGGTTAGATTCGTAATTGGATTCGATAGTTTTTTTTTATGTCAGATGAGCAGTCAATTGCTTTACCGACATATTCTGCGCGACAACATGTGACATCTTCATCCACGCTTCATGAGCCACAACAGGTGGCAGTGAGGAGTTTACTTATGAACTCATTACTTAGAGAATTTTATGGTAAGAATGTAACTTATATTTATCGTCCGGCCATGACACGGGAATTGAACGTTCAGACAGGACAACGTCTGCCGGGACCGCTAGTATTTTTATATAATGAATACTTGATATTAAAATTTTGTTTTTTATTCATTATGAAAGATGGAAAGAGAGACTATATTTCATTGTCGGTAAGCGGTGACCATACTTAAATTATTTAAAAGTAAATATAGAGTTAATAGTTTGGGATAACGAAGGATACAGGTATATTTTAAATCTAAGTATATTCTAAATTAAAATTTTAAAAGAATGGAAATAGAATCTGTAAGATACTTTGATTCACAATCTTCTCTCCTTTACCAATGTTATATGATTATTGTTTTATGAAAAATTGATTTGATAAAGGTAACAGGAACATCTTGTGATAACTTTGGAGATCATAAATTTGATCATTGTAATACAGATAGCAGTATCATGGGAGGAAGTCTGTCTGTAACACAGAAAGCACTTATTGGTATATGGATGTGGTAACGTCCGACTTCCTACTGGAAAATACAAGCACGTTCATTATCTCCGGTACTGAGATAGCAGGCCTTTGAGGAAGAAGGACAATACCGCAGCATGATGTAAACTCCTCCAGTATGTTGATCGTGTATTGTCACAGTAGGCTCAACCGATTACGTGATTTCCACGGGGTGTCAAATTAATAATAATAATAATAATAATAATAATAATAATAATAATTACTATCATATAATAATATATATGTATACAAGCATCTATTGTTAAAAACTGATTACATCGGTTCACTTGACCAACTCTATAATTAAGGATGCCCAATTCACAATATGCTATTAAACAGAACAATTACACAGTAAGGAAAATCTCTTTATCTGACAGGAACTCAGAAAATAGATCATAACAACAACAATAATAATTGGTGACATTGAATAAATAATAATAATAATAATAATAATAATAATATAATTGTAGACTTTCACGGCCGGCGTCTGATCCATATTAAACAATAATTGTGATCTACTTAAGCTGGCAGAGTTAAGGTCATAAGGTCTTCTCTTCAAACTAAAAAAAAAAAAATGGAAAAATAAATTTAATTGAAAATAACAATAATAATGATAATGTACTTATATACAGATTTTTAATGTTTACACATATTTCTGTGCCTAAAGTTTTATTTTCCTAATAATATACAAATTAAAAAAATAATAACTGATTTTAAACCCGATATATGTAAAATATATGTTACGGAGAATGAAGTAAACTAGGAAATTACGTAATTTCCCGGACACTAATGTCATATATTTTTACTCATCTATACGTTAAAGAAATAACGTCAATGACCGGGCATCGAAATAGCTTAGGGAATTCTTATATAACTCCATGGCGCGAAACGCCTAGAAGGTTCTTGGTCTACCAGCCGCTGCAGGCCTCACATCCACATGTGTTAATCACAGTGGTAGACAATCATCCAACTACTATAGGATTGACATGTAGTCAGCATGTCGGGTCCTCCAGCCGTTATAGCTGATTTTCTCAACCTGGAGCCATTACTCATAGTAGCTACCCATATGCTTCACGATTCTGTGTGGGCACCGGTTCCATATAGGCCGAAATTCCATGCAAGTCCCGTAGCTCTGCGCTAAGGCATCCTGCCTTAACCACTCCTTACGGCGCTGGACGAATTTGATCCTTCACGCAAAATTTAAATTAATTAACATATTGGTCGGCCAATGACGTTAATGGCTAATCACTATCGGGCACAAAGAACAAGCTACGTGTCATGTTTTTTTTTTTTTTTTTTTGCCCCACGTATTAATAAACCTGTATATTTCTGAGATAACTAGTCCGTTTACATTAAAGTTGTTGATTTTTTATTATTGAAACCCAATGAATTATTGTGTTAATAAGAAATACATAAGCCGTTTTATATTATTTTTGTTGAATTTTCGTTGAATTTTGTGAAGATTTTTGATATATGCAATAAAAGCGACTCCATATTGAGAAAACTACTATAACGGCTGAAATATCCTACATGCTGACTATATCCACCCAAATACTTGTCTGATAATAGCCCATCTCAGTGACTGTCACATGTGGAAGTTAGGACAACAACCCTCTGGTAAGCCAAGGCAGTTCTAAACATTATGTTCCATAGAGTTTATATATATCAAGAAATATCCACTATCTTAAAATTATTAGAGTTTACCTAATTGGAACCAAACTGATTGGTTCTACGAGAATAAACTGAAGAGTCTATAGTAGAGTACAGTTTTATACGTATCGAATTGAAGCCAAATAACATAATCTTGACATGTTTTCTTTCTTACTGATTGGATACACGCCCACCGTTAAAAATGTTTCAACCTTGAAAAGTTTTTAATTCGTGTGAATGATGTTTCTGAAAATTAAATTAAATATCGCTTCTATAGTTTGAATCCAGAAAATTAGTACAAATTATTTCTTATGACAATTAATTTTATTATCTTCTTTATTCGTTTTGGAAGTTATGATTTATTATTATGTAGGCTAATATTTTTAGACATGTTTGTGGTTAATATTTTTAAAAATGGCTTTAACTTCAGTTTGATTCACTTTTTGTTCAGCCGAAAACAATCTTACTCCTTTTGTTCATCCAAACTCAGAGTTGGTTAAACTTGAATCTATGTGCAGGGCTGGGATTTATGTCTAAATCCTTGTTATAATCAGTTTTTTATACGTAGGAATAAGAATGAATGTGATCGGCTGCGGTGGACTAGTGGTTATGCTCCTTGCCTCTGGTCCCGAGGGTCGCGGGTTCAAACCCGGGAGGGACTTTAAGCCGTGGGTCCCGAGTCTGAAGATTTTCAGGCTCATAAAAGATCCTTAAGCCTGAATGAAAAGGCTTCTAAGCAAAATTTACCGAAGTTTCCCGTCCTAGTACTACCTTGGTTTTCCTAGATGTCAGTATGAGACGGAACGCTGACCACGGACCACTCAGATGACATCTATACGAAAACAAGTGTAACTAAATTAGTATGGTTCAAATTCTTCCCTGTAGGGGAGAGTGCCTAAATCTCTGTTAAGGAAAACATAGGCTTACAAGAATACAAGAAGAAGGAATAAGAATGTTCCGAGTTATTTAAAAACTATTTTTTTACTTGTCCAGATTTTATGGTACCATAATCTGTAGTACATACTTTTATAAATTTAAGGAAAGTAATATATGTTTTACCTGATTCAACATTTTATTACATATTATCCAATACTTTATGTTTTCAAGGAAACGTGAGTTACTTACGTTACTAGGATTGAGGATAAAGCTTTTCGGATTTCTTCAGATAGTTATGGTCGAGACCTAGCTGAGACCGAAAATTAAGGAACGAAATCGTAAAATATTTTCAATCTGTATCATATACTTATTTGGATTTCATGTTATGTCGAATGTCGTAATTTCTAATAATAATCAATATGTAATATACGCACTTAATTTATCTCAACAACAAAGTACGTTCGCAAGGCACTTGCTCGAGTAAAACGTTGAGGTTAATAGAACAATTTCAAAATAAAATACCAATAAAAGTAATACATGTAAAATATATGCCAACAGAAACTAATCATTATACAAAATGACTGCTATGAGTGTATATTCAGTCATTTGCATTATTAACTATTTGCAACATTAAACAAATTAATGTTGCTTCAATCAGTAATGTCAATTAACAAAATTAAATTAAATATTTACCAGGAACATTAAAAATGCATTTCAATTATTATTGCGGCCTTTTTCCTGAATAACATGTGCTAATATATTTGATTGTCATGTCTCTTGTCTTGCCGCTTGACGGCTTTTCGCTTTCAATAAAACCGCTCCAAGCATAGTTACCTTCCGCCAATAACGTTTAAGAATTTTGTTTTTCGACAGGCAGACGTCATTTCCACGTGACTTTTAATCAGAGTTTACAATTTTCAGTTTTCACAAGGCAACTGAGGGTTAGACAAGTTATTACACTGCATCAAATTAAAATCAGTCGCTAAGATGTGAAGACCATTGGACAAGTACGTAATAATGTCCCAAGATCAAGTATCAACGTGTGAGTGTACAAATGCAGGTGCTAGGACTTTACATAAAGATACTCAGAAAGTGATTTGTAGTGTGTATATAAAATATAACAATATAGGTCAAGGGCCAATCTGAAAAACCGTTTAGGTATAAGTGGGCAAACCGTTAGTAAAGTTATTGAAAGAGGTCAAGAACCCCACAAAAAATGCACAATAAAAGAGAGAGATTTAAAAAACTACAACTTTATTAATATTTTCGACCTGATTCGTCGCCAGGTTTGCAACTTTTATAATAATGTCAGTCACCAATCATCGATGAACTGTTGATAAAACTTCATAACGTTTGTGAATTTTCTTACAAAAAACACTAATTTCAAACAGTTATTGAAGAAATTGGGATTTAGGTTCCAAACTCTAAAGCAAAGACGCATATTCAATGAATCAGCGAGAATAGTTACATGGAGATATAGGTGTCACAGCACACTTAGATCTAGAGTATCAGCAGGCACAATTTTTTTTTGGACGAAACATGATATGACACCCGCGACTTCGTAAAAAAAGGTTGAGAAGATGGAACTTCATGCTATTTCAACGTGCCAATTTCTCGCGGGAAAAGAATCATACTGGTTAAATTTCAAAATTCTTAATACATCAAGAAAAAAGTAAGTTATTATTAATTTCATCGCAACGTATACTATAGAAGTGTCCAGTCCATTCCCTAAAATATCGATTCTACTTGATATTACAAAAGAAGCTAGTATTAAAACATAATACATATGTAATTGACAAAATTGGTAAAGATTCGCCATGGATTTATGCGGTTAAAAACAGAGGTTCGTAATAGAATTTGACACCATCATAAAGTGCCAGTGTTTGTAAAATATTGCGGGAATGGGTTGGACACACAGGTTCTGAAATATGGATCAAGTCTATTGATCACAAACATAAAAATAGAACGCGAATATATTGTCCGTGATTCTCAAGATGACAGCTTATTAATGTAAGTGATAGTGACAGTGATGGTACTAATTATGAAGAATATGGTGAAAACTAGGACATTAACAATGAATGAATGTAGCCGCTATGTCCCATGAAGGGCTAGGGCCTCCTACAAGAGGGGGGCTCAATTTTAAAGTTTTAAGTGGTTCACGTGGTGAGTTAATTCACGTGAACATTATGTTTATAGAGTCTTTCACTTGTGCACTTCACTGTAGTTTATTAAGAATTTTAGTCCATTTTTAGATTGTTCGCTAGTTGTTTCCACTTGTTCCTGTTGCGGGCTGTGGTTGACCAATATCCTCCCAAAATCAGTTTGAACGTGTTTACCCATCTTCTTCTTGGCCGACCTCGCGTTCGTCTTCCAATGTAGGGGTCCCACATGGTGGTTTCCCGCGCCCATCTGCCTTGTTGTTGCCTTGTTACATGACCGCCACATGTCCACTTTGTTTGGAGGGCTTTTTGAGTAATGTTCTTTGAAGTTGTAATTTTCTGTAGCGCCATTTTGGAAATCTTATCCCGGAGTAAGACACCCACTATCTTCCTCTCCATCTTCCTTTGGCAGATTTGAATGCTCCTCCTTTGCCTCTCTGTTAGGGCCCAGGCTTGGCAGCCATATGTTAAGACCGGGAATACGCATGAGTTGAGGGCTTCTAATCTTATTCTGCGGTTTAGGGACCTGTCTAGAAGTATGACTTTCAGCGTCCAAAAGGCTTTCCACGATTGTGTGATCCTCCTTTGTACTTCTTTCTCTATTCCTTGGTGTAATGAGACAGTCTGTCCAAGATAAATGTAGTCATCCACATATTCTATGTCTTTTGCATGTATCGAGATTGGTGTTGGCTTCCTGTTCGTCATTACTTTTGTTTTGTTGTAGCTTATTTCAAGCCCGACCTGATTGCTCCGGTCGTTCAGTTCTGTTAGCATTTGTTGCAATTCGTTTGGAGACCCGGCGAATAGTGCGACATCATCCGCAAATCGTAGGTTGGTTAGCCTTCTGCCATTTATTATGATGCCATATTTATTGTCCCATTTAAGCTTCTTGAATACTTCCTCTAGTACGCTTGTGAACAATTTTGGTGAAAGTGGGTCGCTTTGTTTAACTCCTCTGCCTAGTCGGAAGATCTCTCCCTCTCGTTCCGTCTTCATTTTTGCTTTGCTCTGGGAATACAAATTGCCTAGAATTTTGATATACTTTGATTCTATTCCTTGTTTCTCTAGAGCTTGCAGTACACTTGAATGCTCGACAGAGTCAAACGCCTTGGTGTAATCGACAAAAGCTATGTACAGTGACAGGTTAAATTCATTGAATTCTCTATGATCTGGTTTACTGCCTGGAGGTGGTCGGCTGTACTGAAACCTGATCTGAAGCCTGCTTGTTCGTAGGGCTGGTTTTTGTCCAGAGATTTTGTGAGCCTTCTTGTTATTACCTTCGAAAATAATTTGTAAAGGTTGGACATGAGGATTATAGGCCTATAGTTGTTTAATTCATCTTTGGGGCCTTTTTTATGCAGCAGTATGATTGTGCTTGTTGTCCATTGTTCAGGTATGCTTTCTTCCTCTAGAATTTTGTTAAATAATATGGTGATTGGGCGTACTAGTATCTCTTCCCCGCATTTCAGGTACTCGTTCCATATTTCGTCCTCTCCTGGGGTTTTCTGTACTTTAGCTCTTTGATAGCTGTTCTAACCTCGCTTTGGAGTATGGGTGGAATCGTGTTGGTATCATCTTGTGTTTTCTCCGGTAGCCTGCTTGGTGGAATTCTGCTTGCGTATAGATGTTTGTAGTAGTTTGTTGCTTCTGCTATAATATCTGGTCTTGCTGACGTGCGTTCTCCGGAGGTTTTCTTAGTTCCGAGCATCCACTGTTTACCCCTTGTTATGCTTCGTCTCACTTTCCTGGTCGATTTAGTGCTTTCGAGGATTTGCCTCGTCATGGTTGTGCGGTGCTCGCGGATGTCCGATCGCATCGCTCCTTTTGTTAGTTTGTCTGTTTCCCTGCATTTTGCTTGCTCCTCTGAGAAGTGCAAACCCCTTTGTCGAAGTCTCTCTCTCTCGTTTATGAGTGCGATTGTTGTTTCTTGTAGTTTGTGTTTAGATCGATTTGTGTTTTCATTTCTGGTCGCTTTGTTGCTGGCAAGAAGTATGCCTTGTTCTATGGTCTTGTACAATTCCATGGTATCCCATTCTGAATTAATTGGCTTCTTTAGCATTTGTTCGTGTAGTTGTGTGATGAACGTTTCTTTGTCCAGTGCTTCTATCGGCGGTCTCGCAGGTTTAGACTGGTAGGGATTTCCTCTGGGTATTTTCATCACTGCTCGTACCATCCTGTGGTCGGTGTCGAATTTTAGTTTCTGCACCACGTTTATGTCTTTAATTACTCTCAGGGCGTTACCTAGGATGAAGTCTATTTCGTTTAATGTTCGTCCGTCTGGGTATCGCCATGTCCATCTTTTCTGTGGCTGTTTCTTGAGGTAAGTATTTAATACCTTCAATTCTTGTGCTTGCGCAAATTGTATTAGCCTGGTTCCCCTGTCATTCCTCGTACCGTATCCATGTGCGCCTATTGTTTCTTCTTCTCCAGTGTCTCTCCAGCTAATTTTACTATTAATGTCGCCCACCACAATGATTATTGGTGATCTGTACTTATCTATTGTGGTCTCTAGTAGATAATAAAAATCTTCTGACTCATTATCGCTGTTGGCTGATGTTGGGGCGTAGGCTTGTATAATTGTAATGTTATGTCTTTTTTCCTTGATAACCAACGCTGCAATTCTTTCTGACACTCCCACTATGTCGTGTATTAGGTGCTTTGCTTGTTTTCTTATTATAAATCCCACTCCCTTTTGACCCGGTGTTGTTCCCAGGTGGTACCATATGTCTCCATTTGTCCTCTCTATTATGTATTCTCCCGATTTTCTTACTTCGCTCAGACCTAGTATAACAAATTTGATTTCCTGGAGTACATGTCCGAGTTCTATCTCTCTTTCATATGTACCAAGTGTTCTAGTGTTTAAGATAGCAATAGTTTTCGTGGTTTCTTGGTGCTAGCGGATGTTGTGTGACGGCGTGATTGTTTAACTCCCTGTTTAGGCCTGTGTCTATACTGTTTATTGTTGTGGTTTGTGTGTCCTTGGGTCTGTGGGTACGTTCGGGTGTTGTTGGTGCCTTTATGGGTGTGTTGTTTGAGGCATCGCATTCCAGTTTACCCACTGGTCATTTATCATGATCTTTTGATACCCGAATTTTACAATATTGCCTTTTTCCCTCTCTTCTTTTGCTTTATTCCGTAGTTGGCTCTGTATTTGTCTTTCCTAGTACGTCATATTTTCGTCAATATAGGTTTCCTCTCCGGCTAGTTTGTGTTTGTTCCTCATTATGCTTATTTTGTCTTCCATGCAGGCGAGCTCGACCCTGACAAGACCCCTGCCCAGGAAATCCTTTCGTAGGTATCTGAGTTGGGGGTGTGGTTTTTTTAAACTCGACTTTAGCTAGAATAACCTTTACTTTATGAGACAGTTCTTCGATGTTTTCTGGTTCTAGTTATTTGTTTTTTATTATTATATTGTGTCTTCTTTCTCTCCTTTGTCTTCTCTCTTCCGCTTCTTCCAGAGCCTTTAATTTTCTTTCCATATTTTTAGTCTTCTCTTCTAAGATGTTGTCTAAATTGTGTACTCTGTTTTCCAGATTGTTGCACGTTTCTTCTATTTTCTTATCCGATCTTTTTATTTCCTCTCTCAGATCTGGGTAGAGCTAAATAATATAGATTTCATATTATAGATCAAACAACCTATTTTTTTTGTATTTGTCTATATATCCCACTTCTCGATGAAAACATGACAACACTGCATTTTGCTGAAGGAAACCAGACATATAATAATTTATTCCTATGTTCTACAGCATGTTAAGCTGGAAAACGCCGCGATAGTAAGTGAAATAATAATTTATAATTTAGTAAAGTAAAGTGATTCCACTACAGGCCTCAGGAGGCCCTTGGGGTAGTGGGATGTTAAGGCTCCCACTTTTTCTAGACAATCGGCACTTGATGTCAGCCGGGTTGTCAGCCCTGTGTGACGGCCGCCTTTACCCCCAGAACAAGCGCCTGGTATTCATTTCCGTTAGAGGCTGAATCGACCCCAGGGTCATAGTGCCGCCAGAAGGTTTGGGTCAGTTTAAAAATCCTGACCCACCGGGACTCGAACCCTTGATCTTCCGACTTTTAGCGCAGTTCCTTAACCACTACGCTACGGCGCGTCCCCATTTGTAATTTAGGCTTATAATAAAATAATTAGTTATAAAATGTATTTATTGTTCATATCTGTATTATTTCTACTGTTCACTCTTGTTTATTTACTTGCAAAATTACTAATTAAGTTTGCTATGGTGTATTCATAAATGTTGATGAACATTGCGCCCGTGCATAATAGTATCGTATTAATGTTTTATTTCGGCCCTTTTTTTTAAGGGTCTAATCGTAAGGTACTGAAATGAGACAAAGTGTGAAATAAACTTTACTTTATATTATTCGCCTTTTAGTAGAATTGTTTGTTCCCATGATATGTGGAAACAACAGGAGTAAGATAGTTTCACTTAACAACAAGTTATTCAACTTAAAGTAATTTTCAAAATCTTTACCATAAATTAATATAATAGTCATGAAATAATAACTACCAAACAAGAAAACAAATAATAAAATTAATTCTCATGTCATTTCGTAACAAATACGTTGTGCTAATTTCCTGACTTCAAGTTAGAGTACAAGTACTTTATTTAACTCATTTCCGCTAATTAAAACTATTTAATATTTTTATATTATCTCAGAAGTTGAATTTATATTGAGAATAACTAAACAAAAAATATGTTTTTGCGCGATAGTGCGTTTTGTCGAACTTAGAGCTATGGCGACCACGATTGAAAGTTCAACTTCCCTCATTTCGGGGTTGCCAACCTAAATGACTATACTGTAATAAAATAAATATACTGTAATATTATATATTACAAACCGCGAGTCGGAAGTTAAATCACTGCCCTCTATGTATACTACAGGAAACGTATGTACAAAAAATATCCAAAAGTTAGTGTTAATGTACATTATACGAAACAAATAACTGCATTTTAAATGGACTGAAGTTTAATTGAAATAATATAAAATAATAAATACCTACTTGCCGCCATTTTATCACTAAATCGTCTCACGGTCTCCTGTAGTTTCAACTAATAAACATTGCCCACACTATTAACGTTAGTCAATTGTTTATGATGAACGCAAATATTTCTAACAGAGATATTATTATTTATTATTTTGAAAACACCGTCGCGCAAAAAATAATGTACAACGCACGTTTGTGAAGTAATTTACAGAATGTCGGAAATTAAGAACCTCGCTATCGATATGTTTTTAAACATTTTTCTCGATTCTTTAAAAATCACTTCCCAACCTCGTATCGTAATATACTATTCATTACGTGCACTTCTATCTCAGAATATATTAAATGACGCTCTGTAACAGTGTCGGAGATTTGCGTTTCAATTGAAAAGAAGGAATGAAATGGCAGAAATATTTTTATCAGAGGTCGCTAATTTTATATTTCAGGTAATTTTAGTGTCGTAAATTTATGACACGGTACCCAGGCTTTACTTTCCTTCCAAAGGGCTACCCAGGTATTTTACGTCATTAAAAATCCATCGGTCCTACCCCAATTTGAATTCGCGAAATTTGGAATCATAGCTTAGCATGGTACCAACCACTTGATCGATTTTATTTTGCGTCTCTAGATTTCATGTTTAATCAAATAGATATTTAATTATACAATTTATATCACATAAAATAAGTTCCTCTTTACGTCAATTTTGCATCATTTTATTATACATTTGTTACATTATTATATATGTATATATTGAAGTCGTTTTCATTGGAAATAAATTCTAAAAGTGTAGATGAGGAAGAGTGAAACCAATAAATATAAAAGAAACATATCATAGAAAAACACTAGTCATATAAAATATTTTAACAGGTGGGTTAAATGAATTCTTGAGTATAAGGTATTTAAACAAGCTTTAAACACACGCTTCGCTTAGTAGCTATGAAATAAAACAGGGACTTTAAGATGAATGTCTGATACAGACCTCCAACAAAGAAGTAGGGTCGTTATAATGCTTGATATAGCGCTTAGATCTTCATCTAAGTTCGCCTACGCCGTCCTCATGTCATACACATTCGCTACAGTCAGAATCAAAGCTTCAATCTCAAAAACTAATTCACCATGCACGCACTCACGCACGACCACTAATTTACACGTATATTTAAATTACTGAGCAGCCATTTGTCTTGTAAGTATTGATCCATAAATTCACTTAACACTAATTTAACTTTTCCATCTATTTAATATACTCCTAGAATCTGCAATCATATCCCCATTTTCATTCCGGATTATGTTTGTTCTAGCCTGAAACTCTTTCTTCTCTATACTAATTCCCTGATATAATTCTCTAATGTTCCTATTTTTTGCATTCATTTCAAGATCATTAATCTTCTCTCTCAAATATTCCCTCTTTTTACTCTTTAGTAACTTGGTGGTTTCCCGTCTTACACTACCCAATTGCTCTAAATTTACCTCATTTGGCTCGTGTAACCATTTAATTTTTGCTAGCTTTCTTTTCTTTACAATGTCGGCACATTCCTCATCAAACCATTTCTTGTTTTGCCTCTTTTTTAAACAACCAATGCTTTCTGATGCTGACAATTTAATAGTATCTCTTATAGCCTCCCATTCTTTATTTATATCAGTTTCTTCTTCGTTTGCCACATTGTCATCTGAAGATTCCAGTACTTCAAATCTATTATCAATTTTGATTTGATATTCTCGCCAGATTTCATAATTTTTCAAGTTTTTTAATTCATATTTTACAGAATCATCTTTAGCGTTTGTTCCTCTCATAAGCGATAGCCGTTGTCTGATTTTCCCTCTGACCAGATGATGATCTGAATTGCAGTCTGTCCCTCTAACTGATCTAACATCATTGATGCTACTGTGCCAGCGTTTATCCACTAATACATGATCTATCTGATTCCGAGTTTCTCCATCTGGGGACGTCCAGGTGTATTTCAACTCCTGTCAAAAAACGTTAAGCTGAAAATGTATAAAACTATTATTCTACCAGTTATATTATATGGGTGCGAAACATGGACTCTTACTTTAAGGGAGGAAAGGAGATTACGAGTATTTGAGAATATAGTTCTTAGGAAGATTTTTGGACCAAAGATAGATGAACAGACAGGTGAATGGAGAAGACTACATAACAATGAACTACATGGTCTTTATAGGAAGTCAGATATAATAAGAACAGTTAAGTCTCGTAGACTGCGATGGGCGGGACATGTTGCACGTATGGGGAGTGAAAGACGTGCATGGAAGCTTCTTGTAGGAAAGCCAGAGGGAAAACGTCCAGTTGGTAGACCAAGAATGAGGTGGGAGAACAACATTAACTATGATTTGAGGGAAGTAGATTATACAGGGAATGATTGGAATGCATTGGCTCATGATAGGGATGTATGGAGAGCTTATGTCCGCGCGGCCATGAACCTACGGGTTCGATAGTGCCAGTGAGTAAGTAAGTAAGTACTAATTTAACTAGTTAACTTAAGTGTGCTGGAATAACAGGGGAAACTATAAGGACTCATTCATACGAAAATATTAACATTAACGCAAGCCTATACTTCAACGTAATATTCACCTACGGTTTACAAATCAAACAGAAAGACAAAGCATAGTTAACCAAAAATATTATTAATAGTATAATAAATTCACAAGGCATTTAATATGTTACTTAACGTAATATATTTATAATTTAGATTGAATCGTGTGCCAGTTATTTTCTACAGTCCTTTCAACTTGAAACTTGGCGTTTAAATGCTTGGCTTTAACGTAGGAGAATATTGACAAAAATAACTGATAATGGTTGCATTACATAAAAACCTGTAGACCTGGAGCACGATTGAACTAGAGACAAATTTAAAGAAAGAATTGGTAAGATCCCAAAATGTGTCACTACGCAATATTAACGTCAAAAGCTAGAGTAAGGAGAAGCTGGGAAGTACACGCACTGCCACGAATGAGAGCAGAAGATATGTCAGTGATAAACTATCATTGTAGGAAGGAAACATCTTGAATCCAATAATCCATTTCGAATCTTACAGCAACTAGCCACTAGAGGCTAATAAGAGAAAAAGGGAAATCTTCTTTCCAAATGTAGAGAATTATGAAAAAAATATCATAAGTAATGCCACGAGTGATTTACAATTTATCTAGAGAATTTGTGAATCAAGAGTGGCATTTGTTAGAACTATTTAACAAATAAAATTAAGCTGTTTGCTCACAAATCATTATTTAACTATAGTTATTTTAAAATATTTATATATTTAATGTAAACGGCGATGTTTGAAACCAAAATAGAAACGATCGGCACGCTTCATTTGCTTCTTTTGTTCGTCACTGCAACCAGATCATATTATTTATTGCCAAAGGAACGCAATATTGTAATGATGTACTCTAGTGGAGAAAAAAATGAAACACATCAAACTGTATATTAATTAATTTCTGTAATGTTGTAAATATGACAATTATGTTTTTCTGGAATGTTATTACCTGGGAAAAATACATTTAAGAAAGTGCAAACAGTGGTTTCCTTTTTTGGTGGTATAATCAATTGCTACAAATGTTTTTATACTAACTCTCGCATGCGATATGTGTTGACATTCATTCACTATATATACAATCTGGTAGCCGTATTTCTTAGGGAGACAGTCACTGCAAAATAATGCTATCACCTATTCAGAATGTTAAGAAGGAGGTGCTTTCTTTATTATGACTATTTAACTCATGCCCCAAATGGGAGTCAATGACCAATCACGTTTCAATGATTTCTGTATTACAACCAATCAGAGACGTGTTTCACGAAATAATTATCAACGTTAGGATTATCATATATTAAGCAAAGCTCCTCCTTTTTAATATTCTGAACAGGTCTGACCGTTATTTTGCAGTGACTGAGCCTATAACAAATACGGCTACCAGATTGTATATAATAGTGCTTACATGTCAACATTTGTAGCAATTGATTATACCACCAAAAAAAGAAACCACTGTTTGCACTTTCTTAAATGTATACGACATCAAAAATGAATTAATATACAGATTGATGTGTTTCATTTTTTCTCCACTAGAGAGCATTCTTACAATATTGCGTTCCTTTGGCAATAAATAGTATGATCTGGTTGCAGTGATAAACAAAAGAAGCAGTAGAAGCGTAGGCTACCTATCGTTTCTCATTAGTTTTCAAACATCACCGTTTACTTTAAATATAAAAATATTTTTAAATAACTGTAGTTAAATAATGATTTGTGAGTAAACAGCTTTATTTTATTCGTTAAATAGTCCTAACAAATGCCACTCTTGATTTCCAAATTCTCTAGATAAATTCACTCCTCACTTCGTGAGTCGTGAATTTATCGATAATTTGGAAATCACTCGTGGCATTACTTATGATAAACTTTAGTTGGTAAATTCTAGGCGAAACACGACTGTGAAATGGTTGTAAATCAAAAATCATTGTAACGTGATTGGTCATTGACTCCCATTTGGGGCACGAGTTAAATAGTCATCTGAAAGACATGGGAGTTATCCAATTAATGTTTGGTGTTACTTCACTATTCCTAAAATCGTTGCTCACATTCTTTGCAACTACTACAGCCTCTGGCAATGAAATTCATTAAATATTCTCTAACAATCGTATTGAATCTTTTTTATAATATCAAACTTAATCAAACCCATTTTTTCAAGAAATTAATTTCTGTTAATATTTTGATTCTTTTCCTTTGATTTAAATTTATAGATTTCCCATACAATAATTGTTTTGTCTTCCAAACAGCCAATCAGTAGAGGAATATTTCAAAATAAGAAATAGAGTATTTTTTACAGTTTCTATAGCAGCGTCGCTTATCCAGATTATAAGTTGATCACATCTTTCTGTGTTTTCGTTATTTTAATGTTTCACAGCGAAAGAGGCCAAATGTTCATACATACAATCACCTAGCAATCTTACAAGTGGTTTCATTCAATTGCAATAACACTGTTTGCAATAAAATGTACAATCTTTTTTATATAAAAATAATCGTGTTAACAAGCACTTACAGATATTAGTGTTCCACAGTACCTCTTAATTATTTATGATATACACGCAATACATCACCTCTTTGCAGACTTGTCTGCTTATGTAAGCGAGGCTTCGAAAGTTCCAGATCGGCCGAGCAACACGCACACCACAAAGGAGTTCGGTAATCTTCTAGAAGCCAAAACATCGTCAAACGGAAATCTGGCTGTTTATGATAGAGTGTTTCTCTTAAGGAACTATTTTCGACACAAGGACATGGGCAATTTCCACTCGGAAGCCAAATTCGCATTTCGTTTAAGCATTGGCGTATTTATATGATTAAAGACGCTTCAATGAAAGTACCGATACAGTAATAATTTCACTTAATTAACTGTAACTAAATCAATGGCATAAACGAAGCCGGAAGATCATATCGGTGCGGAGATAATCTCCCCGTACATCCCTATCCTTAGGTAATATTTTACAGTCATTCCCTATATAATTGAGGACATTGTCAGAGAACTCATAGACCTATAAAGTCCCTTTTTTTCGGTAATAATTTTAAAATGATCCCCATTATTTTAAGTTTATTCCCTACAGTTTTAATTTCAATAGAGCCACTGCTTATCGCAGTTTGCGCGATTCAACTGTTTTTATTTTATGTGATTTCCTATATAGAAAATGTAACTAACTGATATGTAGTTTCTTACTTCACTGTTCTCCTCTATTGGGTGTGTAATATTAAGTCGCAGATACTGTCTCATAAGCAATGTCTTTTTTTAAATACGATTTTTTAAAATTTTTTTGGCATTCATTATAGAGACCGTCAGATCCTATAGGTTCATTATCCCGCGATGGTATCAAACTCTGATATTTGATGCGAAGAATCCGTTGATACCTACTTCTATATTTTCAATGTTTTCGAAATTCCACTCACGAAATGGGCCACGGATCGAAACCGATGGTAATCTGAAGCCACAAGATCAGGAATAGTCCTATATGATGGGTGTGGTAGCAGTTCGATTTCTACTAATACTTGAATTTTTGCCATGGTTGATCGTGTAATATTGGTGTCCGATCGGATTTGAACCCGCGATACTAACATTTCATGAACTCGTTCCAATTGTCGAGAATAAAGATCCGCATCAACTCCACGCCCGTTTGGAAAAAACCTCTCAGCGAATCACATCATCAAAATTCCACCAGACACACTATGTTAAATTAAAAACCGACATTAATGATACAACTTGATATAGGCCTAAATGAAAAATACTATTGTATCAATCGGCATTTTTATACGCTACGCATTCAAAATCGACTAATCCAATTTACAGCCAGTGAGAGTTTGAACCAACCTTTGTCGACTATCACTGAAATAATTTCGAAATAAATTTATAAGATCCAATGCACAATTGTTCGGAAATTGTCAAACCCAGACCAATGAATGTATCGGATTTTTAAGCTGCAGAATGCCGTTTTGTCAATACATTGTTACAATTTAGGCCTAAATACAAAGAAATAAAATAAGTAACTTATTTCCATTCTATTAATATTTTTATTAAAATCTCATTCATTAAAAATGTTTTAATTTCATACACTGGAAATTTTTTTAATACCACTCGAGTTTGCATCCCTTTTGAAAGTTCAATCCCACCGTGAACTCTTGTGGTGTAACTAATTAACTCACTGGTTCATGGCCGCGTAGAAATAAGCTCTCCTTAATACGTGCCCTCAACAAATATTTTCCAATCATCCCCTGTAAAATTGCACTCCCTCATATCAGAATTACTATTATTCTCCCACTTCACTATTTGCGAACCTAATGGGCACTTTCTTTCTGGTTTTCCTACAAGGACATTCCACGCCTCTTCTTCATACCACATTCGTGCCACCTGTCCTGTCCATCGAAGTCCATGAGTCTTAAGTGTTCTTATTGAATCCCATTTCCCATATATGCCATGTAGCTCAATATTATGTGGTCTTCTCGATTAAGATGTTTGTTGGTTTCTCTCTGGTCCAAAAAAAAATCCTTAGAATTTTATTTTGAAATATTGATAATATTTTCTAATCTAATGAAGCAAGAGTCAAATTTTTGGATCCACATAAAACCTAACTGGGAGACTAATAGTTTTATATACAGGTGCATGAAAAGTCCCGTACTGTAGACAAATATCTGAGTTCGAGTTATATTGTTCATTTGATGCAGTAAATTATGTTTTGGACGGAGGAACGTTTATTGTTTAGTCGTGAAGTTACTCACACTGTACTGTGATATTAGTTAAGAATTTAATCGAAGTCGTCCTCAAGGCCAACTAATATCACACAGCATTGTAGGAAGAATAGTTAAGAAATTAGCCACAATGGATTCCGTTGCAGATTTGCCTCGGCCAGGGAGACTTACCAATGAAGCGACAAAAGAATCGGCGATTGCGAAGATATATGTCAGTCCACAGAAGTCAATCCGGCGAATTAACGTGGAACCCAATGTTCCTCGGTCGACCGTCCACGATATTCTTAAGAAAGAAAAACTTCCCTTATTCAAACTGCAACATCTCCAACATTTATCAGAAGACCATCTTGATCGTACGATACATATGTGTAGATAGTTGTAGGACAACATTGAAGAGGAGGTAGACTCCCTATACACTGTGGTTCTTTCTCACGAGGCCAATTGTTTTATGAAATCTGCACTACTGATAGAAGGAAAGCCGCCATTAGTACTATCCCTTCACATAGCAAACTTTTTAGAAGGAAATGTTGATAGTGAAAAGTATCTACATTTGATAGGATATTGGCTGATTAGCTGTTGCCGACATTGAATTTAGTGGTGAACATCTTTCATGGTTCATGCTGGACGGTGTTCAATGGATCTTACGATCGCCGGGTTTAAATCCGATATGGGCCTACTTGTCATTCTGTGGATGTTTGAAATCCCGAATATAGAGTGTGGAGATTCATGATGCGACCCACCCACGCAACAGGATTGAGGATATATGACATGTCATAACCAAGGATGTTGGCCCCATGTGCTAACAATCTAAAATTCCGCCTACTTACCTGTCTGGAATTCAACTGAGGATATATTGTATAAAAATATGATTTTGCTTATGGTACGGGTCTTTTCGGACACACTGTATTTTCAGTTTTTAACGTTTTTTTTTAGAAACGTTCGGATGATAAGAGCCTCTATCTAATTTTTTTCTGACCGTCATTCCTGTTTATAATTATTTTAATTCCTAGGTATTTGAATTCAGGTGGAATTGCCCTTGAAAATTGTATTCCTTTCTTTGATATAATAATTCCGTATCTATATCTAATATTGCTATCTCTTTACTACAAAAAATATAAATAGTATATTACAATGCGAGGTAGGGAAGTGGGTTTTTTACAGAAGCGAGGAATTGAATTAAAACCGAGCGATAACGATTTTTTGCACAATGATGTTTTCAAAATAATAAATAAAAGTAAAATAATAACATATTTGTTGTAAATATTTGCATTCATTATAAACGTTAAAAATCTGGCAAATGTTTATACGGTAAATGCCGAAAATAATTTAGTCAAGACTACAACAGGTTGTGAGACCAATCAGAGATAAAATGGCGACAAGTACTAATTTATTGTATTACATCGTTTCAAATAAAGTACCATTGATTTAAAATGCGGTGATTTGTTTCGTATAATGTATATTAACACTAACGTTTGGATATATGTTTGTATATACCTTGTTTACAGTATACGTAAAGGGCAGTGGTTTTACTTCCCACACTAGGTAGGTAATTTTTAATATTACAGTATAGTTATTTAGTTATTTATAGGTTGATAATCTCGAAATTTAGGAAATTGAACTTTCAATCGTGGTCACCATTGTTGTAAGAAAGACAGAACGAACGCACATCGTGCAAAAACGTTATTTAAGTTATACTGATAATTCATCGATAGTTTCTGTAAAAACAAATCACACTGAAATTCCATTTAAACCTTCCGTTAAAAATCTTGGTGTATATTTCGGCAGGTTAATTTAAAGAGAAATCCGTAAAAATATATTCAATTTTTGATTCCCTAAAACTTTTCAAAAGAGTCCTTTCTTCTTAATTGAAAAAAAGTGCTTGTCTCAATTTTGATTATGCCGCGTTTCGATTATTGTGAGTAACCCTCATGAGTATCATATTCGGACAAAGACTGCAACGAGTGCATTAATACATGTGCACGTTATAGAGGTGTCCACAAAGTCCTGCTACCAAAACAATATAACTTAGCTCGTAAACTATTTGAGATAGAGACATGCAACGTATTCTACACCCTTCAAAGTTTTGTTTACATTTGTTGCAGATTGTGATTTAAACGACAATGACGACAGCATAGGAAAAGACCCAATATGTATGGTCGTATGCTGAATCTGATATATCACCAGTAACTGTTCAGCGAAATATCCGCCGACAATATGGAAGATATATCATCCATAATTAGATGGACCGAGAAATCTCTAGCGACTGGCAGTGTAATGGACTTGGTACGGAGTGGACGACCAGATGTGAGCCAAGAAACTAACAACAATGGACAACTTGCATTTCAACTCAGACCTCGAAATCGGTTCATCATGCTTCACGGGAACTGCATTTACCAAAATCAACCATTCATAATGTCCTCTATAAGCGGTTCCAAATTACGCAAGGGTCGCTAACAACCGACTTCCCTCGGCGTGCGGATTTGCTAATTCAATGCTGAACGCAATTGACGAAGACAATGAGTACTGGCAGAGAAGGATGTTCTCTGATGAAACAAATTTCTTTGAGTCTAGACATGTTAACCACCATAACATTCGGGTATGGGGTACTGGTGATTTACCTGACTCAGCATACCACTCTACACATTAGGTATTTTCCTCTGGTGTCGTCTTTATCGTTTAAATCACAATCTGCAACAAATGTAAACAAAACGTTGTGAGATGTAGAATACGTTGCAAAAACCGCATGTTTCTATCTCAAATAGTTTACGAGCTAAGTTACGTTGTTTTGGTAGCAGGACGTTGTGGACACTCTGTATGTGCAACCTCCGTAAATCAGACCGCATAACTTCAGTATTTTAAATGTTGTCTTGGCTCCGATTGGAAGACAGGGTAAAGATACATTGCATCTTCATCTTATACCACACTTTGTTCACCTTTATATTTCTACTCGCTTCCATTCGCTATAATCCCACCATAACTTAAACACACGTTCGAGATATAATTTAACTCTAACTTTTCCTCTACATCGAACATCTCACTAATCCTCATACTTCTTTGTTTCAGCCACCCGACTCTGAAATTCCCTCCCCTCGTATATCAAGGACTGCCGACTCAAAAACAGTTAAAAAAGCTCACTAAATATTTCCTTAAACAATATAGGACCTAATATATATATATATATATATATATATATATATATAAACATTTATTATTCTTTAAAATAAAAACGAAAAGGACACAATACGGTCAAATCCTATACCTCTTAAACAATGGGAACAACATTATACATCGTTGTGGACATAAAATAAATTGTGGCCTTAAGAGAAAATGACCCAAATGTCGATAGTATTAGGTTTGAAGAGCTAATGTTAACAATGCAACATTTTAAAAAACAAGAAATCGCCTGGAGCAGATAATCTAAACATAGAATTATTCAAATGTGCATCGATTACATTTATTGTTAAGTTTCTTGAATTTATAAACCTTTGCTGGAAAACGGGTTCTGTTCCGGATGAATGGAAAGACGCAATAACTGTTCTGATATTCAAAAAAGGAAATAGAAGAGAGTGTACAAATTATAGAGGAATAAGTTTATTAAATTTAGCTTATAAGATATATACAAAAATGTTATAGAATAAATAAAGTAGCTGAAACAATATTACATGAGGAACAAAATGGATTTAGAAAGGGTAGGTCAACTATAGATTGCGTTTTTACAAGGCCCAATTGATAGAAAAAAGAAAATAATTTAATTTACCCACGTATATAGCTTTTGTTGACTATGCTAAAGCATTTGACGGTGTAAGTAGAAATAAATTATGGAACATATTAGAAATGAAAGGAATTCCTCAATACCTTGTAAGAGCCATTCAGAGTTTATACATAGAAACAAATTTTAAAACAGTCTGTGGAGATAAAGTTAGTAAACAAAAAATAGAAATAAACCAGGGAGTAAGACAAGGGTGTCCGTTGTCACCAGTATTATTTAATTTATACTTGGACCATGTCATAAATGAATGGCAAAGAACAAATTAATATAAATAGTGTATTGACAACTCTGCTTTTTGCAGACGATCAAGTAATAATGACAGCATCAGAAAATGATTTACAACAATTCATAAATACTTTAAATAATATCTCTCTAAAATAAAATTTAAGAATATCTACATCTAAAACAAAAATATTAGCTCTAAAAGGAAAATGTGCAATACGAACAAAAATAGTGATAAACAATGTAATTATAGACCAAGTTCAGAATTTTAATTACTTCGGATGTCATTTAGGTAATAACAGAAATTTAGATAAACACACTAAAATACAACGATTCAATTATCTATGTGGCACAATTAAAGATATTTTATTGAATAAAACTAGGAAAAGAAAATATTTGAATTTTTTACAAAGTATTGGCAGTTCCATCTCTTATCTATGGCTGTGAAACCTGGACATTAACAAAGGCAGACAGTAAACAAATAGAGGCTGCAGAAATGAAGATGTTGAGAGCAATATCAGGATACCAAAGGACCGATAAAAATAAAAACGAAGATATAAGAACAGAACTTAATATATTTAATCTCTGTGAAAGAATAAAATATAATCAAAATGCTTATCTTCAGCACGTATTACGAATGAATGAACAGCGCATACCAAGAAGAATGTATAATTATAAACCAAAAGGGAGAAGAATGTTGGGAAGGCCATTGAAGAGATGGAAGGACCAATTCGACCTATAATGAGATCAGAACAGGCCATTGGGCTTAATTCTTGTTGTTGATGATGATTATTATTCTTTAATATATTACACTTTTTAAGAAGCAAATTACTCAATCAAATTATAGGTTAATATTATTATTATTATTATTATTATTGTTATTATTAGTATTATTATAAAATTAATATTAGTAATTAAATTTTAGATTATATCAGATGCAAGCAATTAAATTGGAATGGGCATGTACGACGAATGTAATAAGAAACGTTACTCAGAAAAACATTGGATTTGCGTCCAGCTGGAAGAAGAAAGAAAGGAAGACCTCGAAACTCGTGCATGCAAAGAATAAGAACTGGAATGATAACAAGAGAACTGGAGGACATGGAGTGGATAGATGAGACGAGTTAAGAAGGGACATAAAATTTTAGGCACAGAAAGATGTGTAAACGTTGAAAATCTGTTATTATTATTATTATTATTATTATTATTATTATTATTATTATTATTATTATTATTATTATTATTAATACATTGTTTTTCCCCCTTATCAACTCTATATTGTGTAGCATGTGCCTATTTGTAATATTAATCAACATGTAGATAATAATAATTATTGTATGTACAATTTAACCCTGGTAAACTGGAAGAGAAGACTTTAAGGTCTTAACTCCATCAGGTAAAATAAATAAATAAATAAATAAATAAATTTATTATTATTATTATTATTATTATTATTATTATTATTATTATTATTATTATTATTATTATTATTATCGGCCGCGGTGGACTAGTGGTTATGCTCCTTGCCTCTGGTCCCTAGGGTCGCTGGGTTCAAACCCGGCCGGGGACGATTGAATTTTTTAGGATTGAAAAATCCAAGGAGCAAGTCCTCCGGGAGGGATTTTAAGGCGTGGGTCCCGAGTCTGAAGATTTTCAGGCTCGTAAAAGATCCTTAAGCCTGAATGAAGTGGCCTCTAAACAAAATTTACCGATTTTTTCCCGTCCTAGTACTACCTTGGTTTCCTAGGTGTCAATATGAGGCGACGCTGACCACGGACGACTCAGATGACATCTATACAAAAACAAGTGTAATACTAATTTAGATTAGTATGGTTCAAATTCTTCCCTGTAGGAGGAGAGCGCCTAAATCTATGTTAAGAGAAACATGGGCTTACAAGATTAAAAATTATTATTATTATTATTATTATTATTATTATTATTATTATTATTACTACTACTATAAGTGTGGACGTTTTTGAACAGACTATAGAATATTGTGAAGTGGACAAGTTCTTATGATAATAAAATGCACACGAGTGTGTGACTCCCCGCTGAGTATGAGACCAAGTAAGATAATCTGAATTACACACAAACTTGAAGTGAGAGCAGGGCATGTTGCTATGGCCTCCTCCTACCTTGGATAAGCCCAGTTATGTATGGTACGCAAACACGCACCTACGTACAACACAATATTTCTTCAGATAATGAATTTTTTTTTAAACTCGTTCTGTTTTGGATTTAATACATTCTGAGGGGCACATTGTAAAAATCTGCACCCTCTAGGCTAACACCAATTCTGGCACCATTCCAATATTGCTGATTACCTGAGTCTGAATTTTTATGTGCAATATTATTTTTACTTTTTTAAGAGGAGCAGGAGGTAATACTCTGGCAGACTAGGAGAAAAATACCATAATTAGGGAAGATTTAAATATAATCAATATTATAAATAAATTAAAAACGCAAAAGAGAATCGACGGACAATATTAACAAAATATATAATAATGTATTCATTAACTTATTTATATATACTATTTAAGCCAGAAGGAAATAGAACT
Source organism: Diploptera punctata (assembly GCA_030220185.1). NCBI lineage: Eukaryota > Metazoa > Arthropoda > Insecta > Blattodea > Blaberidae > Diploptera > Diploptera punctata. The sequence continues at coordinate 578,335 of JASPKZ010007850.1, forward strand.
GCAGGATGACATACGAGAAGAATATAGGAAGATTGCTTTGCTTTAAAACATTTCTGATGTCGGAGCAGCCAACAGGACTAAAACCATGTGATTGATGAGTATAATGTGTGTATATATATATATATATATATATATATATATATATATATATATATTGCTATCGGTGACCCTACAGTTCAGAAAAATCAGTAAGATCTCGGAATTATACGTACAGTAGGCCTACATATTAGACAAGAAAACAGTAAAGGAATATGGGCACAAGAATTAGTACTTCAGGTATCAGGAGTAAATATAGGGAATAAGCAATGCAGTAATATATCACTAACTCGTTGGTACTAACGAACCATAGGTTTGTAGTCGTGCGGATATAAACTCTCCATACATCCCTCTCCTGATCTAATTTTTCCAAACATTCCCTGTGAAATTTACTTCCCTCAAATCATGGTAAATGTTATTCTACCACCTCATGGCCTACTTATTCTAATTTTCCTATAATATATATATAAATACAGTAAAAACATAACAGAATATGAACATATTAATGAAAGATGCCTAAAGATTAAAATGAAGCTTATGGGAAGAACAATGGTGTTCTTAGCAGTCTACTCACCAACAGACGATGCTGCACAGAGTCAGAAAGAAAAGTACTATTCAGTATTAGTGGAACAAATAGAGAAAATACGAAGTAATGAAGAATTAATACTAATGGGAGATTTAAATGGGAAAGGGGGTAGAAGAAACAATGACGAAGCAGTAGGAAAATATGGGGAACAAGAAGTCAACGATAATGGAAATAGAATCATAGAGATGTGCAAACAACATAAATTAAAGATAGTAAACACATTTTTCGACCATAAGGATATTCATAAATTTACTTGGGAACGACCTAGTCTCAATCAGAAATCAATAATAGACTACATAATTGTAAAGCAAAATACTTCCTTATTTATTAAGGACTCAAGGGTTAAAAGAGGAGCAAATTGTGGTTCTGACCACTATCTACTCACAGCACAGATCATCCCCAAATCCCTACAGGGAAAAAAGTGCATGATGAAGCAAGGGAATCAACAATGCAACCGAAGCAGGAAGAAAAATTTAAACTGTATTTATTTAATCAGGATAGTATCAAAAACTTATATAAAGAAAGACTGAGGATTAAAATTGAGAATTTGGATTACAAGGAAGACGTAGAAGAAGAATATAATCAATTAAAGGAAATAATACATTCGGCAGCAAAAGAAGCATTAGGCACAATAAATAAAAAAACAAAATACCCAAGATTGGTGGAATGATGATATTGAAGAAGTAACCAAAAAGAAGAAAAAATGCTACTTAGAATGGTTGGCAAATAAAACAACAGAAAATTGGATAGAATACAAGAGAACAAACGCCAAAGTTAAAAGGAAAGTGATAGAAGAAAAAAACAAATTATGGAAAAGCAAATGCCAAGAAATAGAAAGTTATATAGGAGGATCACAATCATCAGAAGTATGGAGATTTCTAAAAACACTGAAAACCAACCAAGGACCCAGCAAGATAAATTTGTTAGCAAAATCAGACGCAGAAAAACATTACAAAGCTTTACTGTCAGAAACTAGAAATGAGTTTATGGAAACAACAGAAAATCCATCCATAGAAATGAACGCCCTGGAATTTGATACAATAGATATAGAATTAGAAATTCAAACCCTAAAGAATAAAAAGGCACCAGGGCCGGGAAACATACCAAATGAGTTAATTAAATATGGCCCAAAAAATTTAATAGGTAGATTGAGGGACTTGTATAATAAGTGCATTGCAATACAGAAGATTCCTGATGAATGGAAAATAAGCTACATAGTACCAATATACAAGAAGGGCGATAGAAGAGACGCAAAAAACTACAGAGGACTAAGTATAAATAACACATTATATAGAATATTTGCGAAGTTATTAAAAACAAAGTTACAAAAAGATGTTAAAGACAAATTAGGAGAAGATCAAAATGGATTCAGACCAGGAAGGTCATGTGTTGACAATATATTTGCAATACAACAGTTAATTGAAAAACGGACTGCAGTTGGAGAAGAAACCCATTTGACAATGATAGATTTAGAGAAAGCTTATGACTCAATTCCGAGGAACAAATTATGGGAAGTATTGGAGAAATACAATATTGACAGAAACCTAATAGAAATTATTAAACAAACCTATAAAGATAACTCCGCTTATGTTAAAATGGGAAATATAATGTCTAATCCTATAAACACCTCAAAGGGATTGAAACAAGGGTGCAGTCTATCACCAATTTTATTTAATATTTATGTAGAATTTATATTAACGAAATGGAAACAAAGCTGCAAAGGTATGGGGATCCCAATAGGCAATAGATTTTTGCTGACATTACAATTTGCCGATGATCAACTGGTTTTAGCGCAAGACAATTTTGATATGGAATTCATGATAAAAAGGTTGAAAAGCACATATGAATCATGGGGTCTCACAGTAAATTTACAAAAAACAGAATATCTGGCAATAAATAGCAATGAAAGAGAAAACTTAGTATTGGAAGATGGAATCCAAATAAAGCAAGTGAAACAACTAAATATTTGGGAATGATTATGGATAACATCGAAGGTATAGGCAAAGAGAACATAAAACATAGAATTGAATTGAGTAGCAAAATAATATCATCATTAAATTCCATATGGTGGGATAAGCATATTTGGAAAGACACAAAAAAAATATATTGGTAAACCATTGGTGGAATCTGTTGCAATGTACGGAAGTGAGGTATGGACAATCAATAAGTACTACAAGAATAGACTAATAGCTCTAGAAATGGATTATTTACGAAGAAGTGCCAGAAAGTCTAAATTAGAACGTGTCACAAATAAGGAAATTAGAAACAAAATGGAAGCAGAAGAAAGCATAATTGAAAGAATTGAGGAAAAGGAATTAAAGTGGTTAGGACATGTTTTAAGAATGGAAGATGAGCGATGGCCGAAGCAACTATATGAATGGCATCCTAACAGAAAGAAGAAAAGAGGAAGACCAAGGTTAACATGGAAGGAAAACATGAAGACAGTAATGCAAGCTAGAGGGCTAAGCATCGAAGATGCCCAAGACCGTAGGCTTTGGAGGTTTGGCACGGGAAGACGGCAGCAGCTGTAAAAACCCGAAGATAGATAGATAGATAGATATATATATAAATAATATGCCAATCTTCCATTCCACATTCGTGTCACATATCCTGCCCATCGCAGTCCACTAGACTTAATTGAATATTGATATATGTAATCAAAGTGTTATTGGAAAATACTTGAGGAAAATATTAGGGCAGCATTGGCAAAGGTAGGAGGATAATATTCGAGTGGATCTCACACAATTGGATATAGGTAGTATACGAAAAATGGATTCAGGTTGGATGAGCTAAGGAACTAAAAGGAGGTCTTATTGAATGAGGGGACTGAATATTATATAGTGAGTTTAGTTATGTGACATTGCTGTAAGTTATTACATACATCACTTCCTGGTTTGTTCGGGAATTCTAATGCAAATGCCGGCTACAGTAATTCAAAGAAAGAAAATAAACAACACAAACATTGTTGTTACCTATATGAATAAGGGGTTTAAATTATCATGCCTTGGAGCGCACCGGTATCAGTCCCTCTCTTGGAGGAAAATATAGAGGTCCACGGTTCGATTCCCGGTTCCGATATTACATTTTCTTTACACAATATCATTATAATATTATAATATGATCCATTATTGGAATTGTGTTAAAATAACAGTATTGGAAAATGTTAAATAACATCGTTTACTGCTTATAAAAAGTGGTGGTGTAAAATTCTCTAATATAGATACTTCTAAACGAAGCCGGCCGTTGGCGATGGTAGTGACACCTACATGACAGCGGACGAAACGAGAATTATAGATTTGTATATGTGGAAAGAATTATTAATGTTTGTGCCAAGTCTAGAATGGTGTAGTGGGCTACACACTAGTCTGAAGAACTAGAGGTCCACGGTTCGATTCCTGATTCAGACATTTTATTCTTTTCACAATATCATTATAATATTATAATATGATCCATTATTGGAACTGTGTTAAAATAACAGTATTGGAAAATGTTAAATAACATCGTTTACTGCTTATAAAAGTGGTGGTGTAAAATTCTCTAATATAGATACTTCTAAACGAAGCCGGCCGTTGGCGATGGTAGTGACACCTACCTGACAGCGGACGAAACGAGAATTGTAGATTTGTATATGTGGAAAGAATTATTGATGTTTGTGCCAAGTCTAGAATGGTGTAGTGGGCTACACACTAGTCTGAAGAACTAGAGGTCCACGGTTCGATTCCTGATTCAGACATTTTATTCTTTTCACAATATCATTATAATATTATAATATGATCCATTATTGGAACTGTGTTAAAATAACAGTATTGGAAAATGTTAAATAACATCGTTTACTGCTTATAAAAGTGGTGGTGTAAAATTCTCTAATATAGATACTTCTAAACGAAGCCGGCCGTTGGCGATGGTAGTGACACCTACCTGACAGCGGACGAAACGAGAATTGTAGATTTGTATATGTGGAAAGAATTATTAATGTTTGTGCCAAGTCTAGAATGGTGTAGTGGGCTACACACTAGTCTGAAGAACTAGAGGCACACGGTTCGATTCCTGGTTTAGATATTAATTTTTCTTGTCAAAATATCATTATAATATTATAATATGATCCATTATTGGAACTGTGTTAAAATAACAGTATTGGAAAATGTTAAATAACATCGTTTACTGCTTATAAAAGTGGTGGTGTAAATTCTCTAATATAGATACTTCTAACGAAGCCGGCCGTTGGCGATGGTAGTGACACCTACCTGACAGCGGACGAAACGAGAATTGTAGATTTGTATATGTGGAAAGAATTATTAATGTTTGTGCCAAGTCTAGAATGGTGTAGTGGGCTACACACTAGTCTGAAGAACTAGAGGTACACGGTTCGATTCCTGGTTTAGATATTAATTTTTCTTGTCAAAATATCATTATAATATTATAATATGATCCATTATTGGAACTGTGTTAAAATAACAGTATTGGAAAATGTTAAATAACATCGTTTACTGCTTATAAAAGTGGTGGTGTAAAATTCTCTGATATAGATACTTCTAAACGAAGCCGGCCGTTGGCGATGGTATTGACACCTACCTGACAGCGGACGAAACGAGAATTGTAGATTTGTATATGTGGAAAGAATTATTAATGTTTGTGCCAAGTCTAGAATGGTGTAGTGGGCTACACACTAGTCTGAAGAACTAGAGGTACACGGTTCGATTCCTGGTTTAGATATTAATTTTTCTTGTCAAAATATCATTATAATATTATAATATGATCCATTATTGGAACTGTGTGTTAAAATAACAGTATTGGAAAATGTTAAATAACATCGTTTACTGCTTATAAAAGTGGTGGTGTAAAATTCTCTGATATAGATACTTCTAAACGAAGCCGGCCGTTGGCGATGGTAGTGACACCTACCTGACAGCGGACGAAAACGAGAATTGTAGATTTGTATATGTGGAAAGAATTATTAATGTTTGTGCCAAGTCTAGAATGGTGTAGTGGGCTACACACTAGTCTGAAGAACTAGAGGCACACGGTTCGATTCCTGGTTTAGATATTAATTTTTCTTGTCAAAATATAATTATAATATTATAATATGATCCATTATTGGAACTGTGTTAAAATAACAGTATTGGAAAATGTTAAATAACATCGTTTACTGCTTATAAAAGTGGTGGTGTAAAATTCTCTGATATAGATACTTCTAAACGAAGCCGGCCGTTGGCGATGGTATTGACACCTACCTGACAGCGGACGAAACGAGAATTGTAGATTTGTATATGTGGAAAGAATTATTAATGTTTGTGCCAAGTCTAGAATGGTGTAGTGGGCTACACACTAGTCTGAAGAACTAGAGGTACACGGTTCGATTCCTGGTTTAGATATTAATTTTTCTTGTCAAAATATCATTATAATATTATAATATGATCCATTATTGGAACTGTGTTAAAATAACAGTATTGGAAAATGTTAAATAACATCGTTTACTGCTTATAAAAGTGGTGGTGTAAAATTCTCTGATATAGATACTTCTAAACGAAGCCGGCCGTTGGCGATGGTAGTGACACCTACCTGACAGCGGACGAAACGAGAATTGTAGATTTGTATATGTGGAAAGAATTATTAATGTTTGTGCCAAGTCTAGAATGGTGTAGTGGGCTACACACTAGTCTGAAGAACTAGAGGCACACGGTTCGATTCCTGGTTTAGATATTAATTTTTCTTGTCAAAATATCATTATAATATTATAATATGATCCATTATTGGAACTGTGTTAAAATAACAGTATTGGAAAATGTTAAATAACATCGTTTACTGCTTATAAAAGTGGTGGTGTAAAATTCTCTGATATAGATACTTCTAAACGAAGCCGGCCGTTGGCGATGGTAGTGACACCTACCTGACAGCGGACGAAACGAGAATTGTAGATTTGTATATGTGGAAAGAATTATTAATGTTTGTGCCAAGTCTAGAATGGTGTAGTGGGCTACACACTAGTCTGAAGAACTAGAGGCACACGGTTCGATTCCTGGTTTAGATATTAATTTTTCTTGTCAAAATATAATTATAATATTATAATATGATCCATTATTGGAACTGTGTTAAAATAACAGTATTGGAAAATGTTAAATAACATCGTTTACTGCTTATAAAAGTGGTGGTGTAAAATTCTCTGATATAGATACTTCTAAACGAAGCCGGCCGTTGGCGATGGTAGTGACACCTACCTGACAGCGGACGAAACGAGAATTGTAGATTTGTATATGTGGAAAGAATTATTAATGTTTGTGCCAAGTCTAGAATGGTGTAGTGGGCTACACACTAGTCTGAAGAACTAGAGGTACACGGTTCGATTCCTGGTTTAGATATTAATTTTTCTTGTCAAAATATAATTATAATATTATAATATGATCCATTATTGGAACTGTGTTAAAATAACAGTATTGGAAAATGTTAAATAACATCGTTTACTGCTTATAAAAGTGGTGGTGTAAAATTCTCTGATATAGATACTTCTAAACGAAGCCGGCCGTTGGCGATGGTATTGACACCTACCTGACAGCGGACGAAACGAGAATTGTAGATTTGTATATGTGGAAAGAATTATTAATGTTTGTGCCAAGTCTAGAATGGTGTAGTGGGCTACACACTAGTCTGAAGAACTAGAGGTACACGGTTCGATTCCTGGTTTAGATATTAATTTTTCTTGTCACAATATCATTATAATATTATAATGTGATCCATTATTGGAACTGTGTTAAAATAACAGTATTGGAAAATGTTAAATTTCTTGATTTCACTCACGAACTTATTCACTTGTGTACATTAAAATACGAATTAGTAACGTTATATAAGAAATGCTAATAAGCAATGGCGATTCAATCACATATCATACAATTATTTTGAATCAGAATTGTTGTACTTATATTTGATATTATTATATTGTTAAATGATGCACATTCTTCTTTATCATCATTAAATTATTCTTAATAGTTAATAAAATATATGGTACCGTTAGTACCTCCACCGGTCATCGTGACTGCTTGAAGCGCACTGCTGGTATCATGGAGGAATTTCCCTCCCAGAATTCAAGATTCTTTCATAGCAATTCAAATGTGATTGGTTAATGAACCTGGCCATTAGTACTATTGGCTAACGTACATCCAAATTGCCCAATCACTTTAAATATGTAAGCAGTTAATATTTCAAAGTCTTTCAAATTCTGAACTGATTCCAGAATCTCCCAGAATCAAAATATATTGACAACAATAAATAATGTTCAATTATTATTTACGATATAAAATATGAATATCTATCGAGATTCATATTGATGACTATTTAACTCATGCCCCAAATTGGAGTCAATGGCCAATCACATTTCAATGATTTTTTTATTTACAACCAATCACAGTCGTGTTTCGCTTAAAATTAACCAACTAAAGTTTATCATAAGTAATGCCACGAGTGATTTCCAAATGATCGACAAATTCACGACTCACGAAGTGAGGAGTGAATTTATCTAGAGAATTTGGAAATCAAGAGTGGCATTTATTAGGACTATTTAACGAATAAAATTAAGCTGTTTCCTCACAATTCATTATTTAACTATAGTTATTTTTAAATATGTATATATTTAATGTAAATGGCGATGTTTGAAAACAAATGAGAAACGATTGGTACGCTTCATTTGCTTCTTTTGTTCATCACTGCAACAAGATCATATTATTTATTGCCAAAGGATCGCAATGTTGTAAGAATGCACCCTAGTGGAGAAATTTATAACCAACGTTATAGGTATTAATTCATTTCTGATGTCCTATTGTAAATATGTCAGATACATTTTTCTGGAACGTCATTTCCTGAAAAATAATTCGTTTAAGAAAATGTCCGATGGCAATAGCATGAAATTTCTCAGGATTTATAATAAAATCTGCATGCTTTTTCAATATTGCTATATAGTCTTGTAAGGGGTATTTTTATTTTCCATTTGGGTCATCCGACTAAGCCTCTTCCAGATATCTCAGTTTTTCCAGCATTTTTTAATCATGATTGTTGTCCGTTTTGCGTACTTCTCTTGCAATAGGTTTTCCCGTAACTGGTCTATCCACCCAAATCTTCCCTAGAGTCGCTTTCTATTTTTTTCTCATTTCCAATGTTTCGCTGTAATGTCATATACGCTTCACATGTCCGAACCAAGTGCAATGTTTTCCAAGCCATTCTCTGATTTTTCTATTTATAATTCTGGTCTTTCCTTCTATATTTCTCAGAATTTTCATGTCTGCTGCTTTTACTCTGCTTTTATATTTCTAGTTCATATCCATGTGTCTGCTGCATAACACAGTATAGGTCAAAATATGATTTATATATCAATGTTTTCAATTTTATTCCTTATTTCCACTGAACGCTTTTACTCTATTTTGAGATTCTTAAGACATTTCATATATACATATTGGATGTCGTATTCTCTGAGGATGGAAGGAGAGCCTGAAAGTACAGCTGACAAAACCGAAAGTTGCCACACTCATAATCAATGGATGCATTCTAAGTTTCATTTCAAAATACGGCGCTGTTACACAATCCATGTGCTTGTAGATGGATATTTGAAGCAGCTTCTAAACCGTAAGATTAAGGAGGAATGGTACTATGTGTACCTCACATGGAACAGCGATAACGGTCATGCTTCATAATTCGAAGGTTGTGAGTTCGAGCCTTGTTCAAGTTTTCGTTTTTAATTTGTTTCTTGACCAATTTTAATTAAAACTAAATTGTCTGTTTGACGAATTTTAATTATAAGACGCATTATATCTTACCAGTTTAATTATATGAGAAATTATATCTACGAAGCTTTAATTATATGACTAATTATTTCTTGGCAAACTTTAATTTCGCTGAACTATCTTTGTGACCAATTTTAATTATTGGCAAATTATCTTTGAACAATTTTTAATCGTACGTCGAATTATATCTGACCAATTTTAATTAGGTATGACGAATTACTTTTGACCAATATTAAATATATGATGAATTATTTTTTAACCAGTTTAAATTATAACTAATTGCTTTTGTGACCAATCTGTTACCATGATTTTGACCAATTTCAATATGTCGAATTTTCTAATTATTTGACGAATTATCTCTATGTGTTGACGAATTATCTTTACACACGTGGAAAGAATAAATGTATCAAGATTACCAAGAGCAGCATTCAACTACAAGCCAAGAGGTTCAAGGAAGGCCAGTGAAAAGATGAACAGAACAACTGTGAGACGGAACAGGCAATTTGCCTAGCCCGTGAAGTGTGAAGAAGAATAAGAAGATTATGTACAATTTTAATTTTAAGACGATCTCCCTATGACTAAATTTATTTATATTATAATGAATTATCTGTGATCTGTTTTAATAATATGATGAATTATCTCTGACCAATTTTATTAATATGTAGAATTGTCCATGTCAAACTTTAGATAAGATTGTTTCCTGACCAATTTTAATTATTATGAACTATAATAGTGACCAAATTTTAATTTATGATGAATTATATATGTGCTTAATTTTAATTATATGACGAATTATGTCTTGACGAATCAACTTTAATAATAACGAATTATCTGTACGAATATTTTCAATCATAGATTAATTGTGATTATAAGGAATTGTCTCTGTGACAAATTTCTATTTTAACGGATTTATTTTATGACAAATTTAAGTCATAAGGCGAATTGTCTCTGTGCCCAAATATTTATAACGAATTATCCCCACCTCTATTAATCTACAGTACGGAACTTACCACAATTTGTTTTCTCTTCTGAAGAAAGCTATCCTCTGGATACTAAGTTACATAGTTAGGATGACCAGTCTCGTGGGCTAGTCATCAGCATTTCTGACTACAGTTTATGAGGTCTCGGGTTCGATTCCCAGTCAAACCATAGGAATTTTTTCTTAAGGGAATTACTCCTTGGTTGCCCATGATCTGGAATTTAAGTTAAGTTTAGGTTAGGGATGAATTGACAGTGGAATGATAGAACCTTTTATTAAACTGGGAGCCAAAAATAAAGGCTCTCAACAGACCGAGCACCAAAAATGGAGCTTACAGCAAGTTTTATGGGGAATAGAACAGTTGGAAGATCGAAAAAAAAAATGGGAGAATGGTATTAAGGAAGATGCTGCAAACCTACTTAAGTGTCGCAACTGGAGGCTTGCTGCGCAAAGTAGAAATGATTGGAGGCAGAGGTTAAGGGAGATCAAAGGTCGAATTTAAGCCAATCAGTCATTAGATGGATGGATTAGGTTAAGAACTCTCCTGGCGCTTCATTATCATTTATCACCCATCATATCAACGGGGTAACGTAATTCCGCCTTCAAGGTGCCCCAACCTATGAAATAGATAGCAATTCTGCCAATGCCAGGAGAGGAATGCCAGATATGTCATAAAAGACAACCTGGTGGCATTAGAAAAAAATGTTGGGATGTCCTGGCCGAGAACAGCCGTTATTTGAAAATTCTAGTCGATTTCATCCACATTCGAATGTAAAATATGATGGAGATAAAAGGATGATGGAATAAACATTGAATGGTAGCTATTAGAGTAAGTTTGTTAAATTATTAGGCATATTTTTATTTATCATTAGTCTACTTATTTATTATTGATATGTAAATAGAATTTCATTAATACATTTTTTTTGGCATAGGCCTATAGTAAGTCTATAATAGCATTCTTGCATGGATATTTGGTAAGTTTTTAGGGAATAAGCATGTACGTTCTAACCATATCGCGCTTGATTCACTTAATACATTTGTTAACAATTTTACAGATGTACCTGAACTGGATTCAGTTGGATAGGGACCAGCGAAGGTCTTACCAATTCCGGCAATGAACGTATGGATTTCATAAGCAGTAGGCCTGTGGTCAGTTAATTGTTGGAGTTAACAGGTTATACGCATTAAATGGACAACTCAAGTTATGAAATATTTAATTAAACTTTAAAAACTTCATTATAGCCCATCAAATAATTTTTATTTTTATTAAGCGCACAAAAATGTCAATAAAAGTATGTGCCCCATAATTTTGTAAATTAATCTGTAAAAACGCAAAAAAAATCAATTTAATATAGCCTGGATTTTCGTTAATAATGCCATGAGAAAAAGTGTGTTTTCCAAGACATCTATATCTTATTCTTCTCCATCATAGTTTAACCTCTCACCTTATAGATACTGTTGTATTCCCCACGTCGCCCGGGCCTTACAGTAGCACGACTTGTCGGGAGAGGGATTTTAAACATTGGATCATACACATACTTTTTAACTACTAAAGCCGGATATTTACCCGTATTTTAATAATATTAATAATAATAATAATAATAATAATAATAATGATAATAATAATAATAAGAGATTATTTCATTTTAATATAATATATCTCTTCAGTTATTTTAATATATATATATATATATATTATATATATATATATATATATATATATATATATAGGCCTATATATAATGTAAACGGCGATGTTTCAAAACAAATGAGAAACGATTGGTACGCTTCATTTGCTTCTTTTGTTCATCACTGCAACCAGATCATAATATTATTTATTGCCAAAGGATCGCAATGTTGTAAGAATGCACCCTAGTATAGAAATTTATAACCAACGTTATATGTATTAATTAATTGGATGTCCTATGATGTAAATATGTAAATTATATTTTTCTGCAATGCAATTTGCTTGAAAATAATTCGTTTAAGAATATGCAAACAGTGGTTTCTTTTTTTTTTGTGGTATAATCAATTGTTACAAATGTTTTTATATGATCTATCGCATGCGCTTTCTGTTGACTATCATGCACTATATACAGAGTGAAAATTAATTAAATCCACAAACTCTGGGAGGTGGTAGAGGACGCCAAAACAAATATGTTTCCCTAATGTCATGTTTTCTTATGAGGATTATTTAAACCGGTAGAGGAAGATTTCTCCGGCGGCAAATTAATTAAACCAACAAACACTTTTGCATTTTTTATTACCAAGAGACAACACATTAACACAACGCAATTACTTAAATTACAGTAGAGGTTCAAAAATGCCTCCATTGACATGTAAACAAAGGTTACACCTACGGATCATGTTCTGTCTAATACGGGCAAAAACTCCCAGGGGTATCGTTAATTGCTCCTCCTGCTGCTACTATCCGGGCAACCAGATCCCCTTCTGATGCAACAGGAGTTGTGTAAAGAACAAAAAAATCCAGAGGGGTCATATCTGGGGATCGAGCAGGCCATGGTACAGGACCACCTCTGCCAATCCACTTTTATGGAAACCGTTGGTTCAAGAATCATCGCACACGAGGACTGAAATATGCCGGCGCTCCGTCATGTTGGAATCACATGCGTTGTCTTGTAGCATTGTGCATGTTGAAGACTCCATCACGCCCGAACGTTGCTTCATCTGTAAACAACACAGAGGATGGAAATGTAGGATGCATTTGACACTGTTCCAGGTACGACTGCGAAAACTGTGATCTGGGTGCATAATCAACTGGTTCCAGGTTGTGGACACGCTGTAAGTGAAACGGATGTAAGAATTGCTCATGAAGGACGTTTCTTATATTCGTCTGATTCGTTCCCATGTTACGCGCAATTGCACGAGTGCTGATTGAAGGATCTCGCTACACATGCTGCAGGACAGCTTCCTCAAATCGCAGCGTTCTTACTGTGCGACGGCGTCCCTGTCCAGGTAATCTGCTAAATGACCCGGTCTCACGCAGATGTTGGTACACAGCAGTAAATGTCGTATGATGCGGGATACGGCGATTAGAATATTTTTGTTGACTATTTAACTCATGCCCCAAATGGGAGTCAATGGCCAATCACATTTTAATGATTTTTATGTACAACCAATCACAATCGTGTATCGCCTAGTATTTACCGACTAAAGTTTATCATAATAAAGAAAGCACCTGATTTTTAACATTCTGAATAGGTCATAGCATGATTTTGGAGTGACTGATTATTCAAGAAATACGGTTACCAGATTGAATATATATTGCATGAATGTTAAGAGAAAGCGCGTACGAGAGATAATATAAAAGCATTTGTAACGATGGATTATACCACAAAAAAAACAATGTTTACATTTTTTTAAACGAATTATTTTTCAGGAAATGACGTTCCGGAAAAATGTATCTGACATATTTACAATAGGACATCAGGAATTAATTAATACCTATAACGTTGGTTATAAATTTCTCCACTAGGGTGCATTCATACAACATTACGATCCTTTGACAATAAATAATATGATTTGGTTGCAGCGATGAACAAAAGAAGCAAATGAAGCGTACCAATCGTTTCTCATTTGTTTTCAAACATCGCCATTTACATTAAGTATTTAAAGATAACTATAGTTAAATAATGAATTGTGAGGAAACAGCTTAATTTTATTCGTTAAATAGTCCTAATAAATGCCACTCTTGATTTCCAAATTCTCTAGATAGATTCACTCCTCACTTCGTGAGTCGTGAATTTGTCGTTCATTTGGAAATCACTCGTGGCATTACTTATGATAAACTTTAGTCGGTTAATTTTAAGCGAAACACGACTGTGATTGGTTGTGAATAAAAAATCATTGAAATGTGATTGGCCATTGACTCCCATTTGGAGCATGAGTTAAATAGTCATCAATATGAATCTGGATAGATATTCATATTTTATATCGTAAATAATAATTGAACATTATTTATTGTTGTCAATATATTTTGATTCTGAGAGATTCTGGAGTCAGTTGAGAATTTGAAAGACTGAAATATTAACTGCTTACATATTATATAAAACTTTCCTCATTAGAGGATTACCTCAAGGACAAAGTGATACAGACAATTAATTTTTGTAATTGATGAAATACATTTTGTAAATATATTTTCAAAAATTCAACTTGTAGGCCTAATTGAAGTATACATACTATAAAGTAATTTTGTAAATATGGTTTCTTAAAATTGAAATTGATCCTCTAATGGCAGCGATGGCAATTCTAGAAAGATACGCCCTGTCCAAATCTAAGGAATTCCAAATTTGGCTAAGAATCCTGGTATAGTACCTCTGGAGGAAAGAGATTAGGTAATTTGGATGTACGTTAGCTAATAGTACTAATGGCCAGGTTCATTAACCAACCACATTTGAATTGCTATGAAAGAATCTTGAATTCTGGTAGGGAAATTCCTCCATGATACCAGCAGTGCGCTTCAAGCAGTCACGATGACCGGTGGAGGTACTAACGGTACCATATATTTTATTAAATATTAAGAATAATTTAATGATGATAAAGAAGAAAGTGCATCATTTAACAATATAATAATATCAAATATAAGTACAACAATTCTGATTCAAAATAATTGTATGATATGTGATTGAATCGCCATTGCTTATTAGCATTTCTTATATAACGTTACTAATTCGTATTTTAATGTACACAAGTGAATAAGTTCGTGAGTGAAATCAAGAAATTTAACATTTTCCAATACTGTTATTTTAACACAGTTCCAATAATGGATCACATTATAATATTATAATTATATTTTGACAAGAAAAATTAATATCTAAACCAGGAATCGAACCGTGTACCTCTAGTTCTTCAGACTAGTGTGTAGCCCACTACACCATTCTAGACTTGGCACAAACATCAATAATTCTTTCCACATATACTAATCTACATTTCTCGTTTCGTCCGCTGTCAGGTAAGTGTCACTACCATCGCCAACGGCCGGCTTCGTTTAGAAGTATCTATATTAGAGAATTTTACACCACCACTTTTATAAGCAGTAAACGATGTTATTTAACATTTTCCAATACTGTTATTTTAACACAGTTCCAATAATGGATCATATTATAATATTATAATAATATTGTGAAAAGAAAAGTGTCTGAACCAGGAATCGTACCGTGGACCTCTAGTTCTCCACACTAGTGTGCAGCCCACTACACCATTCTAGACTTGGCACAAACATCAACAATTCTTTCCACATATACAAATATATAATTCTCGTTTCGTCCGCTGTCAGGTAGGTATCACTACCACCATAAATAACAAACTTGCTTTAGAAGTATCTATATTTGAGAATTTTACACCACCACTTCTATAAGCAGTAAACGATGTTATTTAACATTTTCCAATACTGTTATTTTAACATAAATATACATAAATAACATAAAATAACAGTATTGGAAAATGTTAAATAACATCGTTTACTGCTTATAAAAGTGGTGGTGTAAATATCTCAAATATGGGTACTTCTAAATGAAGCCGGCCGTTGGCGATGGTAGTGACACCTACGTGACAGCGGACGAAACGAGAATTATAGATTTGTATATGTCGAAAGAATTATTAATGTTTGTGGCAAGTCTAGAATGGTATAGTGGGCTGCACACTAGTCTGGAGAACTAGAGGTTCGCGGTTCGATTCCTGATTCAGACATTATATTTTTTTCACAGTATCATTATAATATTGAAAAAAAGGAAGTTAAATAAGAATAAACGTAATTACTATTGACAGGATTTTAGTGCTCTTAAATAAAATAGTTCGAGCAAACCGTTAGCCCATATTTTGAAATTCACGTGATAACGGATAAATTTAATTCCGAAAGTGAATAGGGTTAATACAAGTTTCGTATAAAACTAAATAACAATATTTTTATATAAACAGTGACCATATTTTAAAAATCACTTAGTATTGTTATTCCAAGTGTTAATCATCACAGTATTCCCTTTCACTGAGACAGAGTTAATTATTGCCGTGACAACCCAGCACCGAACCATGGACTACATACAGAAGGTTTTTACAACCAGGTAAAATTAATACACCAATCAACCATTTTCTTCTTCACTACACAATGACATGACGGGCCTCCCCAAATGAACAATCAGCTCGTCAATCCGGGGTATCCTCCGAGGATACCTATACTTTAACTGAATCAAATTCAAACAAAATATTAAGCTAAGAATCCATTTTTATATGATCTACATTTTGGATCAATTGATCTAGGTATTATGGGCAGTCGTTTTTCAGTTAATAGAAAACCAAGAGACTTCTAAGCTTGGCGCACAAAATAGGCTATATGAAATTCTACTTCGCTTTCTTACTTTATTGATATGGAATTTGTAGAAAAATAACATATGCAAGATATCTACAATAAATAATAAGTTATATCTCCTGCTTTAAATGTTATAAAATTTAATTAAGGAATTTTCTTCAGTAAAACACATCACGAACTTAGAGGCATAAATAGTCTCTCAATCCATTTGACCATCATAATCGCCCGATCATATTCCCCTTGTTAAGCGTGAATGTAAAAGTGAATTGTGTGTCTTAAATATTTGTGTTGTTTGGAAGGTGGCACTGGCATTGAGCTAATTACTCATCGGAGCAGACTCTTCATATCCTTCTGTAGTAACAAAAGCTTGTATAAATATATATATATATATATATATATATATGTGTGTGTGTGTGTGTGTGTGTGTGTGTGTTTCAAATTTAAAAATCCTCTCCTAACAGGTTGTGTCCCTGTAAGAAACGGGAGAATTGGGGTAGGCTACGTAAAGGAACATATATGAGGAGAGATTAAAATATGGAAATTAAAGAATAATGGAAGAAAACGAATAGGTGAAGATGGCTTTAAGTTATATCAAATTATAGGACAATAAATAAAAACTATGTGAATTATTATTTCTAGAGTTTTTAAAAATCTCCATTATTCATTCATAACAGTATTTTATAGTATGTAATACGTTTAAATGGGTAAATAACACTGAAATAAATAAAATATTATGTTTACGAAAAAACAATTCTTATAACATGTGATGCTAATTATAATGCACCCTTTGTTTGTATCTGAACGTTTTGTAAATTTGCGTTAGAAATTAAGTAAAATGTGGATGTGCTTTCCATTAGATGTTATTTACATGATTACCAGAGCGAGGACATTACAACGTTCCCTGAAAAAGAGATCACGGTAACTGCGATTCATCTATTTTGCTAGACGCCATCACTGCAGTCATACTGAGAGATAAACACACAACACTGGTTCAGTATAGGTCAATATAACATCAAATATATTTTAAATTTTAAGTGAAGGTAAATTCAATCAGTTATTGGAATACTTTAGTAGAAATCGTTTCATATTGAATGGAGAAAACATTGAACGTTAGTTATATTTTCCACAAATCAGAGATTATACTTACTTAATACAGGCTTTCCACTTTACAGCAGTTTGCCCTCGATTCCTGCTTTCCAGAGATTCCTATCTTCCCGTTCACCATTTTCCATACCCCTCTTCATCATGACATCATATATTCCCTCATACCATGCTTTTCTACTTCTCCCCCTCTTCCTTCTGCCTGGTACCATCCAATCTAACACCTGTTTAGGCCATTGGTCTTCCGACATCCGTTGTACATGTCCATACCACTGTAGAGGTCTCTTTGTTGTCCTATCGATAACAGTTTTTTATGCATCTATTTCTTGCCTGATATTTGTATTTCGAATATGTTATAGCCTGGATATTCTCATACTTCTCCGTAATCCATCCATTTCTGTCGCCAAGATTCTTTTCTGCATCCTTTCATTTACTGTCCAGCTTTCTGATCCATATGTAAGTATACTTTCTATTATTGTCTGTATAATCTCTTTTTTTTTTGTTTTTCTGGTCAAATTTCTATTCCATAAAAGACCATTTAGGGATCTAATCGCCTTCCTCGCATAATTAACTCTATTAATAATATATTTTTCACAAGTACCAGATTTATCTATTATAGATCCAAGATATTTAAATTCTTCAACACATTTAATTACCATATTATTTATTTGTAGGTCTTCTGAATTTCCTCCGATTACCATTATTCTGTTTTAATATAATTATAAGAACAAAAAAAAAATGTTCAAACAACAATGCAGTAGGCCAACTAAAAACATAAGCCAGTTGTTCATCGTTGATTAAAAATAAATTGAGAAAAAGTACACAAAATTTACTACTTCAATCTGAGTTCTTTGAAGAAATGTTTTAAATCACTGTATATTACGTACCAATGTATTATTTCACATGTAGAACAGAGAGAAACTAGAACTATCATTCAAAAATACATTAAATTGGAGCATCCAAGAGTAACAAACTTTACGAAAATATTAACTAAAACTAACTCACTAGCTCTATCGAACCCGTAGGTTCATGGTCGCGTGAAAATAAGTTCTCCATACATTCCTGTGTTTTCCAATTATCCGCTGTATAATGTACTTCCCTCAAATCATGGATAATGTTATTCTCCCACCTCATTCTTGGTCTACCAACTGGACATTTTCCCTCTGGTTTTGCTACAAGAATCTCCCTTGCACCTCTTTCATCCTCCATACGTGCCACATATCCTGCTCATCGCAGTCTACGAGATCTAACTGTTCTTTTATATCTGTTCTCCTATATATATCATGTAACTCACTATTATGAAGTTTTCTCCATTCACCTGTCTGTTTATCTCTTTTTTGGCCCAAAAATGTTCCTAATAGCTTTGTTCTCAAATACTATACCTCCGGAGAATTTTACCCCAGTGGAACCCATGTCCCCGTTTCTTGACGGTTGTGTATAGTGATAGATCGTCACTCTTTCGACCAAGGCACTTTTTATCGTCTGGCTTATCATCTTCGACCAGTCCGACATGAATAAACCTTTCGTCAACAATGCTACCGCCGGTATAGCTCTCGGGGTCATTTAAGCACGCAATCCACTCCACCACGACAAGGTAAATATACCGTGAAGGGGTACGAACATAATATACATCTAAATGTTACAGCAATGTTATGTCGCAAATATGTCAATCTGTGGGTGAAAATACTATTCGGATTTTCATTTATGAAACCCAAGATTCTGTCGACAGGATTGTTACTGATGTAGTAGGAGTACTTTCGCCAGACTGACCTAATAAACTTCTTAAGTTGATGAAAAATTTAACCACAAACATATTGTCGAATTGTATCAAAATTATTAAGATCGTTACATAGCTCATGTATTATATTGGGGCAGAATCTGTACTAGGGACTTGTCAGCAGCAGCCGGTCATCGCGCTAATATAGGAAATAAATGTTCACTGAACAAGGCTCAAGTTAGGCTGACGAAAATTAAACTTTGGTATAAAACAACTTATATTACTTTTTAATAATACAGCAACTTTTCTAAGATTTAAAACTACCATACATACAATTTTACTTCACACTCCAACTCATAATTACCTTTCCGAATGTGTAATTTGGTGTTGATTATTTTGTATTTTAATGTTTGTAGAGTTGCTCTGGTTCGAGTCCGCATGAGGGAAGACTTTTTGTTATATGATTTCTGCTAGTGTAGGACCGGAGTGGCGCCCACCCAACATCGAGGAATAAGTAGCAACTCCAGATTAGAAAATTCAAATATAACGGCTGGGAGACCAGACATGCTGACCACACTGTTAGGCCTACTCCTACACTGTACGAACGATCGTCAATCTCTGTAGTTAACACATGTAGATGTAAGGCCAGCAGTCGGATGCTAGGCCAAGGACCTTCTAGGCTTGTAGGGTCATTGAGTTTATTTTATTAATTGATGATCTCTATTGTTTTGTGGAGTTCCAGTTTATTTAAATTTCCTCGCAGCAGGTAACCGGCCTGCTACCGAGGTAGTCAATTGAAATTTTACAAAACAGTAGCCGTTCCAACGTTATACCATGCGGGTCTGAGACTTGGCCTTTAACCAACTCTGATAAACATAAAATTGGGACAATATAAATTATATTTATGAGATCCGTTGCAGGTATATCTTAAAGAGACCAAAAGAGAAGTCAAGATATCAGAGATGAATTGCAAATATATAATATAATATACAGAATATATAATATAATATACAGAAATAAATATAAATGGTTTGGACATTTACAAAGAATGTCAAATAATCGTTTATCAAAACATATACTTTATATAATAAAGTATATGTTTTGATAAACGACCTGAAGGCAGAAGAAGTGTAGGAAGACCGGACGACGTTGTGAAGGACGACCTGTGGCATATATTTTAAGTAGTAGATATTGTCCAGCGGGGGAGTGGAACCTTGAAGATGATGATGATGATGATGATCTCTATTGGAGTGTAGTCCTACTATATGCCAAACGATAATTAAATTAATAATAATAATAATAATATTATTATTATTATTATTATTATTATTATTATTATCAATTGATTTCAATGCAGTCCGACACATTTAAAGAAGAAAATCAATTTCGCGAAGTTATAGGTTTTGTACTATAATCTCCAGCTAC
Source organism: Diploptera punctata (assembly GCA_030220185.1). Classification (NCBI taxonomy): domain Eukaryota; kingdom Metazoa; phylum Arthropoda; class Insecta; order Blattodea; family Blaberidae; genus Diploptera; species Diploptera punctata. The sequence continues at coordinate 599,269 of JASPKZ010007850.1, forward strand.
AACATTCCTGAATATCTTTAAAATTGTGAATAATTTTCCTAGGAGAATAAACTGGTATTGACATAAATTCTAATAAATAATCACTGTTATCGTGTAAGGATGAAGATATGTGTGTTCCTAAGGCGATTGGTAGTGTACAGAAAATTTTCTTGTGTCGCGTTTCCATGACAACAAATAAAAGCTTAAATAGAAAGGTAACATCTAGGCGTCCTTGTTCACAATAAGAAAGCTGCATAGAGAGATTTATTTTATTAAAAAAAAGAACAAGAATGAATCATATACGACAAAACGTAGGTCTGTGATACATGTATGTTAAAGGAAAGAATTGCCAACAAAGTTCTTTCAGAAAGTAAATAAAAGGGGATGTGGAAATAGCGTAATATTCTGAATTCTTAGTCTGAAAATTTTTGCGGTTTGTTTCTTCAACAATAGTGAGAATTGGAGCTGCTAGCATCTTCCGCTATATTATTGTAAAATTCTACTTTTAGACATTTCGAGCAAATGTTTTCGGAGACTATTCTGGCATTCTATCTTTATACCTGGGATAAACCACAAAACATAGGTCAGAATAGCTGGTCCAGGGGCCTTGTTTTAATTACGTAATCAATGTTTGTGAAAATGTCCACCGCTGTGGTCTCGAGGTAGCGTGCTGCCTTGTCATGCAGCGGGCCCGGGTTAGATCCCCGCTCGGAACAAGTTTCCTGGGTGATGTTATTTTCGGGGATTTTCCTC